>JAIUJO010000294.1:10000-95982 GCA_023846275.1 Vanilla planifolia
AATTCTACATTAGGTTTGTTATTAAATATTAATTAAATTAAAATATTTTTATTAAATTTTTATATTAAAATAAATAAAAAAATTTATACGACATTGCAATCATTGCTTATATGCAAAAGAATTGGGCCAAGATAAACAACAAGCATAGCACTTTCATAATTTTTGAAAATTCTATGTTAGGTTGATTATTAAATTTGTTTACATAAAAAGGTAATTATATTAAAATTTTCATAATTAAACATGTATAAAAGTTTTATGCAACATTTTAAGGTATGATTGAATGCAAAAGTCTTGGGCTAAGCATAACCCCTTGCATAGGGTTAATAAAAATAGTTAGATATCGATCAAGTTGACCCATTCTAGCTCATGATCAATTCTCAAAAAAGATAGTCAAAGGCATTGGATCATACTTGGAAGCATTCGAACAAAATACAAGTGTGGGATAGGTTAAAATAGAGATCAACCCGTAAGATATGAGTCAGACCAAGCGATTAAATTCTTAACACACAAATTGGAAGCCAACCAAATATGTTTTTACATGTCACACTAGGGCCAATGCTTATAAAGACCGAATAAGTTTCCTCTCTTACAATGTGAGACTATGCACCATGTGATGGTCTCCATCACAAACCATTAATGTTCAACATTGTTCGATTGCACATTTTCATCATTGCAAGCTAGAGATCCCTTCTGCCTTTAAACAATGATGATAATTTATCTAATCATCCATTTAATAGTCGATCAAATGGTTACTACTATATCTACTCTAATTTATTGATCCTTATGATGGTCGCAATAACGTAGCACTTATTTTGGATGGCTATTTTTCTTCAAAATTTAAATAAATAAATCCTTATTCTGATGCAATAGATCTCTCCCATTTTAGTAGTATGGTTTTGATCTAATCTTGAATTTGCCATAAACAAATTGAACGATCCAAATCTCATCTAACCTGATCAATTGGACCAAATAAAATGTAATTTGATTTAACAATGTAGGACTCAATACCCATGCAACCTATGATCAGACTAATGAGATCTCCATTATATTGATCCAATGGCTCCAGTAAATCATACATAACAACTAATGCACTAGCTATTATTATTTCATTATAGTAGACATTCTGGAAGAATATTTTAAGATCTTTTTAACCTTTTTGGAATCTAATTTTTTTGTAACTTTCACTAACTTTCTAAAGATTATTTCTGATAAACGCCTAACCAATATGAAAGAAATGACTATGAAAGTGAACAATATTTTAACTTTTTAATTAAGTGCTGCATCATATTTTGCTGGCTTAAATTTCCTTTGGTGGCACCTACAACATAAAATTACTTGAAATTCAAAACTCTTTTAGTTAAGCCTAATTCTCTTAATATAAAAGTGATAGAAACAGATCTAAAAGAGAATGATAGAGATGAGAGAGAGGTAAAAAATAATATAAGGGGATAGATAATGAAGAGGCAAATAAATAAATAAATATAATAAGAGAGAAAAGATAGTTAGAATATGAGACACAGTAAGATGAAGATAATAAAGTGAACAAAATAGTAAAATAAATGTTAAATCTTAAAAATTAAACTTATGCTATTTATTAAATATAAAACTTTCGTTATATATAATATTTAATAATAATATAACATAAAAACCATTTGTAGTTTATGATTATTTTAAATTATTTCAAAAATTATAAGAATGCATTCATTTTTACTATAAGATTATTTTGCTTATACTTAAAACAAAATTTATTTATTAAATAATAAATGGTATAATTATTTCAATATATTATTTTTATGTAGCATAATATAGATAATAAATATAAGTAATTTTTAATAATAATAATATAATTGAAATATTCTAATATTT
Organism: Vanilla planifolia; assembly: GCA_023846275.1. NCBI lineage: Eukaryota > Viridiplantae > Streptophyta > Magnoliopsida > Asparagales > Orchidaceae > Vanilla > Vanilla planifolia. The sequence continues at coordinate 11,867 of JAIUJO010000294.1, forward strand.
TTTAATATAATATTAGTATAATTAAAAACTTTTACTCACATCTTATATATATTATTATAAAAATAAATTAATTCTAATTATTTTTGTTTATATATGTCAATTTTCTCAATAATAAATTATATTAATTTCACTATTCTATTATATCAAAGATGTGCCATATTTTTTATTATGTAAAATCAATAATATTGCCATAACGTAATCGTTAAAAATTAATAACTAAAATGGTCTTTATAAACTTAAAAAACTTGAGAGATTTCTTTAATACTCTTGATCAATGGGCTCAAAAACGATAATAAAGATAAAAAGAATAATTCCATAATTGAAAACGAATGTCACAAAATTAATAAGAGCAAAATAGAGATGAAAATAGTGATAGAGATTGATGAGGGATAATTTATTAAAGAGAGAAAGAAAAAAGAGAACATATGAGAGATAAAAAGAATAAATAAAAATAGGAGAGAAAAAGAAATGAGAAGGTAAGGATTGATGGAGTGGTGTTTGAGGCTTAGAGAAACATATGAAGGAGAATGAAGTGACAGACAAGAGAATGATAATCAAAAGGAGTAGAACGTGAGAAAGTGTAAGAGATATTGAGATGATGAGAAAATGTAAGAAAAAAATTATATAAAAATTAAATCAGAACAACTAAACATATAATAATAATTTAATATAATAATTTAATCATATATAATATTTAATAATAATAAAGTAGAAAAAATTATTTTTTATTATTATTTTATAATACAAAAAAATATTTAAAGAATATTTAACTATTAATTTAAAATTTTCTTATTTATAAATTTATGAAAACGGTTAATTAAGTTATAAATGAAATATTTATTTTTAAAATATTATAATTATATGATGTAATATAGGTAATAATTGTATATAATATTCAAAATAAATTATATAATTTTACATTTTTAATATTCCATAACGTAATATTACTTTTATTAAAAAATTTAAACACATTACATATATGTAATTATCAACATAAATTAATTCTAATGTATTATAATTAATATAAATTTTTAATCTCAATAACAAAATATGGTAAAATTATTATTTTATTAATAAAAATTAATTACTAAAATTATAATTCTAAACTATTATTTATAATTGCTTGATTTTTTAACACTAACAATTTGTTAAAAATATAATGTCATTCATTACAATATGGAATTCTATGTAAACATTTGTAGAACATCAAGAATTCTTAGAGGGTTGCCCATCTCGTTACCACTCTTGTCTATGCATGATTAACTTTAGAGTTCAAATGAGACCTAGTGATATAAAATTTTTATGGCCACACATGCATATAATTAACAAGGAATAATAGAGGAGATAAAAAGAATGAATAAAAAGGTTAAAAGAAAGAGAAATGAGAAATTAAAGAATGATAAATGAGAATTGCTGGTAAAAAAGAATATAAAGATGTGGAGAACAAAGAGACAAATAAAGAAATGATAACAAAAGGGTGTAGAAACTAGGAGAATATGAGGATATTGTGATAAAGCCAAAAATATAAGAGAAATATTCAAATAAAGGTTAAATATTTATAATTAAACTTATAGTATTTAATAAATATAATAAATTAATATTATAAAATGTTTTACGTTTTAAAAATATTAAAAAACTTATGTTTTATTTTTATTTTAGAATATTAAAATAAATAAAGAATATTTTAACTATTAATATTATATTGTTTGTAATATTTTAAAATTTCTTTAGATGACACATATATAGCAATATAAACTAAAATTAATTCATGTTTACTATAATTTATATAAGTTATTTTGCATAATATTAAATTATATTAAATTTTAATTTTATTATATCTTATGATTTGCCATGTTTATTATAATATACAATTGGAAATAATGTTATAAAGTTATTATTATTAACTAAATACTAAAAAGCTTACTACAAACTATCATTTATAATAAATTAACTTTTTAAGAATGATATGTTACTAAAATCAACCATCATTATTTAGAAAAAGAAGTGTTATGAAACATATGTAAAACACAAGGACTTTTATAGAGGTCACGCATCTCAATACTTCTCATATCAAGCAAGCCTATCTTTGGAGGTATAATAAGATCCAATGTTATAGTATTGGCATGGTCACACCTGCACATAATAGAAAAATAATCATAGTTATGACATTATTGTTTGAAGATATTGAATTATTTTAAAATTTTTTTAAATTATTCATCATATACACTTTTAAAAGTAATCTTAATATAAATGTAATAATATATTTTAAATTAAATATTTTACTTATTTAAAATGAATAAAAAACAACATTAACTATTATTTTTTATTATACAAACATTAAGAAACTTATTTCTTCAATAATGTCATCATTTTGATAAATAAAAAAGTATATTATTAAGTAAATATAAGTAATAAAATATATATTTATCATAAATACTATATATTTTTATTATACAAATATTACTGTAACATGTGGGATTTCTTAAGTTTTTTTAATTGATGAGCTAAAAAGGAGATGATAGAGATGGAGATAACTATTCCATAAGAAAGAGAGAAAGTCTTGCATAGATGAAAGCAAAATATGGAGAAAAACAATAATAGGTATTACTGAGAGTTTATTTGATGATAAAGAAAAGATAAATATAGAAAATAGAAGTAATATAGAGAATAAATAAAAATGTAAAAGAGAAATGAGAAAATAGAGAATGATAAAAGAGAGTTGGATGCAAAGAAAAATATGAGCTAGGACATGAAGAGACAAATAAGAAAATTAGAAAGAGAAACAAAATAAGAGAAATTTTTTAAATAAAAGTCAATTCATAATTATTAAACTAGTAATATTTATTAAATTTTAGAAGTTAATTATATATAACATCTTATTATAATAAAATATAATGAATACTTTAGTTTTATAATTGTTTGAGAATATTACAAATATTTAAGGAATACTTTCATTATTAATGTTATGTTATTTTATTCATGCTTAAAATTGAAAAGAAAATTAAAAAATAAATAAATTAATTCTTTTAATAAAATATAATTTAATTGTTTAACTTACATAATAAATTCAAATAATATATAAATTAACAATATAAATTTTTGTTTATAATATTATAAAATATAATATTACTACATTTGGAAAATTCTATATGCAATATATATACCATTAAAAACATAAATTAATTTTAGCTAATTATAATTGATGTAAGTTTTTTTTGTTGAATTATAAAGATCATTAAATTTATTAATTTATTATATCATATAATGATTTATATTAATTATTTTATGAAATAAAATATTATTACAAATTATTTTTGATAATTCATGACAAAAATGGTAATTATAAACTAAAATTTATAAAAATTTAAATTTTTAATATGAAAAGTTATTATAAACTATTATTATTTATTGAAAATTTATATCTATGAAGCAATATGTTCAACACAAGAACCTCTAATGTAAGTCTCTTGTCGCAATAATATCGTACCCTAACTATGCTTTGGTTTGGAGTTCTAATATGTTCCAGTGCTATAATGTTGGTGTCATCAAACATACATATAAATGAAATCATAGTTGTGTGAATATTATTTGTAGAAAATGAATAATTTTTTAAATTTTCTAAATTATTAAGTTTAAGGTCTTTTAAAAAAATATGACAATCTATATATCATAATATATTTTAATATCAACATTTTGTCTATATAATATTAAGATAAAATTATGTAAACTAATTTTTTTAAGACATAAAAATTAATAAATAACATTTTTTTATTAAATTTTCACTATTATAAAACAATAATTAAAATATGTGACAAATATAATTAATGATATATATTACATTCATAGACATTGTACATTAAACCATGCCACAAGAGACATTTCTATTAATGTTATTAGTTGGTTGTCTTGAAAAGTGATTATAGAGAAAGATATAACTATTCTAAAAGAGATAGAGGAACACATAGATTGATAAGCAAAAAATAGAGAAGAAAATAGTAATAGAGATATAAGAGATGATTTATTGAAGAGGAAAAAAAAAGAGAGAACAAAGGAGCGATAGAGAATAAATAAGTGAATGAAAGAGAGAGAAAATAAGAAGATAGAGAATAATATAGTGGAGAGAGTCCGAGAAAGAAATAAAGAGATATAAATTGAAGTCATAAGTAAAATAATAAAAAAAAGATAGTAGAATGTGAGAGAATATGAGTGACATTGAGATAAATAAAAAAGTGAGAAAAGTAGTTAAATTTAAATAATAAACTAATGATATTTATTAATTATAATAAGTCATATATAATATTTAATAATAATAAAATCATAAAAATATTTATTTGTTATTATTTTTTAAGAATATTAGAAATACTTAAAGATCATTTTTGACCATTACTTTCACATAAGTTTTCTAAAAATTTTAATTATAATAATTAAATAATAAATAATATAGTTATTATATTATATTATCTTTGTATGATATAATTTAGATAATAAATATCAATTATATTTACAAATGGCATAATATTTAAATTTTTAATCATCTATAATGTAATATTAATGTTTCTAAACAATTCTACACACAACATATATATATTTTTATAAAAATTAAATTTATTCTAATTTATTATAATGCATATAATTTATTTTTCTTAATATCAATATATACTATAGGTATTATTTTATTATATCACATGATTTGCATATTAATTATTTTATAAAATTCATAATAATGTTGTAAAATTATAATTGATAATTAATTATTAAAATAAGTATTATAAACTATATTTATTATAATTTAACTTCTAAACATTAACATGTTGTCAAAATAAATTTTGATTCATTAGAAAAAGGAATGCTATGTAAAATAGTGCAGCATAAGAACTTATGACGAGGTCATCTATGCCATTACTACCCTAGCAAAGCATGCCTAACTTTGAAGCTCTAATGAGATCCAATGTTGTATTGCTGTTTTATCAAACATGCTTATAAAAGAAAAATTTGTTGTTAATTGATTGTTCACTTTAAAATAATGATTATTTTCTAAAATTTTCTAAAATATCAAGTATACGAACTTTTAAAAAAATTATTGTTATTATATGTATTATAATATATTCTAATATTAATTATTCTTTAATTATGCTATTTGTCTTATGAAAAAATTAAGTTACATGATAAATATAAATAATAAAATATATTTTTATCATAAATGTTATGTATTAAAGAATACACTATAAAAGATATCTAAAATATTATTAACTAACATTCTAAAAAAGAGATAATAAAAACATAGATAATTATTCTGCATTAAAGAGAGAGAATGACATTGTTTGATAAATGTGAAAAGAGTAAGATGCGAGATAATTTAATGTATACAAAAAGAAAAGAGGGAAAATGGAGGAGATAATGAGAATAAATAAATAAATAAAAGAGAGAGAAATTAAAAATGTAGAGAAAAATAAAAAGGAAGAGGCTAAGAAAAATAATAGGGGATAAAGTAGGTAAAAAAAAGGATTTATAATAAGAGTTAGAAGGACGGAAGAGATTATGAGAGACATTGAGATAAAGTGAAAAATGTGAGAAAAATAATTAAATTTTAAATATTTATTAAATATAATAAATTAACAATATGTAATACTAAATACCAAAAAAATATAATAAATTCTTAAAGATTATTACTATCTAAAAATATTTATAATATTTTAAAAAATAATTTTGAATATTAATTTAATATTATTTTATTGATACATATAATAAGAAAATATTATTGAATGATTAATAATATAATTATTATGAAATATTTTTTATATTATGATAATTAATAATAAATATAAATAGTATTTAATTTTAATGATATAATTTTTAAATATTAAATTTTATTTAATATGATATTGTTTAACATGAAAAGTTTTATACATACCTATTGTTTATTATTTTAAATAAAAATTTATTTTAATTTATTGTTTTATTATATTATATGATGTACCATATTTTGTATTTTATGAAATTGATAAAAATATTATAAAACTATTATTAAACATTAATTACTAATATACTAATTGTAAACAATCATTTACAAAAATTTAAATTTTTGATATTGACATGTTAAAAAGAATATCACTCATTACAAAAAGTAGTATGAAAAATATTTTCAAAACAAGGACTTCTCAAGAGGACACCCAAACAAATACTACACTTGCTAATCAAGTTTAGCATTAGAGCTTTAACAAGATCAACTTCCATAATGTCATTTCGTCACACAAGCATACATTGCACAAAAAATGATTATTGGGTGATAATTGCATTTAATATAATAATCCATTTCTAAAATTTTCAAAATTATCAAAAATTTCCACATCTGAAAGAAATTTATGCTTAATATAGATGTCGTAATATATCATATTATGCACATTTTATTTTGACAATTTAGATAATAAAAAATTTTTCTTCCACAACATTATAATTTTAATTATTGAAAAATAAATTAAAAAATTAATGTGTATAATAAAAAAATATAAAATAAACATTATATATTAAGTTATGTAACACATGATATTTCCTAAATATTATAAATTAATATGATGAAAATGATATAATGGTGATGGAGTTGATTATTCTATAAGAGAGAATGTTATAGATAGATAATAGTAAAACAGAGAAGGAAATAGTAATAGAGATTAATGATGGATGAGTTAATGAAGAAGAAAAAGAAAATATAGAACATAAAAGAGATAAAGAGAAAAAATAAATAACGATAAAAGAAAGTGAAATGAGAAAATAAATAATGGTAGAAGAGAGTTGGATGTCAAGAAAAATATGAGATGGAGAATTAAGAGACAAACAAGAAAATGATAATAAAAAGAAGTAAAAAGCAAGAAAAAATGAGAGACATAAGGCAAAGATAAAACACTTAGAGAAATGATTAAATAAAAATTAAGTTTTAATAATTAAAATTATAGTCTTTATTAAATAAAATAAGTTAATCATATATAAAATTTTATAACAATAAAACATAAAAACTATTTGAGGTTTACTACTTTTTTAGAATATTACAAATATTTAAAGAAGTTTTTTACTATGAACAATATAAATTATTCAAATATGTTTTCTTTTTACATTGATATATATAATAAAAATATTAATATCTAATATTATTAACATAATTTTAGATTTCTAACATTTTGTAATATAATATTATAATATTTAAAAAATTTGATACAAAACATATATATAAAATTGTAAAGAATTAGATTAAATAAAAATACTATAATTCATATAAATTATTTTGCTCAATATTAAACTATATTAAATTACTGTAATTCATATGATTTGCCACATTTGTTTTGCTCAAGAAGTTATACATCTTAATTTTACTCTCACAAAAGAACTCTTAACTTCGAAGGTCTAAAGTGACAGAGTATTACAATGTTGGTGTGGCACAAATGCATACGAAATTAAAAAAATCATAGTTATGTGATTATTATTTTAAAAATTTAAAATATTTCTTAATTATAAGGAATAACGACTTTTAAAAAAATATTAATTCTTATTATATATGTTATGAATTCTAATATAATTATTTAGATTATAATCAATAAATGAAAAAATACACATCAAACATCATTTTCAATAGTGTAAATAGTAATAAATAAGTTTTTTTGTTATATTATCATTCCTATAAAAATAATTAGATAACATAATAAATATAAATGATAAAATATATTTTTTTATCATAAATATTATATATTGAACTATACACCATAAGATATTTTTAAAAAATGTTTAATAGATTTGTTGAAATAGAGGTAATGAAAATAGAGATAACTATTCTACAGAAAAGAGAGTAACACATAAATTGATTAGAGAAATAAAAGGGTAGAAAATAGTGTGGAGAGAGCTAAGAGTTGATTTAACTAATAAGAAAGAAAAGAGAAAAGATAGAGGAGATAGAGAGAATAAATAAATAAATAAAAGAGATAGGGAAATGTGAAAGTAGAGAAGGATTGTGGAAAAGATAGCCAAGAAATGAAAAGTCCAATAGAGATTGATAATAGGAGAGAGAATGATGTGAGAAAATATAAGAGACAATTGGGATAGTTTTGATTAAATCTTAATAATTAATATCATAATTTTGATTAAACAAATAAAAAAATTATTTATAATTTTTAACTATAATAAAATATTAAAAATAGTTTATTCATATAATTAAAAGAATTATTAAATAAGAAGAAATATAATTATTCAAATATATTATCTTTATATGACGTAATAAATAAAATAAATATAAATAATATTTTACATCAATGATATAATTTTAAAATATTAATATTATGTTATGTAGTATTACTTATTTTTTAAAACCTTTACAAGTATCACATATAAATTTTTATAAATAGAATTCAATTCTTATAGATTATATTTTATATAATTATTTTTCTAAATATTAGATGATATAAAAGTTGTTATTTTATTGTATCATATGATATGTCATATTTATTATTACAGAAAATTGATTAACATATTTTTGAGTTATTATTACTAATTAATTACTAAAATAGTATTTAATAATTATCTTTTATAATAATTTAATTTTTTTAACATTAAAATTTTATTGAAGTAAATTGTCGTTCATTAGAAAAAGGAAAACGAAAAAATATTTGCGACATAAAGAAACTTTAAGAGCTCACACTTACCAATACCACTCCCACCAAAGCATGCTTAAATTTTCAATTCTAATGAGATCTAGTGGCATACTACCCATGTGGCTGCAATTGTATACAAAAGAAAATATGTCGTAATTGCGTGACTATTATGCTCAAGATAAAGAACCATTTCTAAAATTTAAAAATGATAAAAAATATGCACTTTTAAACATTTTTCATATATATATGTCATAATATATTCTAATACAAATATTTTATTTATATCAAATTAATATAAATTTACATAAACTATTATTTTCAATAACCTAGATTTTAATACATTAGATTTTCTTCCATTATGTAATAATTTTTTTAAAATAAAAATTAAGTTATATAATAAATAAAAATTATAAAATACATAATTATCATAAATGTTATGTATTAAACAATGCAAGATAAGATATTTCTGAATTCTTTTTAATTGATGGGCCTAAAAATAGATAATATAGATAGAGGTAACTATTATGTAATAGAAAGAAAGTCATAGATTAATAAAAGTGAAATAGTTAGGAAAATAGTAATAGAGATTGTTGGGAGATTATTTAATAAAGAGAAAAAGAAAAAAGACAACAATAAGGAAATAGATTGAATAAGTAAATAAGTGAAAGAGATAGAGAAATGGTAAAGTAAATAATGACAGAGGATATTTGGAGGCTAAGAGAAATATTTGATGATAGAGAGTTAAGAGAATAACAATAATGATAAAAGGAGAATTGGAAGTCAAAATATATGGCAAATTGATGTAAGGAGAAAGAAATGTGATAAATAATTAAACAAAAGTTAAATCTTAGTAATTAAAATATAGTAATTATTAATTATAAATATTTAATAATATATAATATCTTAGAATAAAAAAATATAAATAATATTTGATGTTTATTTTTGTTTTAGAATGTTACAAATGTTTAATGAATACTTTTTTATTAATATCACTTTAATTTTTCCATAACCCATTATTTTAGATAATTATCATAATTTATTACCTTTATATAATTTAATATAGGTAAGTATATACAATATTTAACATTAATGATGCTATTCTAGATTTCTAATATTTCAAAACATAAGTTATTTGTTTATAAATAAATTGTTAATTTATATAAGCTATATAAGTTATTTTCTTAATATTAAGCAATATTAAAGTTGTTATTTGATTATGTCAAATGATGTGGCATATGTATTATTTTAAGAAATTAATAATAATTTTATAAGGTTATTATCAATAAATAATTACTTGAATGTATTTATAAATAATCATTTATAATAATTGAATTTTTAACATTAATATATTTTAAAAATCAATTGTCATCCATAAGAAAAAAGAGTGACATGAGAAATAGGTACAATATAAGGACTTCACAACATGTCATCCATCTTAAAAGTACTCTCACCCAAGCAAGCTTACCTTTGGAGCTCCAAAGATATCTAGTGTTATAAAGATTGTTTGGTTTCACATGCGTACGAATAAATCATCGTTATGTGATTATTATATTAAAATGAAAAATATTTCTAAAAATATCTTAATTATTACGAATATCCAATTTTAAAAAATGCACTTTTACTATTTGTATAATAATATATTTTAAAAATAAATATCTTATTTATTTAAATTCGAATAGACAATTATATGAACTTTTTTTTAAATGTGAAGATTAAAATATAGGATTTTATTTGATTATAATTGCATTCTTATAAATTAAAAATTTAAATTATGTATTAAGTATAAATGATGAATTATATCTTGATCATAAATATTATATATTGAATTATACACCATAAGTTATTTTTTAAATATTCTTTATTAATAAGAAAAAAGAGATAATGAAAATATAAATAACTATACTAAAAGAGAGAGAAAGTCATGGATTCAATCAAGCAAAAACGATTGGAAAAAAGTAATAGATAGAGTTAAGTGATGATTTAATGAATAAAAAGAAGAGAGAGCATAGAGTAGATAGAGAGATTAAATAAGTAAATGATAGAAAAATAAATGAGAAATTAGAGAAGGATTATGTATAGGGAGACGCTAAGAAAAATATAAAGGGATAGAGAATAAAGAGAGAAGTATAGAGTGATAATAGGAGAAAAAATGATGTAAGATAAAAAGATAAACATTGACATAAAGGGAAAAAAGTGAGAAACATAATCAAAACAAAATTAATTCAAAAAAATTCAAATTATATTTTTTATTAAAACAATAAGTTAATAATTTATAAATTTTAATAATAATCATATATTAACAAAATATTTGATATTTAATATTTTTTTAATTTTAAATAATTCAAAAAAATTAATATTAATTTACTTATTTTTTATTAATACATTAATTTAAAATTATAAAATAATAAATATTACAATTATTCTAATATATTATCTTAATATGACATAATATAGATAGTAAACATAAATAATATTTAAGAAAAATGACATCGTTTTAAAAATCTAAGTTTTCATAATATAATTTTAATATATTTAAAAAAAACTATACACATCTTATATTGTATTATAAATATATTTAAATTCTTATTTATTATAATTAATCTAAGTTATTTTGCTTTGTTTAATTTCTGAACAATAATATGTTAAAATAAATTGTCATTCATTAGAAATAGGAATATTAAAAAATACCTGGAATAAGAGAGCTTCTTAAGTGGTGACCAATCACAATTCCATTCTAACACAAGCTAGATTAACATTGGAGCTTTAATGAGATCTTGTGGCATAATACTTGTGTTATCATATACACATATAATAGATAAAAATAAAGGTTGTGTAATTATTATTTTCGAGGCAAAAGAGCCATTTCTAAAATTTTGAAGATTATGAAAAATATGTACTTTTAAATTTTTTTCTTATTGTATATGTCCATTATATTTTAATACAAATATTTCATGTATGTAAAACTAACAAAAAAAGCAAAACTATTATTTTTGATAACATCAAAATTAAGACAAAACTTTCTTCCAAAATGTTAAAATTTTTTAAAATAAAAAAATAAATTATATAATTAATTTAAATCATAAAATATGTATTTATCATAATTATTATTTATGAAAGGATGTAACATGTGATATTTCTTAAATATTGTTAATTAATTAGCCAAAAATTATTAATTTAAGTAGAGATAACTATTCCATAAGAAAGAGAATGTCACATATTGATGAAAGCAATGTAGTAATGAAAATAATAGATTAACAAACGATGATTTGATGAAGATGAAAAAAAGAGAACATATAGGAGATTGGTATAATGAACAAATAAGTTAAAGAGATAGAGAGACAAATAAGGTAACGATCATAGGATAAATTAATAATTGTGATAATAAGAAACATTAATATGAATAGAAAAGGGAGTAACATAATTGAATAAAAGTTAAATCCTAATAATTAATCTTATAATATTTATTAAATATAATAAATTAATCATATATAATATTTTATAATAAAAACATTTAGCAAAATATTTTTTGTTTTTTATTAATCTTAAGTTTTACAAATCTTTAAAGAATATTTTCATTATTAATATTATTCCATTCTATTTAAATCTCTGTTTTAATATATTAATTAAAATATAAATAGTGTAATTATTATAACATATTATCTTTATATGATGTAATATAGATAATAGATATATATAATTTTTTAAATTAATGAAATAATTTTAGTTTTCGAAGGATCTATAATACAATATAAATAAATTTAAAGAATCTTATATACAATATAAATGTATTAATATAAAAATAAATTAATTCTAAATTATGATATTATATATGAATTATTTTCCCAAAGTTAAATTAAATTAAAATTATTATTTTTTTATATCATATGAAATGTCATATTTAGTATTATTTGAAATTGAAAATAATATTACAAAGTTAGTATTAATAATCAATTATTAAATTTTTTTAAAAAAACAATCTTTTATAATAATTTTATTTTGTAACATTAACATGTTATTAAAATAACTTGTCATCCACTATAAAAAGGATTACTATGAAAAAATATGTTAAAGAATGGGACTTCTCAAGAGGTAACCCATCACAATGCTACTCTCACCATGCAACCTTAGCTTTTGAGTTCTAATAAGATCTTTTGTTATAATATTATTGAGATCACAAGTGTATACAAAATAAAAAAACATAGTTCAGATATTATTGTCTTACTAATAATGATTTTTTAATAAAATTTTCTAAATTATCAAACTAATATACTTTTAAGAAATATTTATGATTCATAATATATTTTAACATTAACATTTTATTTATTTAAAATGAAGAGGAAATTATGTAAGACATTATATTTGATAACATAGATAAAAATACATATGATTTGCTTCAATTTTTTCATCATCTTATAAATAAAAAATTAAATCACAAAGCAAAAATTAATAATATTAAATAAATTTATCTTAAATGTAAGAAAACAATAATAGAATGAGATAGAGATGATTTAATAAAGAGAAAAAGAAAAGTGAGAATGTGAAGAAGATATGGAGAATAAATAATTAAAAGAGCAAGAGAAATGAAAAAGTAAGCAAGGAAATCAGAAGTAGAGAGACAAAAAATAAGGAGATGGAGAATAAATGGATATAAAAGCATCATAATAGGAATGAAATAGAAGTGATATAATTTGATGGATATTGTGATAAAAAGAGAAAGAGAGAGAAATAACTAAATGAAAGTTAAATCTTAAGAATAATCCTTATGACATTTGTTAGATATATTAAATTACTCATATATAAATTTGAGTTTTATTACTATTTTAGAATATTACCAATTTTTAAAGAATAATTTTATTATTTTATTCATAGAGTAAATAGAAAATATAATTAAATAATAAATAATATAATTATTCTAATGAATTATCTCTATATCATGTAGTATAGATAATAAATATGAAGATTATGTAACATTAATTTATAATTTTAGATTTTTAATATTTAATAATATAGTATTATATTTTAAAAAATTTAATTCCTAATATATATTATTATAAACATAAATAGTCTCTATTTTATTGTGATTGACATCAGTTGTTTAGCTCCATACTAAAATACATTAAAGTGATTGTTTTATTAGATAATACGATGTACCCTATTTATTATTACATAAATTTTATCATAATATTGTAAATTTAATCCTTATAATTAATTTTTTGAGTGCTAATTTCTAAATATCATTTACTATAATTTACACTTTGGACATTAACGTGATTTAAAGAATTATTTTTCTTAGAGAAAGTAAACATGAGGTCTTCGCAAGGGGTCATCAATCCTAATGCTACACACCAAGAAATGCTTAATATTGGAGCTCTATAGAGACAGATTATTATAATACTTGTTTCATCACACATGCCTAGAAAGCAAAAAATTGTTGTTATGTTATTATTGTCTCGAAGATAAGAACATTTTTCTAAAGATTCGTAACTTATGTAGTACATTCACTTTTAAAAACAATTTTTTTACTTATATATGTCATAATATTTTCTAATATAAGTATTTTATTTATGTGAAATTAATAAAAAATTACATAAAGTATTATTTTTGATAACATATAAAGAAATACATAAGATATTCTTCTATAATGTTATCATTTTTATAAATAGAAATTTACATATTAAACATGAACCGAAAAATATATATTTATTATAAATGTTATATATTAAACTATGTACGAGTGATATATATAAAGCTCATAAAATCTTGTGTTATGGTTAAACTCATAAAAGTTTGAAGATTAGTGGTGTACAATAAGAAAAAAACACACATTTAACTATTCTATCAGTGGTATTTTTTTACTTCGACTTGTGGTGGATGTAATATTTTCTTGAACCAAAATACATAAAATTTTTGATGTACCATTTCAACATCTCTTTTCTTTGAAAAAATTAAAAATAAAAAATGAATGCAATATTAAAATTAATAAAAGAACTTTAGAGCCATAATTAACCATCTCTCATCGGATTGACACACTTATTTTTTCTTCAAAATGTACTTGTAAAACAATGTATTATTGTTATATATTTTAATAAATATAAGTAATATTTAACATTAATGACATAATTTTAAATTTTTTGTATTCTATAATATAATAATACTATATTTAGATAATTTTATGCACATCTAATATGTACCATTATAAATATAACTTAACTATTATTTATTATAATGGATATAAGGTATATTGGCCAATGATAAAATGTACTAAAATTAATATTTTGTTATATTATATGACATCTTATATTTATTATAATTTAAAGTTAACAATAATATTAGAAATTATTATTACAAACTAATATTTAAAATTATAATTATAGACTATCATCTTTAATAATTTCTGTTTTTAACATTAAAATCTTTTTAAAATAAATTTCATCCATTAGAAAAATAAAAAGAAAAAATATTTAAAATAAGATCTAGTGCCAAAGTGCTTATGCCATCACACATGCATACAAGAAGGTTTGTGAAACGTAGTTATAAATCTCTATCCCAAACATATTAGAATGACAATAGAATATTCCTCCACAAATGGCTACTACAATAGCAATAAAATGTCTAGTTATTTAGACATTAGGTGGGATTAATTGGAGCATTTGGATCAACACAAAGGACATTTTAAATGTCTGATCAAATGGTATAAATATGAATGAGTTCTAGATGGCTTGATCAGGCAAAATTTAATTGGGGCCATTTAAACAAGTTAGGTGAGATCTACATCATTCAATTAATGAATGCTAAAAGAAAATGAGGATTGGACCATATGACCGAAATTGAAGTGATTTGGGCAAGTAGATCAAGGATATATTATTTAAAAAATCATAGAAAACATAGCTATCAGATGAAGCTGAACGAGACAACGATTGTTAGATAGATCAATTGGTTATAGTAGATGAAGCAGTAAGCATGTGATGTTTTAATCAAACGGGTTGTTGCATCGATTGAGATCAGTAACTGAAGACAAAGGAGATATTCATTGTGTGATCACGAAAATAAACTATTAGACTGTACTAAGTGTTGCCGTTTTTGGATGGAGAGTGTCATAAAGGATATTTTCGCACATTGTACGAGAACATAGATATTTGGAGTTTATAAGTCTTCACCTAGCTTTAACTCACAAACCTAATGTTGATTGGTTACCCATTTAAGCTCTTGAGATTTAAACACCTTGTTGGACTTGGCGCCTTATATTTTGTTCAAATGCTTTGTAGATCAATCCAATGCTTTTCTCAATCGGTTTCTAGAATTTTTTACGAACTAGAATGAGCTGTCCTCATATCGATTTGACTATTTCTCTTGACCACATGCCCGAGGTTAAGCTTGGAGCCAAACTTTTGCATTTGGGCACAACTTCGATTACATCATAATTTATTTTTGTATTGAATAACAAAAATTTTAATAAAATTATTTTTTACGAAATAAAGATTTAACATTAAATAAAACCAATACTTTTTTAAAAATACAAAAGTCCTTTGCTCGATCTTAAGATCGACCCAAGTCCTTGGAAAAATTAAAAAATTATGATTTAACCAAACAAAGCTTGATTAAAAAATAGAACTATGTTAAATCAAAGAAAGGTTTAAGTAGTATTTGAACAAAGAAAATAATTAAGAGATTGAAAAAATTAATGTTACCTACTTTCTAAATCATGGAGATGATAAAAAAATTTAGATGCATGAACATGATTTAGTTAATCGAAAGGAGAGTGCCTTAAAATCAATATGCTAACTTTCTATTTCACAATAAAATAAAAAATTATTAAAGTTTATGTATATGTCTTCAATCTTTGAAACTTATTGAGTGCCCCAAGGTGGTTTGAAGATTGCCAATTCATAATATTCAAAATGTATAGCTCATTCACTAGCTATAAATTTATTTGAAATAAAACAAGTACATTAGAATAGTAGGAAAAGTATTTAATGCCTAATCAATTAAAAATAAATTTTACGAGAAAAACATATGTTTGATAATTTAGAACATTTGAGAAACAGTTTATCTTTAAAAAGAATAATAAAATATATGATTTTTTGTCATTTGCATTCATGTGTGAACATAGAAGTATTATGGCATTGGATCTCATTAGAACTCCAATGTTGAGATTTCTTAGGAGTGATTATTATTAGGATGGGTGACCTCTTAAGAAAACCTCTCATTCTCTAATTTTTTTCACTACATTCCTTTTTCTAATGAACAATAATTTATTTTAATAATATCTTAATGTTAAGAAATTACATTTTTATAAATGGTAGTTTATAGTTACTTTTGTTTGTAACTAATCTTTATTAATAAAATTATAAAATTATAATTTTTTTTACAATATTAATTGTTAGAGATCAAATAAAATAATAAAAAAATAATTTTAATATAGTTTAGCATAGTGAAAAATAACTTACATTAATTTAAATAAACTAGAATTAATTTATTTTTATAATTGTAATATGTGATGTCTGTAGAAATTTTCAAATGTAGTAATATTATTTTTTTGAATATTAGTAATATAAAATTATATCGTTATTACTAATGATTCTTTATATTTTGTAACCATATTATGTCATATAAAAATAATATACTAGAATAATTATATTATTAGTTATTTAATTAGTTTTCTTAATTAAGGCATGGATAAATTAATATTAAACTATTAATCAAAAGATTATTTTAATTTTTAAAATATTCAAAAATAACATAAGATCAAAAATTTCTTTATAAATTATTTTTTAAAATATTACAAATGATTAATTTATTATATTTATTAAATATTATAAGCTTAATTATTAAGGTTTTACTTTTATTTAATTATTTCTCTAAATTTTTCTCTTTGTCTCAATGTCTCATGTTCTCTCACATTTTTGTCTGTTGTTATTGTTATCTTATTTCTCTCTTCATTCTCTCTCTTCTTATATTCCTCCTAGCCTCACTACCTTGTCTATCTTTTGTACTTTTTAAATTCTGTCTTTCACATATTTATTTATTGTCTCTCAGCTCTATGTCTTATCTTTTTTATACTTGATTAAAATATATTTCATTCTTCACTATTATTTTTTTCTATTATTTTGCTCTTATTAATCTATGACTTTCCCTTTTTGGTTGTAACTTAGATATAGGTTAATACTAAGCAAAATAACTTGCATCTATTGTAAAAAATTTGAAACAATTAATTTTTATACTAGTATATATAAAATGTGCACATAATATTTGAAATATTATTTTATTTTGTTCTAGAATATTAAAAAGTTCAAATTATATCGTTATTTTTTTTTATTATCTATACTATGACATATAAAAATAACATAATGGAGTAATTATATTATTTTGTACTTAATAATATTTTTTTTTTGATGTATGAACAAAAAAATATAATGTTAAAAGTCAATATATTTTTTTAATATTTGAAATATTAAATAAATAATAAAAAATTATGTTCAAATGTTATTAGATAAACTTTATGGTTAACTTGTATTTAAAAAATATTATAGCTTTAGTTATTAATATTTAACTTTAATTTAATTATGTTTGTTACTTTTTTTCTTTATGTCTATCTTTCTCATATTCCCACATTTATTTCTCTTTTACTATCATTCTTTATTTGTCTCTTCACTCTTCATCAAATTATATTTTTCTTGGCCTCTCTCTCTCATTTATTATTCTTACTTTGGTATTTCTCTATCTTTCACTAGTTTATTTATTCTCTCCATCTCATCAATATTTTTCTTCCTCTTTTGCCATCACTAAATTTTCTCTAAATTTTATATATTACTATTTCCTTCTCTATGTTACCCTTATATATATAAGTTTCACTTTCTTAAATAGTTATCCCTTTATTATGTATTTTTTTGTTCACTAGTTAACACAATTTAAAAAATCTCTCATGTTGCATAAGTTAAATAATTTATTATTTATTGATATTAAATAATTTATTTTTCATTTATAACTGTAATGATGTTATGAAAGAAAATCTTATATATTAACATCTATGTTATTAAGTTAAACATTTTATGTAATTATTGATTAATTTTATAAAATTTAAATATTAATATTGGAAAACATTATGACAAATGTAATAACCATAAATGTTTTTAAAAGTGCATATTGAAGTGATGAAGAGTGTGAGAATTCCATGGGGGGTTGTATTATGGTTTTAAATTATTGTTCTAATTTTTTTGTATTTATTTTGAAAAATGTGTAATAGAAAGAATTTTATTTTTATCGAAAACTTTGATTTAGAAATGTACTATTTTGTAAGTTTTGAAATGGAAATAAACTTTTTAATGGTACACAAAATTTTTTTTGTGGTTTGGTTCAAATTAGAATATATGTGCACAACCTACCATGGTTGGAAAGAACTCCACTACTAAAAGTATTACAACATTGGGTTTTCCCTTACAATTTATCTCCAACCAGCTAGTTTCTATAGGTTTAGCAGTATCTTTGGCATTTTTTAGGTTAACTCTTGCTCAATTATTTCTAAGAAAAAATATATTTTTTATTCTTTTTTATGAATGCTAAAATACAAGGAGAGCTCAAAATTAAAAAAAATTGAGAAAATTAAAGTTTAAAATAATTAGGCTTCATTAAAATAATTTGGAATTTCAAGATGTTGTAAGTGAGAGGGGTTGCTACAGGAAATTTGTGCCACTAGAACTTGAAGTAGCCCTTTTTTGAGGTATTAAAATTTTATTCACATTAATTACTCATTTATTTAGAATGATTTGATATTTATAAAAATTTTTTGGTCAAACTTGTCAAAAATGGGCAAAAACCTTTTTGAAAATCATGTTTTAAACAAGTTAGAAAGATCTCAAAATATTCTTCCAAAATGTCTGTTGTAATGGCATAGTAGCAGCTGGTTGTTATC
This sequence comes from Vanilla planifolia, assembly GCA_023846275.1. Lineage (NCBI taxonomy): Eukaryota > Viridiplantae > Streptophyta > Magnoliopsida > Asparagales > Orchidaceae > Vanilla > Vanilla planifolia. Next base: position 31,409 of record JAIUJO010000294.1, read on the forward strand.
CATTTAGATGACTTTAATAGAACCTTTGGATATAAACGGACTAGATGTCAACCATCTCATAAAAGGTTGCAAAGATTGATGGGTTCTAAATAGTTGGACCAAGCTTGACTTGATCAGGGTGATTTTATCAAGTTATATGAGATATGGATTGTTCCATTAATCAATCGGAAAATCAATACTAAATTTTGACTGTATGATTTAAAATTGAGAGATCTAGGTCATCTGATCAAGAATAGATTATTTCAAAATGTTGAAAATAATTAGTTTTCTAATTATGTCCAATAAGACAATTATCGTCAGATATATCAATAAGTTAATGATTATTATTTTTAACAACATATTAAAATTAAAAAATTAAATTATTATCAATGATAATTTATAATTATAGTTTTAGAAATTAAATATTAATAATAATTTTATAATATTAATAATAATTCAATTTAATTGTAGATATAAAAAATCGTTGGATATAATTAAATAATAATTTTAAGATAGTTTAATATTCAATAATATAATTTATATGAAATCAAATAAAATTTCTTTAATTTAAATTTTTAATAATATCTATTTTTTATTTTTATAATTTTTTAAATATATTAATATTATATAATTAAATATTAGAAATTCATAAATTATATCGTTATTTTTAAATAACGAATTTCACTCATTAATGAATTTAACAAGCAACATAATAAATTTTTTAATATTAAGTGAACATATAACAAATCTAAAATAAAAAATATTAAAGAAATGTATTATTTCAAAATGAATGATGTAAGGGACACATGTGCAAAGATTTAGGTTACATAGTATTATAAAAAAATGACAATTGAGTGTAAACCTTGAGTTAATAAATTAGGTATGATCCAAAATTTCGTATAGGATATGCAATAATATTTTAAAATAAATATGAAAACATATACGAAATAACTACTAATTTAACAAAGATTACCTATATAAGTTCAATGATGTTTGTTTTTTCTCAATTATGTCTCACTTGGATTGACTATGAAATTTTGAATTAAATATGAATATATAATTACAAATTATTAATTTAATAATACATAAAAATGTTAAAGCTTAGAAGAAATAATTGAAGCAATGTCATAGAACCAAATCAAAGGCAATAGTTAACTAAGTCACATAATACTATAACCAAATGAAGGAAAAATTTTTTAAAAAGGGAGACAAATTATACTACATAGTTATATTATATGATTCGAAGTACATAAACTATTAAAGAAACAATTAATAATTTAAGTGCAATTTGAGGAATCTTACAAAGCATGCCAAAAATGTTTTAAAAGTATAAAAATCTATATTTATTTAGTTAGAGCTTATTAAAATGTGTACAATGACAATTGTTTCATTTTAGTAAGACCTCACTTCAAATTAGCTTGAATTGCAAATGTAAATAATGTTAAATAATAATATGTTACTATTTTTATGTTAAATAGTCATATGTTACTATTTTACTGTTAAATAATAATATGTTACTATTTTAAATATCTTATTGTTTTTGAGATTTTGCACATTTTACATGATATGTTGATTCTTACATAATTTTGATGATCAAGGTTGCTTTACTCTACCTCATTAGTATATTGGAAAGCAACATTTTTAAATAATTTATCATATTTGTATAAGTAGTTTGCTTTTATTTTGTTATATTACTATTGAAGTATAATTCTTCTTATTTCATACTTTTACTTTACAATTAATTCTTTATATTAGTTTTTTAAAATTTTTTCATTTCAACTCTAATATCCATTTACTTAAAATTTTAAAAAAATTATTTATCATTTTCTTTTATTCCCTTTGTTTATTCATAGTAACACATCATGAGGCCTAATTGAGATGAAAAAATGTTTTTGGGCTCATTTTAATGTATCCTATCCAATTTCATAATAATTTTCATATTTTAAAAAATTATTTTATTGGGGTTTAGGATGCTTTAAGAAATGTTTTTTAGTAATATATTATTTAACAATTCATGTTGCTACAATTGATCTCCTTAATATCTTTGATTGTAATTTCTTCCATAATTTAACTCATTTACTCACAAAGTTTTTCTTTTATTTTGTTATATTACTATGCAACTCAAAATCCTCTTTTGGGTAGCCATTATAATGCTTTTATTTAATTATATTTAATAGCTTTATTTTATCTTATTTTTAGTTTTCTATTTTTCCTTTATTATTAAAATGATAATTTATTATTATTAATGCTTAATTATTTCAAAACTTCATAATAATCCTTAATGATGTTTGTTCTAGATGAAATAAAGATCAATGAACTTGTCTCAAATAGCTCCTTAAAATTTGAGATTTATTTTTATATATATTAATATTTTTTCTTTGATTTAAGCTTGTTTTAGATGACCTTTTGATTCATGCCTAATTTATTGATAAAGAATGTGACACTCAATCTCCTTTGTGCCATTGAATGCATTTTTATCATAAAATTTATCTTATTTCTTCAAATGTTTTGCTTTTGTTTAGTTTTTTTATGAAACCCTAAATCTCCTCTTGTCTGACCATTATGTCTAATTTATTTGTAATATATTACATTGCTTAAATTTTTCTCAGTTTTGCTTTAATATAAATTTACTTATTATTAATGTAACAATAATTTTATTTATTTTATTTGAATATATTAATTGATAAAAATTCCAAATGGTGTCTAATCGATGCAAAACAAATGTTGTTAGGCTCAACATAATGACCATTATCTAAAAAAATATTCATTATATATATTTTGTGTGCATTTTTTGACTTGCATTTAAATTGACGATTAAGGGTGCACATATGAACTAATTAACATCTTTGATTCTAACTTTCTCATAAAATTTACTTTGTTTCTTCAAATTTATTTATACTTATTTACATTAGTAACTAATAGAAATTCTAAATAAGATATGATTGAGACAAAAAAGCATCGTTAGACTCATCTAGAGTTCTATGCAATGAAATATTAAATTTTATTTTTTCAAATGTTATGTTTTGCTATTATTTTTGCAGACTTTATTAGACATTTTAATTCCTATTTGATTTTGTGATTGATGATGTTACATTAGATCTCTATAGTATCATAGAATACAACTTTCTTATACTATTTATCTCATTTGCTGAAACACTTTTCTCTAATTTTTTTATATTGCTATAATGCTTGAATTCTCTTGTCATTTGACATTTATTAAATTTTTATTTGGTCACTTTACACCGTCTCAATTCATCTCATTTGATTTTTACTATTTATGTGTGTATTATTAAGAAATTATTTATGCTTACTGCTATTTTATTTTGTAATTTTTGGTAAACATTGTCTAATTGAGATGAAGCAAGTACCACTGGGGTGATATTGATGACTCTTATCCATTTAAATATTAATTTTTTTATATTTTAAAATATTTTTCTCACAAAGGTTTTGGAACACTTCAAGAACCATTTAATTTTGTGCCATATTTGATAATCTTGGTTGCTGCACTGAATCTCTTTAGCATAATCGAATGTAGTTTTGTCATGTAATATTTCTCGTTGATTCCAATTGTTTACTTTGAAATGGCTTTACTAGTAACAATATATCTACTCCCAGGTGACATTAAAATATTTTTGACATTACAAATATATATTTATTTTATATTAAATTAATAATTTATTTTTATTTACATTTTTTATTTTGGTAAGTTATAATAATTACAAATGAAGTTTGACTGAAATGAAACAAACATGATTAAACAAATCACTATGAGCCTTATTACATCAATTATTCATTTTTATCATAAAATACAATTTTGCTGTACAAATTATTTTATTTCAATAATTTTTTTCTTTGATTTGGTTATATCATAGTACATCATTTATCTAATTTTAGCAATATTATAAATTTACCAAATATTATAGTAATAAATTATTAACATTTATGCTAATTTACTGTATCAATGTATCATAACTCCATGTGACATCAAATCAACAAAAAATGGTTGACTTGAGTCCAACGACATTACTTCAGCCTATCTAACCTCATTTGGAATACATGTTTTTTCAAATAGTAGATATATATAAATAATACTAATCTTTTATTTTTAATATTATGTAAATATATATTAAAGAATAAATGAGATAAATTGAAGAATTATAAAATTAAAATAAAAATTGGAATAAATGTGATAAATTGCAGACCAAGGTTTCTTTCGTTGAAATTAAGACAATCGAGTGTAACATCCTTAATCAAAAAATCAATTATAAATAATGATATGCCTTAAACAAGACAAAGAAAATATTTCAAAATTAAAAAATGGAATAATGGATTACATAAAGTTCACAAGAGTATTCTAATGATATTTTTTAAATTATTGAATAGATTATAGGAAATATAAAGATGTATAATATTATCAAATCTATGTAATGTAAAGCTCATAAGAATCATGATTTAGAGTAATATAGTAATATAACGAAATCACTGCAAAAAGTTTGAAGAATGATATAAATGGTGTGAGAAATTTATATTACAAGATTTCAAGAAGATTTAGTGAAACTTTCTTTATGGTCAAATCATGTATGAATCTAAATGTCTCATAAAGAACAACAAAACTTTAAAAAATAAAAATTTTTTAAAATATAAAAATTAATATTTAGTTAGAAAATGATCATTGACATGAAACCAATCATATTTGTTTGAATCAATTTGACCTCATTTACATTTACTTTAAATTTCCAAAGTAATAAATATAATTAGTAATAAATTATTCTTTTATTATTAACTAAATTTATATTAAAGGTAAAATGTGATAAATTTAAAGAATGTAATATAACAAAATCAAAGACATCTAAATCTCGCATGAGAGAAGATTTAGAGTTATGTAGTAATATATCATAATCTAAAAGAAACTTTTGAAAAATAGATAAATTATATATGAAAATAGCATTCAAAGATACTTGGGAGATTGAGCTCAACTTTTTAAATCATAAAATAGGAGACTACTCTAATTGTGTCACTAAGTGTGCCAAAAAAATAAATAATTGAATATGTAAAAATATAAAAAAAATATCTAATATGGTATTTTTTAGTTAGGTGAGTCTAACGAGGTTACTATTTGGATTTACTATGAATTACATAACTAAATAGACATAAATAACATTTTTTAATATTAAGAAATATATAAAAAATAATATATTAAAAAAATTTAAGAAATGTATTACAACCAAATCAAGAGGATGCTAAGGTCACAATAGAGGCTAATTAGAGTTTAGAACTATTGTGACAAATTCTATGTAAAAAAAAATTTCAAAATTGAGGCAAAATATATAATGAAGTTGCATTCTAAGATATTCAGTAGAACAAAACCTAAGGAAAATATTTAAAAAGTACAAAAAGGTATTTTTAATTAGATGAAGCTCTTTGAAACTTTTCTAACATCGCTAGTTTCTTTCAATCATACCTTGTTTGGACTTTTTGTGAATTATCAAACGAAATAAAAATAAATTACAATAAATTATTTTTTTAATGTTTAATAAACATGTATTAAATTTTAATTTAGATAAATTAAATTAAAATTACCTGATCGAATCAAAATTATATAAATCTCACAAGAGAAGTGATTTATAGTTACATTTGACAAGATAAATTTAAATAAAAAAGTTAAAATTATTTAGTCAATTTTCACGATGACATTACATTGCAATTACTAAGAGCAACGAGTGTAGCTTGCCTGATTCACAAATTAGATATGAATAAATATGTTATCCAAGGAATGTCAAAATATTAGAAACTAAAACATTTCAAAATATAAAAAACAATGATTTATTACATTAAGCTAATCATGGTGCAATCGAGGATGTTTTTTATATCTCAAACGTACCTCATTAAGACATACCAAGAATTATCAAAGTAAATAAACATAAAGATTTATATATATTTAAGTCAAACAATATTAAAAAATTAAAGATTTATAAACATCACATGTGAGAATAATTACTATTTTGTGGTAATACAATTAAATCTAAATGAAAATTTTGGAAAAATGATATAAATTATATGAACAAGATTCATTCAAAGATTCTAAGAAGATATAAACACACAAAGATAAAAATATATTGAAAAAAATAATATTTACTTGACAATGCTTATGAAGAAAATTCCAATAATTTAATTGTCTCAATCTCACTCATTTTGAATTATAAAAAATTTTACAAATTAAAATAATATAAATAATAATAAATTATTATTTCAATATTAATTAAATATATATTAAAGTAGAAACAAGACAAATTGAAGCAATGTAACATAACCAAACAAAAAAAGATGTCAAGGTCACGCAAGAGAAGAACAAGGGTTTAAGAATAATATAACATTATATTTGAAAACTTTGGAAAAAATAGAAATGGTTTAGGTAATTTGCATTCTAAGGCACTAAGAAGATTGAATGTTACATCGTTGATCATTAAGTTAGATACAAATTAAAATATTTCGAAAAAGATACCAAAACAATAAAAATAACATATTTAAAATGGAAAAAGGGTTACTTATTGAAACAGAGCCCATTAATAAAATTCTAACAATATTTGTTTCTTCTTGATTGGATTTTGTTTGCAATTAGTATGAATTACTAAGGCAAGTATCACTATATAATAACAAATTATTATTCAAATAAAAAAATATGATACATTCATGAATTGTACAATAACAATAGCAAAGTGAACTATAGGTCACATGATATAATAATTATAGTAGCATAATAATATAACTAATCAATGCGAAAATTTAAAGAAATGAGATGAATTGTGTAAGAAATATACATTCAAAGATACCAAGGATATAGACCATAACATCCTAAAGAATCAAATCAAGCAAAGTAAAATGGAATCATATAGCATACCAAAAACATAAATAACAAAATATTTGAAAATATAAACTTTAATATTGAATTAGATTGAGGTCTTATTGATGAATCCAACAACATTTGCTTCATGCCCATCGAATCTTTGTATGAAATTATTTTGAATTACATAAATAATTAAAATAATAATAAGTAATTATTATTTTAAACTAATGGAAATATACATTGGCTCTAAAAAGATAAAAAAAATAGAAATAATATAGTATATCCAAATAAAAACAATATAAAGCCTGTATAAGAGGAGAATTAGAGTATCACAATGATATTTCAAAAGAAATACAAAATATTTGCTGAAGTGAGAAGAATTTTATGCAAAATCTATATTACAAAATGCTAAAATTATTAAATGTAATAACCTTAAACAAAAAATTAGGTACAAATCTATATTCTTCATAAATAATACTAAAATTATAGGATTTTATAAATATAAAAAATAAATATTTTATTAAATAAAGCTTTTTGAGAATAAGCATAAAAAATAAATAATTATTCAAGTATCAAGTAAATATATGTTGAAGTTGAAATTAAGCAAATTGAAGCAATGAAATATAATCTAATCACTATAATGTAAAGCACACATGAGAGAAGATTTGGAAGTAAAAAGTGATATAAAAAAATCAAGGTGAACATTTAATGAAAAAAGAATTATATAGGTAAATTTGATTCTAACATATTGAGGAGATTGAGTGTAACTTCCTCAATTACTAAATTAGATACAAATAAAAATATCTTATAGCGGGTTGCAAAATTGAAATTATAAAACATTTAATAATAAAAAAATGAATTCTTAAATAGATACAACTTCCTCACAAGACTATAAAAATGTTTATTACAACATGAGGAGGCCTCATTTTAAATAACTAAGATTTATTGAGTAAATTAATATAAATAATAATAAATTATTTGTTTAACATTAAACAAAAATATATTAAAGCTAGAATAAGAAAACTTTTTTATGTCTTACAGAAATAAATGAATTAGATGTAAATGTTGCATTAAAGAAAAAATCAGAGCTTCATAGTAATGTATTCAAATCAAATTGAAACATTTGAAAAAACAAGATAAAGTTTAAGACAAATGAGCAAAATTAATGACAAAACATTATTTTAACAAAAAAAATATATATATAAGTCATAAATGATATAAAATGAAGCATTGTAATATAACAAAATCATTGTATAGTAAAGGTCACCCAAGTGGTAAATCATACTTTCATAGTAATATAACCAAATAGATAAAAAATATTTGAAGAAAAATAATAAAATATATGGCAAAGTATCTTTTTAGAACGCTTAAATGATCAAGTATATCAACCTTTATCATATTTTAGGTGCAAAAAAATTATCTTGCAAAGCATGCCATAATAAAAGAAAATGAAATGGTTTAAAATATAAAAAATAATAATTAATTAGATATGCTTATGGAGACAAGACCATTAATGTTTGTTTCATCCATACTAGACCTTGTTTGGAATTGCTATAAATTGCAAAAGTAATAAAGCATAAAATATATAAATTATTGTCTTAAAATAAGTTAAATAAAATTTAAAGTTGAATTGAGATAAATTTAAGGAACTAAATAAAGCCAAATCAAAGAAATCTTAAGGCAACACCAGAGGATGCTTAGTGTTTGAAGGCAATATATCAAAACTAAAGTGAAAACTTACAAATTTGTGACAAATTATTTAAGAGAGTTGTATTTCAAGATATGAAAAAGATTTAGTATAATATCCTCAATCATCAAATCACGTACAATTCGAAATGTATCATTAACCAACCAAAAACACTGAAAAAATTTATTTTTTTTCTTATTAAATTTTTTAATTCATAAACATTCCAAAAAGGGTTCAATTAAGATAAAGTTAAAATGTCACATAACTTTCATTGATGAACTCTTTCAAACGAAAAATTATTTTTTGCTCCTCGTTAGAATGTTGAGAATATTACAGTTGATCTCGATGGTATCCTACAATGAAACTTTTCCAAATAATTTATTTCATTTTTTTAAATATTTCTCTCTTATTTGCTTAACATTTAAATGATATTTTATTACTATTTATGTATATTTAATGAGATATTTAAAAGTGGTTCTAAATAGTTTGGTGGAATAAAAAATTCATTGGACATTTCCTAAAAAGCTCTATTCAATTAAATATTTTTTTTATATTTGTAAAGATTTTTTGTTAGGATTTTGGAAAGTTTTATGACACATTTTGATTTGTACAAGACTTAAAAATTAGGACTATGGCACTTGATCTTGTTAGCTTCTTAGAATTCAACTTTCTCATAAATTTATCACATTTCTTTAAATTTTTTCTTTGATGTTGTTATGTTTCTTTCAACTATAATCTTTTCTTGTCTGACCCAATAAGCCTATGAAATTGTTATGTTACATTAACTCAATTTATCTCATTTTAGCTATAATATACATTCACTTAATGTTTAAATATTACTTTATTATTATTTAAGCTTTTTCTTATTATGTAATTTAGGGTAATCCAAAAAAAGGTTTTGATAGATTCGAACAAATGTAAATGGACTTGGCTTATTAAGATTCACAAAACTAAATTTTAAATTTTAATTTTTTTATTTTCTAAGGTTTTGCTGACCTTTGTGAGACAATTATTAATGATACCCTGATCTCCTTAATATCTTGAAATGTAGCTTTCTCACGTAATTTTTTAATTTTTTTTAAATGTTTTACTTACATTTGGTTCTATTACTATGAAACTCTAAATCTCCTTATATTTTTTTCTATATTGTTTTAATTTTGTTATAATACATTGCCTCATTTAATCTAATTTCAACCTTATTTATATTTATTTACTTTCGTAATTAAAAAAATCAAAATGACGTTTGTTTGAGAAAACTCATCCTTAAACTAATCTTAATAAGTTTTATCTAAATAATTATAAATATTTAGTGTTTTGGTGGATTTTGTAAAACATTTGGATTTAAACTATGACTGAGGATCAAGAATTTTATGATTGATCTCCTTAGTGTCATAGAATATAATTTTTTCTTTAAATTTATCTTATTTCTTCAATGTTTTTTTTATAGTGTTACGTAGCTTTAAATCACCTACCATTAACCTTTACTTTAGTTTGATATTTTTTTATTACTTTACTTAAATTTTTCTAATTTTAACACAAATATATATCTTCTTCAAATTAAAATAATAGCTCATAGTTTTTTATAGTTACTTAACTTTGTAATTCATAGTTTTTTAGTTTTAGTATTAAATATTTATTTTATCTTTTTTAATATTTTTTAGTATTTTTGGATGTTTATGACACATTTTGATTCATACCAAACTTGATAATACAGGATTTTACACTTAGTCTTCTTAGTATCTTGGAATGTGACTTTGTTTTACATTTAGACTACTCCTAAAATGTTGTTTTAAATTTCGTATATTACTATGAAACCTTAAAATCATAATGATGTAGTTATATTGTTTTTTTTTTAATTTATCTCACTTTAATTATATTAAATATTTAAGTATAAATAAAATAACTTTTTTCATTATTTATAATTTTTATTTTTTGAATTGACACAAATTATAAGTGAGGCTTAATTGAGATATTAAAAATATCGTTAGGCTCATCTCGATCAACTTTATCAAGTTAAATAATCATAATACCATTAAAAAAAATATTTTATTTCATAGGGATTTGGTTTACTTTGCAAGATATATTTATTCACACTAGATTCGATGTTTCAGAACATTACACTTGATTATTTCGGTATCTTCTAATGCAACATTCTCATACATTTTATCAAATTTTCCCAACTTTTTCCTTTTAATTCATTTTATTAGTATGTAACTCTAAATCTAGTATCATGTAACTTTTTTATATCATTTATTTAATTATATAAAATTTTATAAATTATTTCATTTCAATTATAATATAAATTTTTATAATATAAACTTAAAAAATTGTTTTTTCTAAGTCAACTTAATTTGGAAATTCATAGTTAAACAAAACCAGGTTTCATCGAGATGAAACATACATTGTTGGAATCTTCTACATGAGCATTATGAAATTAAAATTTTTTTATTATTTTTGAATTTTTTTAATTTCTAATATTTTTTCATTTTTTACGAGATAGTTTGATTTGTTAATGATTTAATGTTCTTAGTGGTAACACTATAACTCCATAGTAATGAAAATTTCTCGCATAATTTATCATATTCATGTTAATGTTTTGCATTGATTTTGTGATGTAATTATGAAACTCTAATTTCCCAATAGTTTGAACTTTATATTATTATGAATTTCTTATTTTATAATTCTTCATTACAATTCGTTTAACCTTGAAAAGATATTTATCTGATATTAAAGTAATAAATTATTTTTATTTATTATTATTTATTCTTATTTTTTTTCTAATTCATATTAATTCCAAGTGTTGTTTATTGGAGAGAAAACAAAAGTCCTTGGACTTCTCATGATGAATTTTTTCAAACCAAATAAATATTTACTTAATATTTAAAAATAATTTACATTTTTTATGTTTGTTTTTTGTAATTTGTTGTTAATCCTAATGTGATCTATCTATCATGAAGTAAATATTGCTGAACTCACATGATGAAATCTAACAGATTAAATATTTATTTTTTTATTTTTTAAAAAGATTTTTAGATTTTTTGACACTTTATGGTACATTTTGATTTGTACATGACTTGTTGATTGCGGATTTTGCACTCGATCACCTTTGTTTCTTCGAATCAAACTTTCTCAGACAACTAACCCCATTTCTTAGAAGTTTTAGGTTAGATTGTGTTGCATTAATATGAAACTCTACATCTCCACTCGTGCGACCTTTACAATATTTTGATTTTGTTTTATTACATTTCTTTAATTTATCTAATTTTATTTTGCCATATATTTACAAAACATTTAATAACAATTTGTTGTTATTTATGTTTTTCTTAATTTTCTAATTCCAATGAGCTCCAATCGACAAAATAAATATATTTTAACTCAGCTTATTGACCTAATCCAATTAGAAATTTTTTAAAATTATTAGATTTTTTATCTTTTGTTGTTTAACATGCTTTAATTTGTACCAGATTTAGTGATCAAGGATGTAATAGTTGATCTCTGTAGTGTCTTTGAATGAAAGATTCCCATATAATGCATCTTATTTTCTTAAAATTATTGCTTCAATTTTGTTATATTATAATATAATGCTAAATCTTATCTCTTATGACTTATACATTACTTCGATTGTTTTATATTAAATTGCTTAAATATAGCTCATTTCATAGATTGTATGTATTAACTTATAATTCAATTAATAATTAAATATTATTTTTATAGATTTGTAATTTTTATTCAAAGTAATTACAAATTAGACATAATTAAGTCAAAATGAAATCATTGGTCCTACATAATTAAGCTCTATCCAATTTAATATTTATTTTTTTGTATTTTTAGAAATTTATGCTCTAGAGTTTTAGTATGCTTTACAATTAATTTCAACTTATACTTGATTTGGCGATCAAAGATTTTACACTCGATCCCTTTAATATGTTGGAATTCAACTTCGTCGTAAAATTTCTTTCCTTTTTTTGAAATTTTTCACAATGATTTTGTTTTATAGCAAAATAATTCATCAACTCATCTCTTGTGATCATTACAATACTTTCATTTGGTTATATTACAACACCTCAATTTTTATCATTTCATTTTTAACAATTATATTTGCCTAATATTAAATAAATTTATTACTTATCCTTATTTAATTTTTTCATTCACAATAATTCCAATTAGTGTTTGATCAACATGAACTTTTTTGGACTCCTCTAATGGATCTCAATCGATTTAGATATTTATTCTAAATTTGTGACTGTTACGCCTTTGGTATGTTTTATAAGATATTTTAATTTGTGCCTTATTTAGATTTTAAAGATGTTACTTTTGATCACTTAAGTATTTTTGCAGTACAAATTTCCCCTGTAATTTATCTCATCTAAACAAGTTATATTACTATATGATGCTTATTGTCCACTCATGTGAGCTTTGAACTACATGTTTTATTACATTACATTTTTCAATTTATCCCATTTGAAATTTAAATAAAATTTACTTCACAATACCTTAATAATTTTTTTATTATTTAAGTTATTTTTTTTAGTTTTTGCAGTAATTCCAAATGATGACTCATTGAGAAAAAAAACAAATTTAGTTGGAATTCTTTCGAAGATCTCTATCTAACTAAACAATCATTTTTATTTTTATAAAAAAGGTATTTTAGATTATTTTGGTAAAGTTTATAAGGCATTATAATTCATGGTGACTTTGATGATTGATGACATTACACTAAATCTCTTAAGTACCTTGGAATGTTACTTTATTGTTTAATTTATATCATTTTTAAAATGTTTCTTCTTGATTTGGTATATTTCTAAACAACTCCAGATCTCCTCTTTCCTTACATTTACATCACTTCTGTTTTGTTATTCTATCTTACCTAAAGTTGTTTTGTTGGATATTCAAAATGTATTACTTAATCTTCAAATAATAATTTATAATTATTTGTAATAATTTAGTTTGTTATTCATGTTAATTCTAACAAATGTCTAATTGATATGGAAAAACATCATGGGACTAATCTTAAATACCTTTATCAAACTAAAAAGTTATAACTCTATTTTTAAATTATTTATTTTATTGTATTTTTTTTATCTTTATGAGACACTTATTATTATACTTGATTTATTAATCAAATACATTACACTCAAACTCTTTAGCATCCTTGAAGATAACTTTTAGGTACAATTTATCTCACTACATCAAAGTTTTTATTTTGATTGTGTTAGGTTGCAAGAAGCTCTAATTCTTCTATAGTGTGATATTTACATCTCCTTTAATTATTTATGTTAAAATATTTCATTTTACCTCATTTTCGTTTTTTGTGATATTTTCTAAACATTAAAAAAATATTTGTTATTATATATGCTGATTTTATTTAAAAAATTTAGAAAACTTCAAAACAATGCTTATTAGAGAAAAAACAAATGTCACTGGAATTTTTTCGATAATCTGTACCTAATTATATTTTTTTTTTCAAATTTTTAAATATTTTATTTTCTTGAGATTTGTGATGCATTATTTGATATTTTTATTTGTTATATATTTCATAATTGAGGATGTTGGCCTTGATCACCTTGTGAGCATGGAGTGTAGCTTTCCCTTATAATTTATCTCATTTTTCTAAATTTTTATATTTGTTTTGGTTATATAAAAGGTTACCCTAAACTCCACTTTTGTGACTTTTATATTTCTTAAATTTTGTGAAATAACATTGCTTTAGTTTACTTGATTTTGGCATCATTATATATTTATTTAAAAATAAAAATAATATTTTATAATTTTTAAAGCTTAATTATTTTTTTCATTGATTTGGTTATATTACATTTATTTATTTAATTTCATTTTAAATTTAATATATGATTACCTAACATTAAAATAATAAGTAATAATTATTTATGCCTATTTTGTTTTGAAATTCATAATAATTCGAAATGTGTTTAATTTGAAAGAAGCAAATGCCATTGGATATCTTTGACAAGCTCAGCCAAATTAAATAATCATTTTTATATTATTTTAAATTTTATTTTTTGAGATTTTTTTATTGCTTTGTCAGATAATTTGAGTTTTACATCATTTGAAGAACAAGGATGTCATAGAGAACCTCCTTAGTAACTTAGAATATAACTTTACAATGTAATTTATCTCATTTCATAAAATTATCATTTTTGTTTGGTAATTGTCATTACTTTTGAATAAGACCATATTGAGACAAAAAAAGTTGTCACACTTACACTATTATATTTATCATTTTAACTATAAGTATTTATATTTTTAAATATTTAATTTCTATGGTTGTTTTGCATTTTATAAGCCATGTTAGTTAACACCTGGTTTGACGAGTGAGAATTTTACACTAAATCTCCTTAGTGTCTTTCAAAATATCTTTCTCACATAATCTATTTAATCTCTTCAAATAAATTATTTTGAATCTACTGGTAATTCTCTTCTCATGTGGCAATTACATGTTTTTCATTAAGTTATATTAGTTTGTTTTAATTTATCATGTTTTACTATTAATAAATATTTAAATAATAGTATAATAGTAATTACTTTAATCATGCTTATTTAGTTAATAATTCATAGTAATTCCAAACTAGGTTTGATCAAGATAAAAGTAATATTGCTGGATTCATCTCGGTGAGCTCTATGAAATTTAAATTTTTATGTATGTTTAAATATTTTTATCAAAACATTTTTGCATGTTTTGTTAGGCATTTCAATTCATACCAAATTTGATATAAAAGATGATGTAAGACTAATTAAAATATTGTAAGAAATACAAATAAAGGCAATGTAAAGGTCATATAAGAAGTGATCTAGAGTTACACAATCATATAACCAAATTAAAATGAATAATTTAAAAAAATTAGATATATTCTACATGAAAGAAACATTCTAAGTACAGAGGAGATTGAACAAAAAAATCATGATGATTAAATCAGGTATGAAATGAATTGACTTAGAAAACAACCAAAAGCCCTAAAAAAGTAAAACATTTTGAAGTAGAAGTAAACATTTAAAAGAATAAAGCTCTTCCAGAGGTGTTGAACTATGAATCTTTCTTCTTGTTAAACCTCAATTTAAATTATTCTTAATTAAAAAAATGAGAAAAATATAATTATAAATTCATATTTTTTATGTAAATTTATATTAGAGTTGAAATAAAATAAATTAAAGAACTGTAATATTACAAAAATAACACATGCAAAGTTCATTAGCAATGATAGAGATTTCGTGTTAATAGAAATATTTTAATCATCAAATATGCTATTAATACAAATATCTAGTAGAACTTGACAAACTCAAGGAGATTAAATGTTTACAAATTTATAAATAAGAATTTAATTGGATTGGGCACATCGAGACAAGTTGAACAACATATCTTTTGCCTCGATTTGACTCGTTTATAATTACTCTGAATTAGAGAAGTAATAAAATAGAAATAATAAATCTTTATATTTTAATAATTAGAAGATTAAATTAAATATCAAAATAAGATTGATTAAACTAGCATAATATAACTAAATAAATATAATATAAATGTCACATAAGAAGTGAATTAGAGTTTGTCAGTAATATAACTCAATCAAATTTAAAGAGATGCATTAAATTATTAGGGAAAGCTGCATTCCTTCAAAATAGAGAGATAAATTGTGGCATTATTGATCATCAAATTTGGTACAAAATGAAATGCCTAGTAAAGCTTGCCAAAACCATAGAAAGTAGAATATTCAAAAATATAAAAAAATATTTAATTTGTAAAGCTTGTGAAATAGAATGTGACATCTTCAATTATTAAATCGGGTACAAAAATTTCTCATAAAGTGTGTCAAAATCATAGAAAATAAAATGTTTAAAAATATAAAAATAAATATTTAACTCAATAAAGTTTTTGAAATGTAGTCAATAACTTTTATTTCATCTTGGTCAAACCATTGTTAGAATTTTTGTTAATTAAGAAAGCAAAATAAACATAAAAAAAATTTATAACTATTTAAGTATTAAATAAATTAAAATTAAAGTTAAAAATAAGATCAAATGAAATAATATAGTATAACTAAATCAATGTGATATAAAGATCATTCGAGAAATGATTTAAAGTTTCAAGGAAATGTACCTAATAAAAATTAAAATTAGTAAGAAATTAGATAAAGTTTTTTCGGAAGGTGAATTCCCTGATACGTAGGAGAACATGTGCAACAACCTTGATCAACAAATAAGTCATGAATTAAATTACCTTATAAAAATTCCAAAAGCCTAGAAAATGAATTGTTTAAAAACATAGAAAGTAATGTTAAGTTGGATGAAGGTCATGGAGATGAGTCTAATGACATTTTATATTTGAATTGATCTTATTTTGAGTTATAGTGAATTAGTACTCCAAAAGATAAAAAGTAACAATTTATTATTATTTTTATATTAAGTTAATTTATGTTAAAGTTGAAATAAAATAAATTAAAACAATGTAATATATGCAAAGTAAAATTAGTTACATTTGAAATATAAATCTTTAGTTTTCAAATTAGGTAAATTTGAAATATCGTATTAAGATTGCCCAATTACTACAAAAACTAATGACATTTTGTTTGTCTCAATCAGATCACATTTGAAATTGCTACAAGTTGCTAAACTAAAGAAGTATAAATAATAAAAAAACATTTTTTAATTATTAAATAAATATATATTGGTGTAGAAATTAGAAAAATTAAATCAGTGAAATATAAGAAAATCAAAGCAATGCAAAAGTAAAGCGAGAAGTGTGTTCGTGTTTGTAGTAACATAATGAAATCGAAGCAATTCATTCAAACAAATGAGACTATATTGTTTGTGAAGGTTGCATTCCAATACGATAAACAGATTTACTTTAGCATTCTTGGTCAACAAATCTTGTACAAATAGGAAGCTCTTGCAATATGTATGAATTCCTTGGAAATAAAATTTTTTTAAAATATAAAAAATTTAATATTTAATTTGATAAGGCTCTCCTAGAAGATTAATGACATTTAACTAACTAAATAAGCTCTAAATATAAAAATATTTTATTTTAATGTTAAATTTACATGTGTTACAAGTTAAATAAAATAAATTAAAGTGATGTAATACAACAAAATAAAGGCAATGTAAAGGTAAAACAAGAGTAGATTTATAGTTTTAGGGTAATATAACTAAAAGTCATTTCATTGAACAAAACAACCACTATGAAATTAAATATTATATTTATTTTATTTAAAATTTATTTTACAAATTTATTACACATTTTACACTTGATCTTATCTATATTTTGTTATACTTTTTTCTGATATAATTTATCTCATTTCTTCAAATTTTTTTGTATGATTTTGTTATATTTCAATGAAACTACAAATAATAAAAAAATATTAGGGTTGAGAAGACATTATTTGAAATAATACAACATAAATAAACGAAAGTAATGCAATTTTACAAGAGAAGACATTCTGAATTACATAGTAATAAATAAAAAAAATTAAAAACATTGATAAAATGCAAAACATTATATGCAAAGGTATCATTCCAATATACTGAGGAAAATGGTTATAACATCCTCAATAGTAAAATTATTTGAATCTAAATACACCATAATACAAGATAGAACCTAAGAAAATACATTGTTTAAAGTTTTAAAAAATATTTATTTAGTTAGAGCTCATTGAGATGAGTCAACAAAATATTTTATTCTGATCAAACCATATTTGTAATTATTGTCAACTATAAATGTGCTTAAAATAGATAGTTGTATTTTAATGTTAAGTTAAACATGCATTAAAACTAAAATGAGATAAATTGAAGTAATGTAATATAACAAACTAAAAGTGATATAAAAGTAACTGAATAACTAATTTATTGTTACATAGTAATATTCTAAATGCAAAAAAATTCTAAGAAATGAGATAAATTAACATATCATGTAAAACATGATAAAATGAGTGAAAATAATGTTTTTGAAATATATAAATAAGTTGAGTAAACCTTAATAAGTTATATTGAAGTAATGAAATATATCAAAATCGAAGCAATATGAAGACCACACAGAGGAAAAAATTATAGTTTAATTAAAATATATTCAAATTAAAATAAAACGTTTGAAAAATGAGATAAATTTTACTTCTTATGTTTTGACGTACTAAGGAGATTGAGTGTAGTGCTCTCAATCTACAAAAAAAATATAGAAAAATTAATTAGATAGTGCTGATGTAGATGAGACAAATGGCATTTGTTTCGCCTCAAGTGGATCATGTTTAGAAATACTACTTATTTATAAAGTAAAAAACTGTAGATAATTATAAATTAATTTTTTAATATTAAGTAAATATATATCAATGAAGAAATATTAAAAATTAAATAACTTTAATATAATAAAATCAAAGTCATGTAAAAGTCATATGACTAGATATTTATAGTACATAGCAGTATAACCAAATTGATGCAAAATAACTTTAAGAAATGTGATAAATTGAATTAGGAAGTTAAATTCTAAGACAAAAAGGAGATGAAGCATAATGTCATCAGAAGAGAAATAAGAAATTAGTGAAAATATTGGTTAAAGCATGCAAAAATAATAAAAAATAATTTAAAATATTAATAATAAATATTTAATTAAATAATGGGCATCATAATAACTCTAACAATGTTTGTTTTATCTTGATCAAACATTGTTTACAATTATTACAAATCATCAAAACAAATATGAAAAATTATCAAAAAAGTATTTTTTAAATGTTAGGAAATATATATTAAAATAAATTTTAATTAAGTTGAAGCAATGTAATATAACAAAATCAGGATAATATAATTCTTTAACATATGTTAAGATGGTGAAACATAGAAATATGACCAAATAAAAGTAAAAATTTGGATAAGAGGATATATATTGTGATGGATAGTTGCATTTCAAGTTATAATTAAGATAGAGCTTGACATCCTCTATTGTCAAAATCTAGTGCAAATAAACATTTCTCATAAAACATGTCAAAAACTTATAAAAGAAAATATTTAATGTTATCTAAATGAAAATTTAATTGTATAGATATGGTGTGGACATGTCCAATGATTTTTATCTCATCTGGATCAGATCATGTTTGTAATTATAGTAAAACACCAAATTAAGAAAGTATAAATAGCAATAAAAATTTATTTTAATATTATGTGAATATATTATAAAGTTTAAATGTGATAATGTGGAGCAAATTAATACATTTGAATAAAAGTGATTTAATGGTCACATCATAGAAGGCTTTGAATTAAACAAACATTTAACCAATGAAATGAAAAAAAGTTGAAGAAATAAGATAATTTGTATGTGAGTGTTGAATTCTCAAAGTTTAAGGAGATCAAGTATAACATATTGATCATGAACACTTGTAGAAATTGAAATGTGTCAAAGCATGTTAACGCTTAACAAAAAATTATTAAAACACATTAAAATGAATATCTAATTAGATAGAGATCTTTTAGATGAGTCTAACTATGTTTCTTTCATTGCCATCATTCCTTTTTTGGAATTAATGTGAATTATCAAAGTAAAAACTTTCAAATTACATATCAATAAATAATAATAAATTAGTATTTTAATATTAGGTAAATATATATTAATATGGAAATGTGATAAAATTAAAAAATAGAATGTTCTCCCTTTTTTTATTCTTCATTCAATCATCTTTCACTTCACTATTATTATTTTTCTCTCCATTTTACTCTTATCATTCCAAAACTTTCTCTGTTACAAAATAATCATCTTCGATACATTTATGTCTTTTTCCGCTCATCATTTAATAATATTTAAGAAATCACTCATGTTTTATAGTTTAGTACACAATATTTATGACAAATATGTATTTTATTGTTAATATTTATTATATAATAAAATTTTAAATTTATGAAAAATGTAATATAATTGAAGAAATTTTTTTAGTAGTATGCTTAGATCTTCAAAAATAGTAGTTTATGAAAAAAATTTAAATATTATTTAAAAATAAAATAATTATATTATAGTATATGATGAAATGTATCGTACGCATAAATTTTAATCAAAACTGTATAGGTTTGATAACTTAGAAAATTTTATAAATGATATAGTTAATTTATGTTTATAATAATATATATTTATTCAGAATTGAATTTTTTAAATATAGAATTACTATATTATAGAATAATAGAGAAAAAAAATATTACTTTAATAGTCAAAATATATTTTTTAAATATTTGTAATATTCCAAAATAATAATAAATCATAAATATATATATTTTGTTATCAAATATTACATATGATTAACTTATTATATTTTATAAACATTATAAGTTTGATTATTAAATTTTACTTTTATTTAATTATTTTTAATATTTTTTCTTTTCATCTTAATACTTCTCAAATTCTCTCACTTATTTCACTATCTTATTGTTATTCTCTATTGCATCTCTTCATTCTCTATGTCACAACAAAATTTTTTCCTTTTCTTTTCAACCTCAATCCCTTTTTAATTTCTCATTTGTCTTTCTTTTATAATTTTATTTTTTCTCCCAATCTCATCCATGTTCTTATTTTCCTTATGTCCTTTATTAAATAATCTTTATAAATCTCTTTTATTATTTTTCTCTTTATTTTACTTTTATTGATTCATAATTTTCTCTTTCTTATAGAATACTTATTTTTATCTCTACTATCTTTTTTGATACCTATCAACAAGTAATATTAAGTAAATCTCTTATTTTATAGTTTAATGTAAATTTTTAATTATAAATATTTTTTTATTATTAATAATTTTTACTTAATTGATTTTTTGGTAAGATTGATAAAGTATTAAAAGAAAATCTTATAATTTTATGTAAACATTTTTTAAAATAATAATTTATTTAATTTTTTAAATTATTTTTATATAAATGAAATAGTGATATTGGAATATATTAGCACATATAAGAAAGCATAATTTTTTGGAAATGTGCATATGCTTTATAACTTTGACTTTTTAAGAATGATTCATTATCTTGAAGGCAATAATCACACAACTATGCTAGTTTGTCTTTTGCATGCTTGTATGACCACACCAACATTATAGTATTGCATCTCATTATAACATAAAAGTTAGGCATTCTTAGGTATGAGTAATATTGGGATTGGTGGCCTCTTGAGAGGACCACGAGTTTCACATTTCTTTTTACCTTGATAAATATGAAATTGATCTACTCTGTGAGACGAGAATCACGATCTGACGATAACGTCTAATAGTGGTAGAAGAAATATCGACTGTGAGATCGTGACACAGCCTAATCGAACGACTGAAAGAATTAGCAGTTTAATGGTAAAATACAATGGTGAACACTTGATCAGGAAATTGTGTGAACGAAAAGTGGAGATTAATCATTCAATTCAAGAATTTAATGATTGTTTTGCATGTTTTATCCAACATAGCTCACTTGTTATGTGTTTGTCTCCTTTTAGAAATTTTTGTAACCATCGATTGTGTGCCCTTGACCTAGTTGGCTGTTTTATGCAAGTTTCATAGTTGTATCACTATAGGTGTCAGCTAGTGGCTAGCATTTATCCCAATTAATTACTTTTCTATATGATTTTGATTCCATGATAAAAAAATGGAACGTTTGCAATTGATTCAGAGTGAACCCTTTGTGATTAGTTACAATTGAATTATTCCTATTATAATTGAAGTTTTGTTTAATATTGCCTAAAATAACTTATATTAATTACAATAAATTAGAATTAATTTTTTTTTATAATAGTATATATATAAAAGATTTTATAACATTTTTTTCTAACAATGATTCAATATCTAATCTAATATAAAATTTGGAAAAGAAAAATATATGTCTAATTTAACCATAGAAGCAATGATTCAAAAAAATAATCATGTTTAATCAACACATTATTTAAGTAGGATTTGAACCAAGAAAAAAAATAAGTGATGGACAAATAGAATCATATTCATTAGCTAAATGAAGGAAATTATTAAATAATTTTGATACCTAAATATGATTAGAAATTTATTTGAAAACGGAGTGCAACAAAATAAACAAACACCCTGTTTCATAGAAAAATAATATCTTACCAAAGCTGATGTGCATGTCTCCAATCCATGTAGCTTGCTTAATGGACATGGTGCTTTTAAGATTGCTAGATCAATATGTGCAAAGCACATAGCTTGTTCTTTACATGTAAACCAACTCCATGCTAAAAAATCCCATTAGAATAAAAGGCTAAACATTTAAGGAATGACCATCAAACTCAAGGATGGCGTAACACATACGTTTGATAATTTAAAACATTTTAGAAATTATTCATTATGATCAATGGAATTATCAAACAATATTGATTCTTTGTGATTTTTTTGTGTTCGTGATCACACCACTATTATAGCACTATATCTCATTAGAGCTCCAAAGTTAAGCATGCTTTTGTTAAAGTAGTATTGTGAACTATTTTTTTAATAGCATAGCCTTTCCTATAGAATGATAATTGATTTTCATATCATCTGAATATTTAAAAAATAAATTAGTATAAATTATTACTTAAAATTATAATTTTAGTAATTAAGTTTACTAATAACTTTTTATCATTACTAATAACTTTATATAACAAAAATTGTAACACATCATATGATATATTAAAAAAATAACTTTGATACAATTTAATATTTAGTGAAATAATTTATATTATTAATTTATTTTTATAAAAAAATATATTTTTTTTATAAAATAGTTTAAGTAATGAATAATATATTACTAAGTATTAGAAACTTAAAATTACATAATAAATGTTAAATATTATTTATAGGTACGGTCCGTCTTATTTCATATAAAAATGATATGTTAGAATAAGTATATTATTTTTCATTTAAAGAACTTTTTAAATTTTAAGTGTGAATAAAATAAAATAACATTTATATTCAAAATATTATTTAAATAATTGAAAGAAATGTAAAATAATAATAATCCTCATATATATATATATAATATTTTATTGTTATAAAATGTTATATATTATTAATTTTGTTTATTTAAAAAATATAATAAATTTAACAATAAATATTTAGATTTATTTTATTATTTCTCATAATTTTTTTCTGTTTCTCTCAATGTCTCCCACATTCTCATACTTCTTACTCTCTTATTATGATTGCCTTATATGTGTCCCTATTCTCTATCTTATATTTTTCTTGGCCTTCAATTATGTTCTATCATTATTTATATACTTGTTTCAATTCCTTTCTCATATTTAGTTATTATGTATTTGTCCTTTATGTTTTCTCTTTCATTTTTCTCTTTTTTAAATCATCTCCCATCTGTCGATTACTAGTTTCTCTCTATTTTTCTCTTACGAATCCATGACTTTCTCTCTCTCATACATAATTTTTATCTCTATCTCCATTATTTCTTTTTCTTTTCATTAATTGAACATATTTAAGAAATTTCTGATGTTATAATGTTTAATATACAATATTTATGATAAATATGTATTTCATAATTAATATTTATTATGAAAATTAAATTTTTTGTTTTATAAACATGATTACATAATCTAAGAAAATCTGACTCATTAATTTTAATGTTATAAAAAAAATTTTAATCATATTTTTGCTAATTTTATATAAATAAACTATTGTTATTACATTATATTATGGCATATATAAGAAAAAAATTAAAAGTACATAACCTTGATAATTTTTGAAATTTTAGGAATTGTTCATTATAGTGAACACAATAATTACACAACTACAATTTATTGTCTATTATATACATGTGTGACCACATGAGTATTATGGCACTAAACCTCATTAGAGCTCCAAAGTTATGTTTTACTTAGGTAAGAGTCCCATTGGGATGAGCAACCTCGTGAAATGTTCTCTTGTTCCAAATATTTTTCTTATTCCTTTTTATAATAAATATTATTTTTTTTAAAAAGTTAAGATTAAAAATTTAACTTTTTATGAATGAAAGTTTAAAATTAAAATTTTAGTTATTAATTATTTTTTATAACTTTATAAAATTATTATCAAATTCATATAATAGTAAATATGGCACATGATGTGGTATAATAAAATTATAGCTTTACTATAGTTTAATATCAAGCAAACTAACTTTTTTAAGTTGTACTAAATTAGAATATTTTTAATATTTGTAATAGTAAATATAAGATGGGTATATAATTTTTTAAATAATGTGATATTATATTATGGAATATTTGATTTTTAATATTATGTTATTATTGTTAAACATTATTTTTATTTAATATCTCTATTCATTACATAATAAACTTTTTTAAATTTTTGTAAGAAACAACAGCTATTAAATTAATTATGAATTTTTTTTTAAAATATTTGATATTTGTTAAAATAATAATAAATCTATATAAATTTATATATCATATTATTATTAAATAATATGTTCGATTAATTTGTTATAATTAGTAGATATAATAGATTTCTTTATTAAGTCCTTATTTTAATTTAATTATTTTTCTTACATTTTCTTCTATTTCTAAATGTCTGTCATATTCTCTCTTTATTTTTTCTCTCCTATTATCATTACTTATTTAACTCTTTATTTTTTATCTCTAAATATTTTTCTTGTCTTTTCTCTCTCCTTCATCCTCTTCTATTATCTTATTTTCTCTCATTCATTTATTTATTTATTCTCTCTATCTCCTTTATATTTTTCATTTTTTTCATCTTTAATAAATCATCTTTAATCTCTCTTTATTTCTATTTTCCTTTTTTACTTTGTTCATATAAATCTGAGATTTTCTCTTACAAATTATATAAGTTCGTCTCTATTACCTTTTTTTAAACCTATCAATTAAACAAATTTAACAAATTATTTATGGCGCAAAATTTAATATATAATATTTATGATGAATATATATTTTATTATACATATTTATCAGTTATTTTAATTTTCATTTATAACAACGATAATGGAATAAAAGAAAACTTTAATTATTAATATCTACTTCATAAAAAATAGTTTCTCTAATTTGTTATTAATTTAATACAAATAAAATAATTATATGAGAATATATTATGAAATATACAATAAACAAAATGTTTTTTATGGTTCATGTGCTTAATAATTTAGAAACTTTTAGAATTATTCATTAACTATAAGGCAAAAATCACACAACTACAATTTATTATCTACTGTGAATATGTGCGACCATATGAGAATTATGGCACTAGATCACAATAGAACTCCAATGTTAAGTCTGCTTTGGCTAGAGTAATATTAGAATGGTTTCCTTTTTCTAATGAACAACATTTTATTCATGTGAATCTTAAAACATTACATAATTATTAATGATAGTTTACATTTACCATTTTAAAAATTAGTTGTTAGCTATAAAATTATAACATTATTCCTAATTTCATATAATAATACGTTTAACAAAACGAATGTTATAATAAAGTAATAAATTCAATATATTTCAATATTAAGAAAAAAAAACATATATGAATTATGATAAATTATAATTTTTTTATTTGTGATAAGAAATATGTGGTGTTTATTAAATTTTTTATACATAGAAATGTAATATTATAAAATATTAAAAATTTAAAACTATGGCATTAATTTTAAATATTATTTATATTTTTTTTATATATTAAATTTAATAAACATAATGAATTAGTGTAATTATGTTATTTATTATTTAAAAAAATATTAAGTTCTAGTATAAAAGAAATACTATTAATTTAATAGTTAAAATATTTTTTAAATATTTAAAAGTTTTACAATATTAATAACCATCTCTTTATTTTTTAATATTTATTTATTTTTAAATATTATAATGTTAACCCATTTTAATTATTAAATATTATAATTTCATTTATTTAGATTTAAATTTTATTGAATTATTTTGCTCTATTTTCTTCTCATCTTAATGACTTTAATATTGTCCCACTTACTTCTTACTCTTATTATCATTTTCTATTTGTCTCTTCAATCCCTAAATCTTTATATTTTTCTTAGCCTTTTTTCTCTTCTATCCCTACCTTCTCATTTCTCTACTTTATTTACTTATTCTTTCTTTCTAACTCGTCTTTATTTTGTTGTTCTTTTTCTCATCACTAAATTATCTCTCATCTCTCTCTATTATTATTTTTCTATTTATTTTACTATTATCAATCCTTAACAACCACTCTCTTTTGTAGAAGGTTATTGTTTTTTCTATTATCTTTAGTTAGACAATCAATTAATAATATTTAGGCAATGTCTTATTATGTATACTTTAATATGTAAAATTTATGATAAATATATATTTCCTCTCTATATTTGTTGCATAATTTATTTTTTAATCATGAGAATGACAACATATTTAAAACAAATATTACATATCAATATTTACAAAATAAAAAGTCATAGTTTTTTTTTTATTTTTAATTTTATATAAATGAAATATTTATTTTTAAATAAAATATGGCATATTTGACAAGCATAATTTTTTCAAGGTGCATATGATTGATAATTTGGAAAATGTTAGAATTATTCATTTCTTTAAAATTGTATTGACATTACTAAGATTTTTTTCACTTAAATGCACGTGTGATGACATCGGTATTATAACAGTAGATCTTATTAGGGCTCCATTATTAAACAGGCTTGGGCAAAAGTAGTTTTGGGATATATGACCAGTGAATAAATCCTCATCTTACACCAACTTTTATGACATCTTTTTCCAACTGAGTGGGATTTTATTTTAATAACTTGTAAAAGATGGAAAATTAAATTATAAAAAGATAGCTTATAATTTTTAATTTAGTAATCAATTATTACTAATAACTTTATAAAATCATTATCAATTTCATATAATAATAAATTTATCAAATAATATGTTACAATAAATAAATAATTTTAATATAGTTCAACGTTGAAGAATATAATTTATGTTAGTTATAACAAATTAGATCAAGCTAAATTTGATCATGTCTTTCGATTAAGTGAGATTTGGTCTGGATCATTTATTTATTCAATGATTAAATTGGAATTAGATTTAGACCATGTGTTCCAACATTAGATTTTAATTTTGATCATATCAAAGATATATTATTTCAAAAAACAATAAAAATAATCATTTTTCGAAGTTGGATGGCATCACAATCATTAGATGCATCAATCGATTATTGTAAATGAAGCAATAACTATCTAATTTATGTATAACTTTGAGAATTAGATCAATTAAGGTCACTATTTAAACGTAGAGGGGGCCTACATTATGTGATCATAAAAATGAACTATTGGATAATCCTAAGTGCTTGCAATTTTTTATGGAGATAGTTACTAGGGACATTACTCCACATAGCAAGAATGGAAACTTATTTGATCTTTATAAGCCTTGGCCAGGGTACCACAAGCAAAGAAAGTATGTACAAGAACCCTCTTTGTGCACTTTAGATTTAATCACATGGGTTGACTTGTAACACAAAGACTTACCATTGTTAAACTTGATCTATAGTTATGTGATGTAAAAAAGCTTCCAAGTTTGATCCAATGTGTTACTCAATCTGGTTCAAGTATTTGTCATCAACTAGAATGGGTCGTAACATGAATCCAAATATTTTTGTTAATCGAATGCTAAACCTTAAGCTCTGGGTGAGACTTTCTTTTTGGCAATGTTTGCGATATGGTCAAAAGTTTTTTATTTATTTAATTATATAAGTTTTGATATAATTATTTTCTTAATGTAATAAAAATTTAATAATCAACTAAATATAGAATTTGGTAATAATATATAACTATGTTTTAAATAATGGAAGGATAAATAAAAAATAGAATTATGCTAAATTAATGAATTATTTAACAAAGCAATTAAGAAAAGAATTGAGAAATTGAAAAATTGAATCTTATTATTTTTCTAATTCAAGGAGATGATTAAACATTTTAGATTTCTACATATGATTTAAAATTGAGACAAAAAGTGTCTTAAAATTTACATGCTAACACTTTATTTCATAGTAAAATAAAACCTCATCAAAGCAAATATGCATGTCCTCAATCTTTGAACCTTGCATAACACTCCAAGGTGTTTTGAAGACCATTAGTTTATTATGCTCAAAGACCATTACTTATTTATTATATTATTAATTTCATTTAATAATTAACATAAGACATCAAACGATAAATTACAATAATAACTTTAATCTAGTTTAATATTAATGTTAAATATTATTTATTTTTGTTATATAACAAACATCATATGAAGATAATATATTAGAATAATTACATTATTTCTTGTTTCTTAAAATTTTAATTTTATGTATGAGTAAAAAAATATTAATTTGATATTAAAATTTTTTTTAAAATGTTTGAAATATTTTCAAATAATAATAAGCATAAATAATTTATTATATTATTTAATTTTAAATATTATATATTTTTTACATGTTATATTTAGTAAATATTATAAGTTTGTCTATAAGATTTAATTTTTATTTAATTATTTTTTAATTTCTTTCTCTTCATCTCAATATCTCTCGTATTTTGTGACTACCTCCTCCCTCCTATTATCATACTCTTTTGTCTTATATTTTTTGACCTCTTTCTCTCTCCTATATCCTTCTCCCATTATCATTCTCTGCCACTATTTTTCTCTTTATTTTCTCTTATCAATCCATTACTTTCTATCACTTTTGTAGAATAGTTATTGGTATTTTATTCTCTTTTTCAAACCCCAAATTAATAATATATCAAAAATCTCTTATGTTGCATAAATTAATATATAAAATTTATTATAAATATATATTTAATCATTTAGCTTGATGTTGTAATTAAACTTTTTATTTATAAGAATTATAGTATAATTGATAAAATTCTTAGGTGTTAACTTCTACATTATAGAAAGTAAAACTTTACATATTTTTTTAAATATTTTATATTCATTTCATATCAATTAAATATTAAAATTTCATTTTATTATGACATATAATAAGCATAATTGTTTCTAAAAGAACATATGGCTAACAATTTCTAAAGTTTTAGAATTGTTTCATTATCTTAAACAAAATGTTATAGCAACTAAATTTTTTTTTCCACTTATGCTTCTGGGAACACACAAGCATTGTGGCGCTGGATCTCATTAGAAATATTCAGCAAAGCATGCTTGGCTTAGAGTTGTACTGGGATGGGAAACTTATTAAGAAGTCCTCATGTTGTAAATACCATTTCATATTCCTTCCTATAATTAACGACAATTTTGTTTAAAAACAAGTTAACGTTATAAAGTTAAACTTTTGTAAGTGATAGTTCATAATTATAATTTTTTAATAATTAAATTTTAAAAACAACATTATACATTATAATGTTATTATGAATTTTAAATAATAATAAATATGACTAATCATATCTTATAATAAAATAATAACTTAAAATAGTTTAATATTGCCAAAATTAACATATATAAAATACAATAAATAAGAATTAACTTATGTTTATGATAGAATAAATTTGTTGTGTATAGCATTTTCTAAATATATTTATATTATATAATAAAATATTAAAAATATATAATTATACCATTAATGTTAAATATTTTTTATGTTTATTTTTGACAACACATAATATAAAGATAATAAATAAGAATAACTACATTATTTCTATTTAATTATTTTTTAAAAATTTTAATTATGAATAAAATAATATTAAATTAATAAGCAAAGTATTTCTTTAAATATTTGTAGGTTATAAAATAATAATAAATGTCTAATATTTTCTTATTTTATTATTATTAAAAATTATATATTATTTGTTGATTATATTTAATTAATATTATATGTTTAATTATTAATATGTAACTTTTATTTAGTTATTTTTCTCACTTTCTTAGTGTCTCTCCTGTTTCTTGACTTCTTATTATCCCCTGCTATCGTTCTATTATTGGTCTTTTCATTCCATATCTTTTTATAATTTTTCCTTTTGACTAATCCTCCTTCATTCTTTATTTTCTCATTTATATTTCTATTTATTTTTTTCTCTTCATTAAATATTGTCTTAGTAATATTCTTTATTAATTTTCTCTCAAATTTTCTCTTACCAATCTTTTAGTTTTTATCTTTTTTAAAAAAATACTTGTCTCTATCTCGATTATCTCTTTTTCAGGCCATCAATTACAAATGTTTAAGAATTATCTTATGATTTATAGTTTACATATCATAATTATGATTATTATGTATTTTGTTTTTTATATTGATCTCATAATTTTTTTTATTCATAAAAAGAATAAGATAATTAAAGAAAATACAACATATTAATGTCTACATTAGTGAAGATAATAGTTTGTGGTTTTTCCTTTAATTACATATGAATAAAATATTGATATTAGAGAATTTTTTGACATATATAATAGTCATATTTTTTGAAAAGTACATTTTCTTAAAAGTTTTTAAAATTTTAAAACTAGCTCATTTCCTTCAACATAATAATCACATTACTAAGATTATTTTTCTATTGTATACGTGTGTGACCACATAAGTATTGTGGCATTAGATCTCACTAGGAGGCAGAAGTTAAGCTTGCATTGCTAAAAGTATTATTAAGATGGGTGCCCTCTTTAGAAGTCATAATGTTGAAAATTATTTTTCATTTTCCTTTTTTTTATTGAATGGCAATTTATTTTAACATGTTAATGCTTAAAAAATATATTTATACGAATGATATTTTTTATTTAAAATTTTAATAACTAATTTTTGATAATAAATTTGTAACATTTTCATGAATTTTATATAAAAATAAATATGATATAACATATGATGTAATAAAATAATACATTAATATAGTTTATTATAAATCAAAATATATTATATAAATTATAATTGATATAATTATTATAGTTAAGTCACAAAAATTGACTTTTTTCTTATTTAAATTTCGCACAAATAAGATTTTTATTCTTTTATTTTCATGTGGATCCACATAGGCATTATAATGTTAGATCAAATTAGAGCTCAAAAGTTATGAATGCTTGTGTGAGAGTTGTTTTTTTCTAATGGACTTTATTGATTTTAATTGCTTTTTATCATAAAAAATTAAATTATAATAAATGATAGTTTATAATTAGTATTTTAAAAAATAATTGTTAATAATAACATTATAACACTAACAACAATTTTATATAAAAATTTATATTACATATCATATGATATAATAAAATAATAACATTCACATTATTTAATATTGAAAAATATAACTTTCAGTAATTTTAATAAATTAGAGTTAATTTATGTTCATAATCACAATTATATGTTGTGCGTAAAATTTTTTAATTACGATAGTGTTATATTTAAAAATATTTAGGGAAAAAAATACTATCATTAATGTTAGATACTATTTATATTTATAATCTATATAACAACATGTAAACATAACATATTAGAGTAATTATATTATTACTTCTTTAATTAAATTTTAAAAAAATGCATAATTAAAAAAATATTAAACTAATAATAAGAATATTTTTTAGGTATTCGTAATATTCTAAAAAAATAATAAGACAAAACATTTTTATATGCTATTATTTTGAAGTATTATAGATGATTAAATTATTTTATTTTAAAAATTAAAAATTAATTTTTAAAGATTTAACTTATATTTTTAAATTTCACATATTCTATTAATTTCTTCTCTCTTATTATCATTATTTTGTTTGTTTCTTTATTTTTTTATCTATTTAAATTCTTGATGGCCTCTTTCTCTTCTTTATCCTTCTCTACATTGTTATTTCTCACTCTTTTTCGTTTATTTGTTTATTTTCTCTAACTCCTCTATATTCTCTCATTTATTTCCCACTTCATTAAATCGTCTATCATATCTCACAGTTACGATCATTTGCTATATTTTTCACATATCAATTTATGTTTTTCTCTCTATTATAGAATCGTTATCCATCATCATTAGCCTTTTTTTCAAACAATTAATTAATAAGAATAAAAAATCTATCATGTTTCATAGCTTAAAAATTAGTTTTTATGATAAATATATATTTTGTATTATTTGACTTTATTACAAAACTTAATTTTTTTTATAAGAGTTTGTAGAAAATGGATGAAATTTTTTTTCTAATTTCTATGTTATATCAAATAATAGTTTATATAATGATTTATTAACTTTATGTAAAGAAGCATTAATATTCAAATATATGATTAAATATCTATATATGTATTCCCTTTTTTCAATAAGCGCATACCTAATAATTTAGAAAATTATAGAGTAGTGTACTGTCTTCAAGACAATGGTCGCACAGTTGTGCTCTTTTTCTATTCTATGCCTGTCTGACCACACACGCATTGCAGCAATAGATCTTATCAAAACTCCAAAACTAAGCATATTTGGGTATTGGTAGTATTGTGTTGGGTGACCTTTTTAGAAATCCTCAAGTTGCACATATTTTTTCGTTGCAATCCATTTTCTAATAACATGTTTAAAGAATTAATTAGTATTTTAGTAATTAGTTATTTATAATAACTTTATAATATTATTATTAGTTTTATATAATAATAAATATGCCACATATATGGTATAATAAAATAAAAAATTTAATATAGTTTGATATTAAGAAAAATAATTTAAATAAACTATAATAAATTTTAATTAATAAATTTTTATAATAGTGTATTTTCTTCACATAAAAGTTTTAAAATATAGTAATATTACGTTATAGAATACTAGATATCTAAAATTATATCAATATTGTTAAAGAGTTTTTATGTTTATTAGGTATATTATATCATAAAAAAAATATATTAGATTTGTTATATTATTTTTTATTTGATTAACATTTATGAATTTTGGTCTAAGAAAAATAACATAATATTAATACAAAAAATAATCTTTAAATTTTTGTAAACTCTAATATATTATTAAACTTTAAATGATTTTTATATTTTATTATTGCAAAATATTATATTTGATTAAATTATTTTATTTAGCATATATTATATATTTAATTATTAAGATTTAAATTTTATTTTTTTATTTCTCTCACTTATTTTTCATTATCTCAAAATCTTTCACGCTATATTTCTTACTACTCAATCTTATTAGTAATATCTTATTTGCCTCCCCTTACCCTTCTCATATTTCTATTTGCCTAAAACTCACTTTTATCCTTCCTTATTTTCTAATTTCTCGTTCCCTTTCATTTTTTATTCACTTTATCTCTTACATATTCTTTCTTTCCTTTTTCTCTGCATTAAATCATCTCTAAATAATTTCTATTACTATTTTGCTCTGATAATTCGATGATGTTCTTCATAAATCATTGAATACTTATTTCGATCTCTAACATCTCTATTGTAGCCCATCAATTAATAATATTTTAGAAATATATAATATTGCTTAGTTTAATATATAATACTTACAAAAAAATGTATTTTATTATCTATATTAATAACGTAGCTTTCTTTTTTATATATTAAGATAATGGAAAAAATCTTATATCTAATTTATATGGTATCAAAAAATAATTGCTTATGAAGAATTTTCTTAATTTTATATAAATAAAAGATTTATATTAAAATATATTATGGCATATATAATAAGCACCATTCTCTTAAATGTACATATGCTTGATAATTTTGAAAATTTTACAAATTCTTGATTATCTTCAACAAAATAAAGACATAACTAAGACTTGATTTTCAATTATGTGAGTGTGTGACCACACCAGCAATATGGCATTACATATTGTTAAAACTCCGAAGTTAATCTTGCTTCCACGTGAGTAGTATTGTGATGTGTGACCTCTTGAGAAGTCCTCATGTTGCAAATTATTTTTAATATTCCTTTTTCTAAGGGGAGTTAATTTGTTTTAATTACATGACAATATTAAATTATTATAACTTATGGTTAATAATTCCTAATGTAGTAATCAGTTTTTTCTTCCTCTCTTTCATTTACTTATTTATTTTCTCTCTCTCCCATAAATTCTCTCTTTTCTTTTCGTCTTCATCAAATCATCTCTCATCCCTTCTATTAGTATTTTCTTATTTATTTTTATTTTTTCAATTTCTGTCGTTCTGTTTTACAGAATAGTTATCTCCATCACCATTATCTCTTTTTTAGCTAATCAATTAAGAATATAAAAGAAATCTCTCATGTTAAATAGATAAATGTAGAATATTAAAAATAATTTTTTATTTATTGTTTAAATTTAATTACATAATTTAAAATTTTATTTATAATATTTGGAACGTAATGTAAGAAAATGTTATGTATAACATATATGTAGGCATAAAGTTTTTCTTAAAGTGCACAAGTTTGATAACTTAGAAAATGTTAGAAAATATTACATTATCCTGAGGACAATACTAGTAGAAATACGATTTCTTTTCTTTTGTATACATGTATCACCACACCAACGTTATAGCAATTGAACTTGTTGCAAGTCCAAAGTTCAGAATAACTGAGCATGAGTAATTTGGGGATGGGTGACATCATAAGGAGTGTTCTTGTTAATATGTTTTTATAACAATTTTTTTCTAATGAATGAAAACTTTTTTAACATATTAATGTTCAAAAAATTAAATTATTAGAAATTAGATATTAATAATAGCTCTATAATATCATTACTCATTTTATATAAAGCAACATATGTTTTTAATAACAAATTAGAATTAATTTAATTTTATAATAATCTTTATATTGTCTATAAATTTTTTTCGTATAGTAATATAATATTATAGAATATTAAAAAATCTAAATTATATCATTAATGTTAAGTATTGCATAATATAAAAATGATATTTGAGAATAGTTGTATTATTTTTATTTAGTTAACTTCACCATTTTTAAGTATGAATAGAGTAATGTAATATTAATAGTCAAGTTATTTGTTAAATATTTTTTAAAATATTAAAATAATGTTCAAAATTAAATAATATTATTTTTTATTATGATAAAATACTATAGATAATCTAAATGGCATGTTAATATATATTAGATTTTTTATTATAAAGAATAAATTTTTATTTAACTATTTCTCTTTTTTTTCTCTTTATCTCAATATCTCTTGCATTCTCTCACTTCTTACTCTATCCTATTATCATTTCTTATTTATCTCTTTATTCTATGTCTCTTTATATCTTTCTTGACCTCAAACTCTCCTCTATCTTTCTTTATTTTCTCTTTTCTCTTTCCTTATCACTTATTTAATTATTATCTCTATATCATTTATCTTTTTTCTTATCTTTTCTGCTACATTAAATTATCTCTTAGTAGTCACCATCGCCACTTTGCTCTCTGTTTTGCACTTATCAATCCCTCAATTAATAATATTTAAGAAATCTCTTATGCTATATAGTTCAATATAGCATAATTACTAAAGGCATATATTTTATTATTTATATTTATTAAATAATTTAATTATTTAATAATAAAAATAAAAAAATATAGGTAGAAAATCTAATGTAATAATGTACACTTTAGCAAAAATAATGATTTATGTAAACTTTGATTACTTTTACATAAATAAAGTATTGATATTATTATATATATTGGACATATCGAAAATAATTTTTCAAAAGTGCATATGTTTGTTTAATTTTAAAATTTTAGAAATTGTTCATTATCTTTAATGCAGTATCACATTACTTAATTTTCTTTTCATTTGTATTTTGTGCATCCCCACGAGCATTATTGCTTTAGATCTCACTAAAACTCCAAAGTTCATCTTACTTGGGTGTGACTAGCATTGAAATAGGTGACCTCTTAAGTAGTCCTCATACTTTAAATAATTTTTCATTTCCATTCAATAATATTGTTATAAATTCCATATAATAATAAAAATGACACATCATAGATACGATGAAAATAAACTTTAATATAGTTTAATATTATGAAAATTTAATTATGTAAATTATAATAAATTAATAATAATTTAAATTTACCATAGAGTATATAAGATGTGTTTATAAATTCTAAAATATAGTAATATTTTATTGTAGAATATTAAAAATATTCAATTATATCATTAATGTTAAATATTATTTATAATTATTATCTATACTAGTTCATATAAAGATAATATATTACCATAATTATATTATTTATTATGTAAGAGTTAAAAAAGTTTTTAAAGATTTGAAATATTCTACAATAATAACAACATAATGTTTTTATATTTTATTATTATTAAAAACTACATATGATTTACTTTTGATTTTTAATAAAAATATTAATCAAATTATTAAAACTTATGTTTTTTTAATTATTTCTCTTATTGACTTTTCTTTATCTCATTCTCTAGAATACTCTCTCACTTCTCTCTTCTATTATCATTCTCGAATTGTTCTTCATTCTTTATCTTATTATTATTTTGTTAGCCTAACTTTCTCTTATATCCTTTACTACTTTCTCAGTCCTTCTACTGTTTTATTTATTTTTCTCTTTATCTACTCTACATTCTCTTTTTTATTCCTCTTTAATAAATCATCTCTTATTTCTCTCTTTTATTATTATCTTCTCTATTTTCTCTTATTAATTGGTGCCTTTTGTTCTTTCATATAGAATAATATCTCCATCACCATTAGCATTTTTTACTCCCATCAATTAACAATATTAAGAAAATCTCTCTTGTTACATTTTAAATGTATAATATTTATGGTTATTATATATAAATTTAATTTATGACATAATTTAATTTTTAATTTATAAGAATGATAACATAATGAAAGCAAATATTATCTATTAAAATCTATATTACTAATTATAATAATTTAAATAATTATTTCTTATTTTACATTAAAAAATATTTTTATTACAATATATTATGCCACATACAAGCATAATGTTTTTACGACACATGTTTGAAAATTTAGAAAATTATAAAAATTGGTACATAAATATTAAGATAATAATAATCACATTATTATAAATTTTTGCATTTTATGTGGTTAAATGACTACTTGAACATTATAGCATCGGATCTTATTAAAACTCCAAAGCTAAGTATACTTTGGTAAGAGTAGTATTTGAATGGGTGACCTTCTGAGAGGACATTATTTTGCACGTATGTTTTCTTATCAATCATTTTTCTTGTGAATTTTGATTAATTTCAAAATATTAATGTTAAAAAATAAAATTTTTATAAGTCATAACTTTAAATTACCTTTTTTGTTATTAATTATTAATTATCATTTTATAGTGCCATCATAATTTTTTTGTAATACTATTTATACATCTTATAGAATTTTTTAATTATAATAATATTAGATCATAGTATATAAAACAATCTAAAATTATATTATTAATGCTAAATATTATTTACCTTTATTATGTACATTACATCATAAAATATAATATGATGGACAAATTGTTTTATTTTATTTAATTATTTTTTATTGTAAGAATTAATAAAATTATATAATATTAGTAATCTAAAGATTCTTTAAATAAAAGTACTAATTTAAATTAATATTAATTATAAAATATCTTCCATAACTTTGCACATATAAAACATTATATATCATGATTTTGTCTATATTTAATAAATATTATATGATTAATCATTAAGATTTAACTTTCATTAAATTATTTCTTACTTTTTTTGCTTTATTTCAAAATCTCTTAGTCTCACATACTACATTATCTAATTATCATTGTGTTATTTGTCTCTTCATTCTTTATTTCTTTTTTTGCTTCGAATAATCCTTATTCTTTTATATTTTCTCATTTATTTTGCATTTTATTTTTTTTCTAATATCTCTATCTCCTATATTTCTTATTTTTTCTTTTAATTAAATAATTTTTAAATAATGTATTTTTCTATTTTCTCTCTTTTCTGCTCTTACTAATGTGTGACTTTCTCTCTATGTTACAGAATAGTCATTTTCATCTTCATTTTCTAATACAACCAATCAATTAATAATAGTTAAGAAATATCTCGTGCTGCACAATTCTGTATATAATATTTAAAATAAATTTAAATTCCATTATTTATATTTACAATGTAATTTATCTTTTTATTTATAAAAAAGATAATATGATAGATGAAAATTCTTCTGTATTTATGTATATGTTATAGAAAGATAATTATTTAGTTGAATATTTTTTAATTAAAATAAAAAAGATTTATAATAGAAGATATCATTACAAATATAGTAAGCATAATTTTTTTAGTATTACATATTCTTGATTATTTTGAAAATTTTAGAAATTATTCATTATTTTCAAAACAATAACCAGAAAACTAAGCTTTTTTGTCCATTTTACGCTTGTGCCACCACATGAGCTTTATAGCAGTAGATGTCATTAGAACTCCAATTTTTAGCTTGGTTAGATAGGTGTCATATTCTATTTGTTATCCTCCTTAGAAGTCCTTATCTAAGAAATATTTTTTCATATTCATTTTTATAGCAAAAGACCATTTATTTTATTATCATGTTAACCTTAAATAATTAAATTATTACAAATGATAGCTTATAATTACAATTTTAGTAGTTAATTTTCGAGAAAACCCTTTAAAAATTAGTAAATTTCGTATATGAATAAATATTGCACATCATAAGATATAATAAAATAATAACTTTAATATAGTTTAAGATTAAACAAAGTGACATCTATGAACTATAACATATTTGAATCAACTTATGATTATAATAACATATAATTTTTTAAATATTGTAGTATTATTTCATATAATATTAGAAACTTAAAATTATATCACTAATATTAAATGTTATATATTTTTATTATTTATATTATGTCACATAAGGTTAATATATTAGATTAATAATATTATTTCATGTTCAATTATCTTTTTAATTTTTTCTATAAATAAAATAATATTAAATTAATAGTAAAAATATTTGATAAATATTTAAAATAATCTAAAATAATATTAAAATTAATTTTTTTTATCTGTTATTGTTATTAAATATTAGATATCATTATCTTGTTATTTTTATTAAATATTATATGCTTAATCATTTAAATTTAACTACTATTTAATTATTTTCTTTAGTTTTTCTTTTTATCTAAATGTCTCTGATATTCACTCACTTGTTACCGTCTTCTTTTATAATTCTCTTTTTTCTCTTCATTTTCTATCTACATATATTTTTCTTGGCCTTCCTTTCTCTTAAATCCTTCACTACTCTCATTTCTTCCATCCTTTCATTTATTTATTTATTTTCTCTATTTTTTCTTTATTATCCCTTCTCTTTTCACATCATTAAATGTTCTCTCACCTTTTTTTATTACTATTTCATTATCTATTTTGCTTTTATCAATTTGTTTCTTTTTCTCTCTTATATAATAATTATCTCTATTTTCATTATCTTTTTCAGCCTATCAATTAACCATACTTAAAAAATCTATCATTTCATATATTTAATATATAATATTTTTATTAAATATATATTTCATTATTTATATTTGATATGTAATTAAATTTTTTTATTTCAAAGAATGATAATATAATAGTATAAAAACTTATATATTAATGTCTATGTTATTAACAATAATAGTAAATGCTTTTTAATATTTTTATAAAAAAAAATATTTACATTAAAAGTTTTTGTTACATAAATAATAAGCACAAGGGCCTTTAAATGTTCATATATTAGTGAATATGAGTGTTTGAATCTTACAAAAGAGGGTGAATTATTATTTTAAACTTTTTTTTACTATTTTCTCTTACTAATTTTATTTTTTAAAATTACAAAAAACTATTATTTTCAAATATATTAATTTATCATTTTTATAACAAATGCAAAACTTGAAATGATTTACAAATTTTTTGGTGGTTTGGTTCAACAAGAACTACTTCAAACCCCAAATAAGGTAAAAAATCTCCACTTTTAAAAGAATTACATATTAAGGTTTTTTTATGCCTAAAGTGTAACATACTAGCTTTTGTTGGTGCAACTATAACTCGGGCATTTATGGGACCAATTATAGCTCAATTTTTAGAAGTTCAATAAGAGCTTTTACTTTTTCAAAAGTTAAGACCCCAACAAAAAACACATCAAGAAATAAATTTTTGATAAAAATGTAAAACTTTTCTTATTGTTGGTTATAATTGAAAAAATGCAAAAAGAGCATAAAATAATGAAAAGAATTAAGAAAATAAAAGTTGAGAAGAATTAGGCTTAGTTGTAAGAATTTGGAATTTCATATAGCTATAACCCATATTGTCTATGAGTGGAAAATTTTGCCAACAGAATAGGATGTAGCCCCTTTTTAAGATGTTGAAATGTTGTTCACATTTAATTATAATTTAGTTCATAATGCTTTGGTATTTATAGGAAACTTTTTTTCTACCCATTGCAAAAGATGTTTAAAAGCTGTTACAAAAGAAGGTTCCAAATAGCTTAAAAAATTTTACAATATTCTCACAAAAAGACAACTAGAATGGCATAATATCAAATAATTATTTAACTTTTAAGAGGAATTTACTTCGTCCATTAGATCAACACTAAGAAGATCTCAATCGTTCAATGAAACACAGATGAGCTCTAGTCAGTTGGATCAAATTGGATTTTATCGGGGCTGCTCAATCAAGTTAGATGAGATTTGGATTGTTTGATTATTTAACTATAAAATAAAGATTCGATATGAATCGTAGAATTAGAAAATGAGATATATGTGTCATCAAATCAATGTTAAATTATTTGAAAAGAGAAAACAAAAATTGTAGTCAAATGAAGTCGAACGTGATCACGATTGCAGAGTGGATCAATCAACTAAAGTAGATGAAGCTTTAATCATTAAATGGCTTATGAATTGGATGGTTGGATTGGTTAAGATCAGTGTTGAAATATGGAGGCAATCTCCACATGTAATCGAAGAAATATATCATTGGATGGTGCTAAGTACTATTGCATTTGGATGGAGACTGTCATGGAAGACATTGTCCCACATCAAAGGAAAGGAAACTTATTGTATTTATAAACTTTTCCTTGGGTATAATTTGTAAGACTAATATTGGTTTGCTTTGGCTTTGCACACTAGAGATTCAATAGTCACTAAGGAGGACTTGTAATGCACATGTTTATCTAGATTTAACAAGATTCTTATATTTTGCTCAAGAGCTTCTTAGTTCAATCCAATGCCTTGCCCTATCTAATTTTAGAATATACATTAAACTAAAGGTAGTCAACCCGATCTAGATCTAACTATTTTTTTACCTGATACTTGAGTT
Organism: Vanilla planifolia; assembly: GCA_023846275.1. NCBI lineage: Eukaryota > Viridiplantae > Streptophyta > Magnoliopsida > Asparagales > Orchidaceae > Vanilla > Vanilla planifolia. The sequence continues at coordinate 73,061 of JAIUJO010000294.1, forward strand.
TAAGCTATACTAAAGTGTTTAACATTCATGTATAGCTTGGAATGTGGCATATAATTTTTTATTTATTTAATTATGAAAATTTTGATAGAATTATTTTTTTTGTATGTAATCAAGGTTTAACAATAACTTACCATTAAATTTGATAAAAAACACAAAACGTTTTTTTTAATAAAAGAAGAACGTACCAAAAATAGAATTACGTTAAATCAATGAATTTTTTTCGTTGGATTTGAACCGTGAAAGGAATTAAGAGATTTAGAAATTGAATCCTATTCATTTGACAAATTAACGAGATGTTTAAATAATTTAGATTCCTAAATATGGTTTGAAAATGATACAAATGGAGAGTACCTTAAAATCAACTTGTTAATTTTTTTAATGGTAAAATAAAAGCTTATCAAAGTTAATGTGCATGTCATCAATCTTTGAAACTTGCTAAATATTTGAAGGTGATCTCAATACCACAAGTTTATCTTGTTCAAAGTTCATAAATATGACACATTATTATTAATTATATGAAGTAATAAATAGTACACAACATATTACATAATAACATAATAAAATTAATATTATTTAATTTTGGTTCAAATATCTTATATCAATTATAATAAATTTGAAATAATTTATGTTATAATTTTATATATGTAATAAATATAGAATCTTTTAAATATAATAAAATATATTTTTTATCAAAAGAAAATCTAAAATAAAATAATCTAAGTTAAATATTAATACATTTATCATCTATATTATATCATATAAAAAATATATTACATTAAATATATGATTTATATTTATTATCTATATTACATAATATAAATTTAATATATTAGAATAAATATATTATTTATTATTTAATTAAAATTTTTAATTTCAAGTATGAATAAAATAACATAAACTTAATAGTAAAAATATTTTTTAAATATTTAAAGTATCATAAATTAATAATAACCCTTATTTTTACTACATTTTATTATTATTATATATTACAAATGATTAACTTATTATTTTTAATAAATATTATAAGTTTAATTATTAAGATTTATCTTTTTTAAATTATTTTTACCACTGTTCTCTCTTTATGTAAATGTCTCTAAGATTTTCTCACTAAATGCTCTCTTATTATTATTATTTATTTGTCCCTTCATTCTCTATCTCTTCAAATTTTTTTATTCATCTATTTTTCTATTCTTTTCTACATTTTATTTTCTCCCACTTTTATTTTTTATTTATTCATTATATCCCATTGATTTTCTCCATATTTTCTTCTTTATTTAATATTCTCTCATTTCTATCTATAGTTATTTTCGTCTATATTTTGCATTTATCAATTGTTATCATTCTCTTTCTTGTCAAATTATTTTACCCATCTCCATTCTATCATTTTTGGACCATAAAATAAAAATATTTCAGAAATCGAATATAATTCATACTATAATGTATAATACTTATGTTAAACGTATAAATTATCATTTCTATTTGATAAATTCCATTTTTATTAAAAGACATGAGAACATGATAGAAGAAAATTTTATGTTTTCTTGTCTATACGATAAAAAAATGTAATTTATGTATTTTTTTGTTAGTTTTAAATAAATAAAATATTAATATTAGAATCAATTATGACGTATACGATAAGTACTAGTTTTTTTTTAAAATACATATGCTAATGGTTTAGAAAATTTTTCATATAATTTATTATTTTAATATAATAATGACACAACAATATTTTTTATATGTATTTGTGACCAAACGAGCTTTAGAAAAATAAGTCCCATTTGAGCTCCAAAGATAAGTTTATTTTGGAATGTATAGTATTTTGAATGGTGAGCTCTTTGGAGATCGTCAAGTTACACATACCTTAATAATATTTCTTTTTCTAATGATCAAAAATTTATTTTAATATGATGTTAACGTTAATAATTTAAATAATTATAATTTATAATAAAAATTTAAATTTCATAATTAATTTTTAATAATAACTTTATAAGATTATTACAAATTTTATATAATAATCAATATGGCACATTATATGATATGATAAAATTATAACTATAACATAGTTTAATATCAAGCTAAATAACTCATTATAATCATAATTAATTTGAAGTAACTTGTCTTTATAATAACTTGTAAATTTTTGTGCAAAATTTTTGAAATAAAGTAATATTATATATTAAAATATTAAAAAATTTAAAATAATATAATTAATGTAAAATATTATTTCTATTGATTAACTATATTACCTATGATATAGATAATATACTTGAATAATTATATTATTAATTATTTAAAAAATTATATACATAAAAGGAATTACATTAAATTAAAATAAAATTATTCTTTAAGTAATTCAAATAATTGAAAAAAATAATAAACATCAAATATTTATATCTTTTATTCATATTAAATATTTCAAATGAATATCTTACTATATTTGATTAATATTATAACATTTATTATTAAAATTATACATTTATTTCATTATATTTTTACTCTTTTTCTTTATCTTAATATCTCTTATTTTCTATAATGTTTTTTATGTCCTATTATCCTTCTTTATTTGTCTTTTTATTCTGTATTTCCTTACGACATTTTACCCTATTTATCCTACAACTTTCTTTATTTTCTCATTTCTCTCTCTCTCTCTTTTATTTATTTATTCTCTCTATCTCCTCTATTTTCTCTCTTTTCCTTTTCTTTTCAATAAATCTTCTCTCGTCTCTACTTAAGCAAAATTGAGTGGGCCATCATAAAGAATAGGGTAATTTTTTATTAATTTTATATTAATAAAATATGGATATTGAAGCAAATTATGATATTTATAACAAATCTCTTGTATTGCATAATTTAACATATAGTATTTTTAATAGATCTATATTTTATTATTTGTACTTATTTTTAAAAATCATAACATAATAGAAGAAGATCTTTATTATGAATGTCTACTTTTTTAAAAATAATATTTTATATGCAAATTTAAGCATGCTTGAGAGAGACTGGCAATAAGATAAGTGACGTCTTGAGAAGTCCTTATGTTGTAAATATTTTTTTATTTTTCTTTTTCGAAAGAATAATTAATTATTTAATAACATATTAATGTTAAAAAAATTATAAATAATTTTTAATAATTACCAATTTCTTAATTAATTATTAATAAAAACTTTACCATTTTATATTCAACATCATATAATAATAAAGGAAAAATCTTTTCTATTTCTAAAAGTTATAAATTTTATTGGTATAAACTTTTTTAAATATTGTAATTTTATATTAAAATTTTTTGGAAATTTTAAATTGTATCATTAATATTAAATATTATTTATATTTTTAATCAATATTACATGACATAAAGATGATATATTATAGTAATTATTTTTTTAGTTATTTAATAAAAATTATTAATTTTAAGTTCGAATAAAATAAGATAAAATTAGCTGTAAAAGTAATCTTTAAAAAACTATAAAATTACAAAATAATTATAAATAACATATTTATATATTATGTTATTATTAAAATTTATATGTGATAAATTTGTTACATTTAATAAAATAAATATGTTTAAATATTTAGATTTAATTTTTGTTTAATTATTTCTCTTAATTGTTTCTCTTTTTCTTAATGTCTCATATATTCTCTTAATTATTTCTTTCTTCTATTATCATTCTCTATTTTTCCCTTCAATATTTATCTTCTTTTTTTGTTGGCCTCACCCTCCATTATCCTTTTGTACTTTCCAATTTTTTATCTCTTTCATTTTTTTATTTATTCTCTCTTTGACTTTTATTTTATCTCTTTTCATTTCCTCAACATTAAATCCTCTCTCAACATTCTAAATTACTATTTCCTTCCCTATTTAGCTTTTATCAATCATGATTTTCATTCTCTCATATAGAAGAGTTATCTTCATTTTTATTATTTTTTGAACCAATCAATTAACAATACTTAGAAAATCTCATATATTGCATAGCTTAGAATATAATATTTACAGTTGGTATATATTTTATTATTTATATTTCATATAATATTAATTTTATATATATCAATAGTAATGTTAACATAATGGAATAAAATCATCTATATATTTTTATTTATGTTATAAAAAAATAGTTGATTTAATTTTTATAAAATTAATATAAATAAGACATTGATATTAAAATATATTTTTCGTGTATAATAAACATGATATCTTTAAAACTATATGTTTAAGTGTAAACAATAGTACAAATCTCATAAAAAGGGGTGAATTATGGTTTTAAATGATTTTTTGCTAATTTTAGTATTTTATTTATTCTTAGAATTTTGTTACAAAATATTTAACATATGTAAAAAACATCTATTTACAAATATAACAATTTATAATTTTTGTAATCAAAATAAAAGTTGAAATAGTGTACCGAAATTTTTTGCTAGATTGATTCAAATTAGAGAATACGTTCGCACCCACGAAGGTCGAAAACACACCATTAATAAGAGAACTACAATTTTAGGTTTTTCTTTATTTTCTCCTCTAAGCTATTAGCTTTTGGTAGTTTGGTTATAACCTAGTCTTTTATGAGCTCAAACCTAACTCGATTTTTTACGAGATCAAGTTGAACTTTGGCTTTCACAAATACTTAGCTTCACAGCCTACAAGAAAAAACAACATTAAAAGAATGAAAATAATTGAAATTTGGAATATCTAGTACTCATAAGTCGTGGGTCCTACTAGTGGAGATTTCTTCAAGTATAATGTGATTTAGCCCTTTTTTGAGATTTTAAAATCTTTTTTATGTTCCTTAGTCATTTCTTTCAAATTTGATAGATATTAATTAAAAATTTTTTTTCATTGTCATTATAATTTGTGTTAAGAGCTATTATAGAACGAGTTTCTGAACATCTTAATAAGATCTTAAAATAATCTTCCAAAACAACTATTATAGTGGTATAATATTGGTTACATATTTAATAATTAGGTATAATTGGATGGAGCCAATGGTCTGACCTTGAGGAAATCTCAACCTTCAGATCAAACATTGTATAGGAAAACAAGTTGTAGATGATTGGATGAAGTTAGTTTCATGGCAACCAATCAATTAAAAGACGAGACATGGATCTTTTGATTAATCAAAACATAATAATAAGATCGAGGCTATACGATTAAAATAGGAGAGATTTTTCTCATCATACGAGGGATTGAATTTTTCTAAAAAAAAAATAAAAATAGATATCAATTGAAGTGGAATGAGAATAGGAAGATTGGATGGATCAAGTAGTTATAGCGAATGAAATATAGACTATTTCATTGGCTTATCAGATGATCAGTTTGAATGACTAAGCTCATTGTTTCAAAGCCCATTACGTAATCACAAAAATGCACTATCGGATGGTGCTGAGTGCTATTAGTTTTGGATGTAGATATTTGCAAGGGAGATTGTCCCAGATTAAAAGTTAATCCCAAAGACAAACTCCTAAGATACGAGTTTTTCTTTGTTTCACACAGCCCATACTTATTTTTTGATTGAATGCTTCCTAGTTTTATCTAATGCCTTTGCCTATGAAGCTTAAGAAGTCATTGTGAACTTGGATTTGTTAGCTCAATCTGGATCTAACTATTTTTCTTGACCCAATGAACGAGTTTAGCTTGGCTTAATACTTTTGTGGTTTGGCACAACTAGGGATGTGGCATAAAAGTTTTTTATTTATTTAATTATAAAAATTTTATTAGATATATTTTTCATTGAAATTAACATTTAATAATGAACATCACATAGAATATCATAAAAACATATAAAAATATGATTTAACCATAGAAGCAATGATTAAAAAATAGAATTATGTTAAATAATTGAATGGTTTATATAACTTTTGTCAAACAAAATAATAGAGATATTTAAAAATGGAATCCAATTCATTTGCAAAATCAAAGAGAAGATTAAAATATTTGGATGCCTAAATAAGATTTGAAATTGATACAAATGGAGAGTTTTTTTAAAATCAACAAGCTAACATTTTATTTTAAAGAAAAATATATCATAATTAATGTCGATGTGCATGTCTTCAATCATTGAAACTTGTTGGAGACTACAAGGTGATTTCATTAGACCTAGTTCACCATGTTCATAGTTCATAACTTATTCTTTACCAATATCATTTCATATTTAAGAAGCCTATAGAATAAAAGGATAAATAATTAAGGCATGACTCATGAAGCAAAAGTGTGACCCAACACATCTATTCATTTATAAAATTTTTTAATTGATTCATTATCTTGGAGAAAATAATCACACAATTATGATTCAACCATTTGAATGCATGTGTGACCACATAAGTGTTATAGCATTGATCTCATTAGAGTTGAAAAGTTAAACATGCTTGGATAAGAGTAATGTTTGGATGGCCGACCTTCTGGGAAGTGCCCGTAATTTAATTATTTTGTTTACAACACTCTTTTTTCTAGTGAATGATAATTGATTAAAATATATTATTAGTGATCAAAAATTTGTTTCTTATGAATAATAATTTATTATTAATATTTTTGAAGTTAAATATAATTAATAACTTTATAACCATATTATTAATTTTATAAAATAATAAATATGACACATCATATGATAAAATAAAATATTAAAATTACTTTAATTTAATATTGTGTAAAATAAGTTATATCTATTATGATAAATAAGGTTTAATTTATGTTTATAAATGCATATTTGTAATCTTTTAAGTAGTTTTTCAAACATAATAATATTATATTATAAAATATAAGAATTCTAAAATTATATCTTTAAAATTAAATATTATTTATATTTATTATATGTTTTACACCATATAAGAATAATATATTAGAATAGTAATAATATTTATTAATTAATAATTTTTAATTTAAAGTAAAAAAAATTAATTAATAGTTAAAATATTTTTCAAATATTAGTAATATTCTAAAGTATAAAATAACCTCAAATATATTTTATAAGTTATTATTAATAAATATTATCCATGATTGACTTCTCATAATTAATAAATGTTACAATTTCAATTTTATGATTTATCTTTTATTTTGTTATTTCTCACAATTTTTCTCTTATGTAAATGTTTTTTAAGTTCTCACTTTTTTCTCTCTTATTATCATTCTCTTATTTGTCTTTTTATTAAAATTCTTAAACACATTCTTCTAGGTCACTCTTTCTTGTCTACCCTATTTTACTTTCTCATTTCAATATCTTTTTTTACATTTTTATAACTTCTCTTTATCTTCTTTTTATTTGATTTTTTTTGGCACTTTGTTAGATCATCCTGATCTCCCTTTATCACTATTTTCTTTACTTTTTTCTCTCATTAATACATGGCTTTCTCTCTCTTTTATAGAATAGTTATCTTCATTTCAATTCTCTTTTTTAGCTAATCAATTAATAATATTTAAAAAATCACTTATGTTGTGTACTACAATATTTATGTTAAAAATAATAATTTATGTAATTTTTTTATTAATTTTATATAAAAAAATACTTATATTAAAATATATTATGACATATAAAATAAGTATAACTATTTAAATAAGTGTATAAGTTAGATAATTTAGAAAGTTTTAAAAATAGCTCATTATTTTTGAGACGACCATCACATAATTGTAGTTTTTTTTCTTTTAAATCCTTGCTCATTCACACTAGTGTTACACCATTAGATGTCATTGTACCCACAAAGTTAAAAATGCTTCGGCGAAGGTAGCGTTATGATGGATGACATCTTCAGATGTCATCTTATTGCACCTATGTTTCGTTACATTTCTTTTTTAATGAATGATAAAAGGATTTAATAGCACGTTAATTTTTAAAAAAAATAGTAGTAAATAATACTTAATAATTAGTATTTTAGTATTTAATTATTAATAATAACTTTAGAATAATCTATCCAATTTCACGTAGTAATAAATATGACACATCGTATGCCAACATAAAACAAAAACTTAATATAATTTAATATTTAGCAAAATAACTTATATCAATTATAATAAATTCGAATCTTATTTTTTAATAATACAAATGTGTATTATATAAAATATTTTAAATATAGTAGTATAATATTGTTGAATATTAGAAATGTAAAATTATACCATTAATTTTAAATATTATTTGTATTTATTATCTATATTACATCATATAAAGGCAATATGCTAGAATAATTACATTATTTATTATTTAATAATTTTTTTAAATTTATTTGCGAATAATTTAATTTGAAATTAATAGTAGAATTATTCTTTCAATATTTGTAATAAACTAAAATAATAATAAATCTCAAATATTTCATATATATTATTTTTATTAAATATTATATGTGATTAACATACTACATTTATAAAATATTTCAAGTTTATATTTTTTTGTCTTTCTTTTATTTGATTATTTCCCTTAATTTTTCCTTTTTCACAATGTCTCATATCTTCCCTCACCTCCTTTTTCATGCTATTATCATTTTTTATTTCTCTCCTTTTTTCTATTTTCTTATATTCTTCTTGAAGCCATCTCACCATTATCCTTTTCTATTTTCCAATTCTCTCCATATTTCACTTATTCATTTATTCTCTCTATTCTCTCTTTTCTTTTACTCTTCATTAAACAATCTCTCATCTTTCTCTATTATTATTTTCTCCTTTATTTTTGACTTATCTATTCATGTCTTTTTCTCTTTATTGAAGAATAATTATCTGTATATTTAATATCCTTTTTGATCATCAACTAATAATATTAACAAATTCTCTTATGTTGCATAGTTTAACACATTTTATTTATTATAATATATATATATATATATATATATATATATATATATATATATATATATATATATATATATATATTTATATTCATTATGAAATTTATTTTTTTATAAGAATAATAATATAATAGAAGAAAATCTTATGCATTATCATAAATGCTATCAATAATAATACTTTACATGTAAATATTAAAAAATTAAATTATTATAAATGATAGTTTATAATTACAACTTTTGTGATAATTTTAGATAATTACTTTATAATATTGTTGTTAATTTCATATAATAATAAATATAGCACATCATATGATGTAATAAAATAATAATTTAATATAATTTAACATTGACAAAAATTACTTGTATATTACTATGAAAAAAAATTTATTAGTTTTTCATAAAGTATAGGTATACCATGTATAGAACTTTTTAAATATAATAATATTACTTATGCAATATAAGAATTCTAATATCTTTTTATTAATGTAAATTAGTGTTTATTTTTGTTATATATATTATTGTCATATAAAGATAATCTATTGGAATAACAATATAATTTATTATTTTATTAAATTTCTTTATTTTTAGAAAATAAAATAATAAAATGTTTAAAAAACAAAAAAATATATTTATTTTTTAAAAAAAAAATATTATATATGATTAACTTGTTATTTTTAATAAAAAATTATAATTTTTATTTGTTAAAATTTAAATTTTATTTAATTTTTTCTCTCACTTTTTTCCTCTTTATCTTTATGACTTCCCCATTATTTCACTTCCTACCATCTCCAAATATCATTCACTTATTTATCACTTCTTTTCTATCTCATTACATTTTTCTTTGCACAAACTCTTCTTTATAATTCTTTGCATTCTAACTTTTATTTTACTTTTTTTTTAATTCTCTTTATCTTCATTAAGTTCACTTTTTTCTTTGTCTAAACATTAAAAAATCTCTCATTAATCTCTACTACTATAATCATCCATATTTTTCTTTTATTAATAAATGACTTTTTTCATTTACAAAAAAGTTATCTTTTTCTCCATTATACCCCTTTTGAAGAATTAATTGGCAATATTTAAGAAATCAGAAGAATTGCATAGTTTAATATACAATATTTATGAAAAATAAATATTTTTTTATTTATTAAATAATTTTATTTTATTTTTGCAAAAATGATAACATAATGGAAGAAAATTGTATGAGTTAAAGTATGAATTATTTAAAAAATATATTATGTAAATTTTTATTAAATTTATATGAATAAAATATTGATATTAAAATATTTTACGATTTATACAACAGACATAATTTTTTTTGAAAAGTAGATTTCATTAAAACTTTTGAAATTTTTAAAAATTATTGCTATAATCAACACAATAATCAGGCAACTATAATGTTTTCAATTATATACATGTACAACCACTCAAGTATTATGACATTAGATCTCATTAGTACCAATGGTTAAGTATGATTTTGTGGGATTGGCATTTAGATGAGTGTTCTCTTTAAAAATCCTTATGTTGCAAATATTTTTCATATTCCTTTTTCTAATGAGTAATAATTTCTTTTAATAATATATTACTATCAAAAAATTAAACTACTATAAATGATAATTTGTAATTACTATTTTAATAAATAATTACTAATAATAATATTATAACATTATTGTAAAATTTAAATAGAAAGAAATTTGGCACATCATTGGATGTAACAAAATAATATCATTAATATAAATTAGTATTAAGTAAAATAACTTCTATAAATTACAATAAATAGTAATTAATTTCATTTCATAATGGTGTACATATGTTCTGCCCACAACTTTTTAAATACAGTAACATTATATTACAAAATATTAGAATTATAAAATTATATCGTTAATGTTAAATATTACATATGTTTATTATCTATATTATGTATTATAAATATAATAAATTTGAATAAATTTTTTTAATTTCAAATCAATATTTTTTATTAATTTATAAGTAAATAATGTTATGTTAATAGTTAAAATATTATTTAAATTTGAGAATTACTCTTAAATTATAATAAATAAAAATTTATTTCTATATTTTAAAATTTTTAAACATTATTTCTGATTTATTTATCATATTTAATAAATATTATAAATTTATTTTTAAGATATAATATCAATTCAATTGTTTCTCTAACTTTTTTCTCTTTATCTAAATATTTTTCGTATTCTATGACTTCCCTTATTGTTCTTGTAACATAGTTTACATGTGTGTCCATTCTCTGCTCTTTATAGCTTTCAGGGTATTTGTCCCTCCTCTATGCTTCTCTTCTAACATATTTCTCTCACTTTTATTTATTTATTTATTCTCTCCAACCCCTCTATGTTCTATAATTTCTTTTCCTCTTCATTAAATATTTTATCATCATTATCTATTACTTCCCTTCTCTATTTTATTTATTTATCCATATCTTTCTTAATTACCCAATAGTTATCTACATATATATAATCTCTTTTTAGTCCCATCGACTAACATTATTTATGATCTCACAATTTTTAGTTTAATATATATTATTTATGAAAATATATATTTTATTTTTTATATTTTTTATAAAATTTTATTTTTTATTTATAAGTTTTATAACGTAATGGAAAACAATTTTATATGTTAATGTCGATGTAATAGAAAAAAAATTTCCTAATTTTTATTAAATTTATATTAAAAAGATATAGTATTAGAATATATTATGACATATATAATAATTATGAGTTACTTTAAGAGATAAATATTAAATTGAAAACTAGTGAATGAATCCCAAAGAAGAAGGTGAATTACGATTCTAGATAATTTTTGCTAAATTTTGAATTGTATTTATTTTTAAAATTTCATTACAAAAATAATTTCATATTTAATAAAAATTTTTTTAGAAACATTAAAATTTATAATTTTTATAGTAAAAAAGTTGAAATGGTACATGAAACTTTTTACGTTGTTTTATTTAAAATAGAATCTATGTCTACCCATAATTGAGGTAAAAAAGTTCAACTATTAAAGGAATTAAATGTTTAGGGTTTCCCTAATATTTTTCCTCAATCCACTAGCTTTTTTGGTTCAACTATAAGTTGGGCTTTTATGAGGTCAGCCATAACTCTAATCATTATGAGATAAAGCCAAACCCAAGCTTTCATGAATGCCTTGCAACATCCAAAACAGAAAACAAAATACAACAAGAAATAAATTTTTGATAAAAATTAAAAAATAACCTTATTCTTTTCCGTGAATGTAAAGAGGTAAGAAAAGTTAAAATATTATGAAAAGAATTGGAAAAAATGAAAGCTTAGAAGAATTTGACAAAGCTAGAAGTATTTAGAACTTCAAGTAGTCGCTAGTCCTACATGTTGCCTTTGAAATTTATATTAGTAGAAAATGGTGCAACACTTCTTTGATCTCCATTTGTGTGATCAATATTTAATCACCTTGGCAAACTCGTGCCTGAATGAGTTTATCTAGGTTTTACCCATCCTATAGTTATATTAGGTTTGAATGCTTCTTAGTTCAATCCAATACCTTTCCCCGTCTGATTTACCCATTCAACGTGAACTAGAATGGGTTGGCCCAATCTATATTTGAATATTTTTCTTGACCCTATGCTCAGGCATATGCTTGACCCATGACTTTTGCATTTAGGTACAGCTTGGTATGTGGCATGATGTTTTTCATTTATTTAATTATAAAAATTTTAATTGAATTATTCTTTTGGTGTAATCAATATTTAGTAAACATACAAAAGTCTTATAGTCATGCTAAAAGTTGGCTTAATTCTTTTACATTTGAACGTAGCTTTGGATGTGGGGTTTAAATTTTTTTATTTGTTTAACTATGAAAATTTTAACAAAGTATTTTTTATTTAATCAAGATTTAACAATAAACCTAACATAGAATTTGGCAAAAATACAAAAGTATAACTTAACCAAAGAAAGAATGAATAAAAAATAGATTTTTCTTTAAATCAATGAATGGTTTATGTAGGATTTGAACCAAGAAAATAATTGAGAGATTAAAAATATTAAATCATATTCATTTGCTACATCAAGTAGGTGATTCAAAAATTTAGATTTTTGAATGTGATTTGCAATTGATGCGAATAAGGAGTACCTTAAAATTAACAAACTAAGGTTCTATATATTTGTAAAATAAGACCTTTTTAGAGTTGATGTGCAATTCTTTAATCTTTGTAGCTTGTTGAACACTATAAGATTCTTTGAAGACAGCTAATTTACCATGTTGAAAGTTAATTGTTTGTTCTTTACATTTTGACAGATTTTTTGCTAAATAAGCCCACTAGGCTGAAAGGCTATATATTTAAGGCTTAACCAATCTAACTTATGGGTGATCAAACACATATGTATGATGACATATAAAATTTTAGAAATGGTTTATTATCGATAAGAACTAATGTAAAGATAATGTAATAGAAAAATTATATTATTTGTTTTTTAATTAGCTATTTTATTTTTAAGAAAGAATAAAATAATACTAAATAAATAACAAAAAATTCTTTTAATCTTTTTCCTATTCAAAAATAATAACAAAACAAAAATTATTTTTATAATTTATTATTATTAAATATTGTATATGAATAATGTTATGTTATATATGTAGTATAAGTTTAATAAAAAAGATTTAACTTTAACTTAATTAGTTCTTTCACTTTTTCTCTTTATCTATATTTCATTTTCTCATACTTTATTACCTCTTTTATTGTCAATCTTCTACTTTTTCTTCATTATCTACTCATATTGCACATATTCTCTCTCTCCTCTCTATCATTCTATATTTTCTCATTTCTCTCAAATTGACATATTTATTTATTTTCAAAATCTTCACTACATTAAGTTTTTTCTTTTTCTTCTCATTAAATCATCTCTTATCTTTCTCTATTACTATTTCTTTTTTATTTTTCTCTTATCAATCCATCACTTTCTTTTTTTGTAGAATATTATGTACATCTCAATTCTCTATTTTTTAACCAATAAATTGGCAATATTAAAGAATGTCTTATGTTATATTGTCTAATGTATAATATTTATAATAAATATAATTTTTTTAGTTTATTATGTTTTGCATAATTTTATTTTTTATTTATAAGTGTGATAACACAATAGAAAAAATTTTTATGTAGTAATGTGTGAATTATAAAAAATAAAACATTACATACTTTTTCTTAATAATATTTAAATTAAATAAAAATATTTGATTATTTTATGAAATATATATAAGTATAATTTTTTTTAAATATCCATATGATTGATAATTTAGATATTTTTAGAAAATTATTTACTTTCATCAAGATAATAACCAAACCATAATAATTTTCTCTTTTATATGCATTGCTGACCAAACTATTTTTTGGTATTAGATCTTATTAGAATTCAAAAGTTATGCACGCTTGGGTGAGAGTAGTATTGGGATGGGTGACATCTTAATAAGACCTCATGTTATACTTATTTTTTTCATAAAAGTCGCTTTTTCAATAAATGAAAAGTTATTTTATTTATATATTACTATTAAAAATATTAAATTATCATAAAATAAAGTTTATAATTTCCATTTTCATTAATTAATTATTAAAAACATCTTTTTAATACTTCTTTCTTCCATTTAATAATAAATATATATTATTGTATGATATAATAAAAAAGAATTTCATTACACTTTAACATTGAGAAAAATAACTTATGTGAAATATACTATACTTGAATTATTTATTTATATAATAATGTATATCTAGTGCATAGAATTATTAAATTATAGAATTATTTTATTATAGATTATTAGAAATCTAAACTTTTATCTTAATTATTAAATAATATATATATTTATTACCTATATTACATAATATATTGATAATATATTTTAATAACTCTATTATTTACTATTTAATGTTTTTTGAAAATATTATTTATGAAGAAAAATAAAATGCTCCTAATAGTCAAAATATGCTTTAAATATTAATAATATTTTAAAAATAGCTTTAAATCTCCAAAATTTTTTCTCTTATAATTAATAAATATTATATATGATTAATGTTTTATTGCTAATAAATGTTAAAAGTTTTATTATGATTATTTAACGTTTAATTAATTATTTCCCTCAATCTTTTCTCCTTATTTTAATGTCTCGTATAATCTCTCACTTCTTTCTTTCTCTGATTATCATTCTCTTATATCTCTCTTCATTCTCCATCTTTTAATTTTCTTCTTAGCATCTCTCTTATCAATCCTTCCTCATTTTCTCATTTCTCTCTCTTTTAATTTTTTATTTATTCTCACTATCCTCTTTATGTTCTTTTTCTTCATTTTATTAAATTATATCTCATCCCACTCTATTATAATTTTTCTCTTTTATTTTTTCTTATCAATCCTTGACTTTCTTTCTCTTTTGAAATAATTATCACTATTTCAATTATCTCCTTTTTAGCCTATAAATAAACAATATTTTAGAAATATCTTATATTGCATAATTTAATGTATAATATTTGTTATAAAGAATTATAACATAATAGAAGAAAATCATTTTTATTATTATTACACTATAAAAATAATAGTTTTTAAATGTTTTATAATTTTTTCTAAAATAAACATAATTGTATTGGAATATATTAACACATATGTAATAAGCATAACTTTTTAAAAATGCTTACTCTTGAAAAAAATTAAAGAAATTATTTGCCTTATTCGAGACAACATTAACATAACTATGATTTTTTCTTCTATATCAACGTGTGATTGCACGAACTTTATAGTAGTAGATCTATTAGAGCTCCAAATTTAAGAATGCTTGGTGACAACAGTATTGGGTTGGATGAGCTCTTAAGAGGTCTTCATGTTGGACATATTTTTCATAAAATTTCTTCTTGTAATGTATGACATTTGATTTCACTAACATATCAATAGTAAAAAATTAATATGCTAAAATTAATAATTTTTTAATTTATATTTTTGTAATAAATTTTAACAATAACTAGCACAATTATTATCAATTTAATATTATAATAAATAGAGCAGATCATACCATTTAATAAAATAATAAATTTAACATAGTTTAATATTTAGCAAAATAAATTATATCAACTTTATCAAAAAAGAATGAACATTTGTTTATAATATTTTATCTAAGTTGTGTAAAAAATATTTTAAATATAGTAATATTATAGTATAAAATATTATAAATTTAAATATGTATGATTAATGTTAAATGTTGTTTATATTAATTATCTATATTGCAACATATAATCATATACATTAGAATAACTATGTTAATTTTTATTTAATTAACTTCTTTAACTAATGTAAGAATAAAATAATATTAAACTAACATTAAAAATATTTTTTTGAAAAGGGTAATATTATTAAATAAAAGTAAACCTCAAATAAATTTATTTTTTTATTAAATATTTTATAAGGTTAACTTATTAAAATTAATGAATATTATGATTTTATGATTTAGCACTTATTTAATTATTTCTCCCACATTTTTCTTTCAATCTCGATATTTCTAACATTCTTTCACTACTTTCCCTCTATTATTATAATTTTTTTGTCTCTTCTTTCAATATCTCGTTATAATTTTCTTTGCATCATACTCTCACTTATCTTCATCTATTTTCTCTTCACTCTCTGTTTTACTTATTTATTCTCTCTATCTCATTTGTGTTTTATTTTTTGTTTCTCACTTTATTAAGCCATCTATCATCTATCTCTATTATTCCTTTTTTCTTCCTTTTTCTCCAATAGATCAGTGTCTTTCTGTTACTCTTATAGAATACTTATCTCCATTTTCATTTTTTTTGCCAATTAGTTAATATAATTCAAGAAATTTCTATTTTAACATAATTTAATTTATGATATTTGTTATAAATATTTATTCTATTACTTATATTTATTGCTAAATCTAATTGTTTTAATAATAATAACAACATAATGGAAATAATATCTTAAGTATTAACAATTATTTTATAAAAGTAGATATTTATATATTTTTTTAATTTTATACAAATAAAATATTGATGTAGGAATATATTTGACATAGATATCAACCTAATTTTTTCTGAAAGTGCATTTGCTCGATAATATAGGAACTTCAAGAATAGTTTATTATTTTCAAGATAATAATCCACAACTATGACTTTTTCTTTGGTAAAATGTGTCACGAGAACATCATTCTTCCACTGGATCTTATTAGCACTCCAAGTTAAGAATGCTTGGGTGGGTGTAGTATTTGGATGGGTGAATTGTTTAAAAGTCCTTATGCTACATTAATGTTTTCCTAGCAATTTTTTTGTAATGAATGACAAATAATTTTATTAATATCTTATTGTTAAATAATTAAAAAATTAAAAATAGTCACTTATAATTATCATTTTAGCACATAATTAGTAATAAAATAATAACACATCATATAATTAAATAAAATAAAAATTTTAATATAGTTTATTATATAACAAAATGACTTATATCAATTTTAATAAGTTAGAATTCATTTGTGTTTATAATAATAAATATACTATTAATAAAAATGTTTAATTGTAGTAATATAATTTTGTAAAATATTAAAAATCTAAAATTATAATATTAACGCAAAATTTTATTTTTTAATAACTTATATTACCTCAAATATGGTTGATATATTACAATAATTATATTATTTGTTATTTAACTATAGTTTTAAATTTTAATTATGAATATAATAATAAAATTTTATAAGTGAAATATTATTTAAATATTTATAATGTTTAAAAAATAATAAGGCATCTAAATTACTTTTTCACTTTTACTATTATAAAATTTTATATATGATTAAGAAGTTATATTTATTAAATGTTAGAAATTTAATTATTAAGATTTAAATTTTATTTAACAAATTTTTTATTGTTTCCTCTTTATCTCACTATCTCATATTCTCTCACTTTATATTCTCTCCAATTATTGCCTCCACACTACTCTCTTCATTGTCTCTCTTTATATTTTTCTTGGTCTCTAATACTCCTCTATCATTCTTTACTGTCTTGTTTCCCTTTCTCTTTCACATATCTATTTATTTATTTCTGTCAGCTTTATGTTCTCTCTTTTATTTTCCACTTTGTTAAGTTGTGACTCATCAATCTCTATTTTTTCCTCTATGTTTTCCTCTAATCATTTTGTGACTTTTTTCTTAATGAAATAGTTCTCTTCTTCTTCATTATCACTTTATCAATATACTAATTAATAATAATTATAAAATTTCACATGTTGCAAAGATTAACATATAGTATCAAGATAACTATATACTTTGTTAATTATATTTATCATCTAAATTAATTTTTTTAATAAAAATGATAGAATAACTCAAGAAAATATTATATATTAATTAATATAATAATAGAAGAATAATTATTTAGCCAATTGTTTATAATAATATTGATATTAGAAGATATTCTAGGATACAAGAATGTTTTTTTAAAAAATACATATGCTTGATAATTTTAAAAATTTTACAAATTGATCATTATATATAAAACACCAAATCTACACAACTACAATTTTTTGGCTATTGTATGCAAGTTCAACCACATAAGCATTATGTTATTAGATCTCTTTAGAAATCCAATATTTCTTTTTCTAATGAGATAAACTTTATTGTAAAATGATGTTAACATTTTATAATTAAATTGTTGTAAATGATAGTTTATAATAATTAATTTAGTATTTAATTGTAAATAATAACTTGATAATATTATCCTTAATTTTATATAATTATAAATATGACACATCATATCATGTAACTGAATATATATTTATAATAATATATATTTAATTTGTAGAATTTTTAGGTATAGTAAAATTATATTATAGAACATTAAAAAATAAAAGAATTATATTATTAATGGTAACTATTATGTAGATGTATCATTTATATTACATCTTATAAAGATCTTATATTAAAAAGGTTTTATTATTATTTATTAATAATTCTGAAATTTTAATTTTGAACGAAATAATATTAAATAAATAATCAAAATATTATTTAAATATTTGAAATATTCTAAAAAATAATGAACCTTAAATTTTTTTATATTTTATGGTTATAAAATACTATACATGATGAACTGGTTATATTTAGTAGATATCATAAATTTAATTACTAAGATTTAACTGTTATTTAATTATTTCCCTCTGATTTTTTATTTGACCTCTATACCTTACATATTTTACCACTTTCTTCTCTCTCTTATTATTATTTCCTATTTAGCTCTTCATTCTTTATCAATTTATATTTTTCTTCGTCTCTCTCTTATTTATTTATCTCTACTTTCTCATTTTTGTCTCTTTCATTTATATGTTATTCCTTTTATCTCCTTTATTTTCTTTTTTTACTCGTCATTAAATCTTCTGTCATCTTTTTCTATCACTGCTTTCTTCTCTATTTTTTTTAAGCAATTAGGGTCTTTCTTTATCATATGGAATAGTTATCTTCAACACTGTTATCACTTTTTGAATGAATCGATTAACAATATTTATGAAATATCTTATCTTGCATTGTTTAATATATAATATTTATGGTAAATGGATACTTATCGTTTATATTTTTTACATAATTTATTTTTCTATTAATAAAAATTATAAAATAATGCAAGAAAATCTTATATACTAATGTCTACATTATCAAAAGTTATAGTTTAAGTTAGTTATTCTTAATTTTATATAAATAAAATATGTATATTATGACACGTTATTGCATATAATAAGAAAAACATTTTTATTGAATTGGCAATATGTTTGTAAACACCAAAAAATGGAACAATTTTTTTTATATTATTTTATCTAATTTTTAATTATATTTATTTTGAAAAGTTTTTTCAAAAATAATTTTATGTTATATAAAACTTTAATTTAAAAATATAATAACTTATATCTTATATAATAAAAATAATAATTGAAATAAAACACAAGTTTATTGGCGATAAAATTAAAACTACAACCTATGTCAACTCAAAATTAATGTTGAAAAAACTCCACCAGTAAACAAAATGCATTTCTAGGTTTTTCATAATGGTTCTCCAAAACCAACTCACTTTTATGGGTACAACTATAACTTGCGCCTTTAAGAGCTCAACACAAACTCAATTTTTCATGAGACTAAATAAAACTTAGGATTTTTGTGAATGATGAGCCACCCTACCAAAAAAAAACACAAAATTATAGCCATATAAAAATTTCCAATAAAAACAAAAAAATTTTTTTTTTCTTGTCAATGAATGTAAAAAGGTATGAAAATCTGAAAATTGTTAAATGAACTATAAGTATGAAATTTTGGAAGAATTAGGCTTAATTGGAGGAATTTTGAATTTCAATTAGTTGTAAGCCTATATGTGTTGCCTAATGAAATTTATTCATATAGAACATGATGTAAACATTCTTTGAGATGTTAAAATCTTTTTCACTTTAATTAGTCATTTTATTCACAAATGGTTGGGCATTCAAAGAGAAGTTTTATCATTGCCTTTAAAAAGTGGGTGAAAATTTGTTACAAAAGTAGCTTCCATACAGCATAAAAAAATCTTATAATATCCTTCAAAAATGGCTATTGTAATGACATAGTAGTTGGATTGGAGACATTAAATCAGCACAATGGAAATACCCACCATTTGATCAAAGGTTGTAAAGGAGAATAAGTTTTGGATGGTTGGATAAAGCTTGATTTCATCGAGAACATTCCATTAAGTGAGAAGAGATTTGGATCATTAATCATTGGTAAAATTGAAATTAGATATGGGTCATAAAATTGATGATAAATTATTTCAAAGTGAGGAAATAAAAATAACCATATGATGAAGTAGAATTAGATCACAACCATGAGATTGATCAATAGGTTACAGAGGATGAAGTAGTAACCATTCGATCGACTTATCAAAGGGACAGATGGATGGAATAAAATAACTTTTTAAAGGTGGAGGCAAGCTCAACATTGTGATCGTAAAAAAGTATGATTAGACGGAGCTAAGTTCTATTGATTATAGGTGGATATAGTTGCAAGGGACATTGTTCCATATTATGGGAGAGAAACCTTAGTTTATTTTTATAAGAATTCACCTGAGTATGACTTGTGAACAAAATGTTTGATGGCACCTCACTTTTGGACTCTGGATTTAATCACATGGGTGGACTTGCAACAAATAGGTTTATCATAATTTGGCCCATCCCTTACTTACATTTTGTTCAAATGCTTCATTGGGAACTAGAATGTGTTGACCTAATCTTAGTCAGACTATTTTCTTGGCCCGATGCTTAGGGTCAGCTCAACTCAAGACTTTTGCATTAAGGCACACCTGGGGATGTGCCACAAATTTTTTGATTAACGAATGAAAATTTTATTAAAATTTATTTTTTAATATCATAAATATTTAATAATATACTTAACATATAATTTAACAAAAAAAGAAAGCATGATTTAATTAAAAAGACAATGATTCAAAAATAGAGTTATGATAAATAAATGAATAGCTCAAGAAAGATTTGAACCAAGAAAACAATTTAATGATTAAAAGATTAAATCCTCTTCATTTTCTGAGTCAATAAGAAGCTTAAAAAAATTAGACAGCAGAATATGATTTGAAAATGTTATGAAAGGAGATCGCCTTAAAGTCAACAAGCTAACATTATATTTAGTATTAAAATAGGACTTTATGATCTGCGATGTGATGAACTTATATAGACCAAGAATATATGTCTCCCCATTAGTGATTAGATCTCGAGCACACCAAAAGGAAGCCAACCAATTTTAGGCTTACAAGTTAGAGCTAGACAAATGCTTATGTCTAACAAATAAGTTTTCTTTATTAAAATGTTTTATTATGCCACTTCTGAATTTTTTCATCGAAAATTTGCAGTGCTAAGGACCATTTGATCACATATTTCGTAATTGCATGGTGTTAATCACTAACACCTTTAAACAACAACCTTAATCAATCCAACTATCTATTTGTTATGCTGATCTAATAGTTACAACTTCATCAACTATACTGATTGATCCATTCAATGGTTATTAGTTTATCCAACTTTAACAGACTTCTTTTTTTATCATCAATTTTTTAAATAATCATTCCTTGGCATAATGACCTAGATCTTTCTAGTTTGAAGATAATGATCCTAATCTAATATCGATTTTTCTTGATCAAATGGCTCTGAACAGATCCAGCTCTATCCAATCATCCAAAGTTCATATGCCTTTACAACATTTGATTAGAAGATTGAGATCACCACTATGTCAATCTTACGACTCCAATACATTATTCTTAGTGATTAAATAATAAACCATTGCAAACATTTTGGAATAATATTCTAGAATCTTTATATGTTGCTTAGAAGATACTTTTATCATGGCTTTTAACTTACTTTCTGTTGGCTACAATAAAATTTTCTATGATGACCTAGACATTGGGAATTAAATGATTAATGAATGTACACAAGATTTTCATAACTTGAAGAAGGGCAACATTGTTATTTCAAATTTCTTCTATCAACAAGCACCTATGGCTTGTGTCTATTATATGTTACAAATTCTTTCAACTAAGCTTAATTCTTCTAACCTTTAATTTTCTATAATTTTTAATGATTTTGAGCCTTTCAAGTCCTTTTACATTCATCAACAATAACAACCAAATTTTTACGATATTATATAAAATTTGAAACACAAGTATCTCAAAAGAGGTTACCAATCCAAGTAATACTATCACCAAGCATGATTAACTTTGGAGCTTTAATGAGATCTAGTTCCATATTGCTCATGTGGTTCCACAGGCATACAATATATATTTTGTCATAAATTTATATATTACATTATGCAACATGAGAGATTGCCTAAATATTATTAATTGATGAGCTAAAAAAAAGATTTTGGAGATGGAGAAAATTATTCTATAATGCAAAAAGAAAGACATAGACTGATAAGAGCAAAATAAAGAAGAAAATAATTATAAATGTGTATGAGAGAAGATTTAACGAGAAGAAAAAGAAAAGAAAGATCATAGAGCATCTATAGAGAATAAATTTAAAAATAAACATGAGAGAAATCATAAAGTAGAGAATGATAAAGGAGAGAGATATCCAAAAAATATGAAGAAATTAGAAAAGGATGATAAAAAAAAAAAA
>JAIUJO010000294.1:98663-404453 GCA_023846275.1 Vanilla planifolia
AAAATGTGTTTCAAAATTGAGAAAATTTTAGAAATGGTTAATTATCCTACAGACAATTATCACACAAGTACAATTCATTTTCATTTAAATGCATGTGTAACCATACCATCATTGTATCATTGGATCTAATTAAAATTCTAAAGTTAAGTATGTTTTGGTGAGAGTTGTTTTTGGATGGGTGACCTCATGAGAATTCCTTTTATTGTAGAAATTGTTTCAAAGCAATCTTTTTTATAATGATTGAGAACTAATTATAATAACAAGTTAATGTTAAAAAATTAAATTTTTATAAATGGTAGTTAGAATTACAATTTTAGTGAGTAATTATTAATAATATTTTTATAACATCATTATCAATTTCATATACGATTTACATGACACAACTTATTATACAATAATATATGAATTTTAATACAGTTTTACATTGAGCTAAATAACTTATATAAATTATAATAATTTAACATTAATTTATGTAAATAATATTATATGTATACCATATATAGAGTTGTTTTAAAAATAGTAATATGTTATAATGAATACAATAAGCATAGTGTTCTAATACATACAAATGCTTGATAGTTTTCAAATTTTTTGAAATGGTTCATTATCTTGAATGAAAAATCACAAAACTAGATTTTTTTTGTATAATGTATACTTCTGTGAAACAAAAGCATCATGGCACTATATCAAATTAGAACTCTGAAGTTAAACTTGAATGGGTGAGAAAGCATTAGGATTGGTGACCATCTGAGATGTCCTTACATTGGAAGTATGTTAAAATATTATTTTTTCTAATAAATGGCAATTTATTTTAATAATATGTCAATGCTTGGAAATTTAAATATTATAAATGATTGTTTATAATTACAACTTTAAAAAATAACTATTAATACTTACCTAATATCATCCTTATGAAATTTTACGTAATAGTAAATACAGTGCATCATCTAATACAATGGAATAATAACTTTAATATTGTTTAATATGGAGCAAAAGAACTTGTATCAATTATCTTAAATTAATTTAATTTATTTTTATAATTTTATGTATATGCCATGTGTAGAATTGTTTAAATATAGTGATACTATATTTTAAAATGTTAAAAATCTAAAACTATATTATTAATATAAAGTTATTATTTATATTTATTATATAACATATCACATGGAGATAATATACTAGAATAAATACTTTTTTATATTTAATTAACTTATTTCTTTTAAGTACGAATAAAAATATAAAATTTGTAGTCAAAAAATATTTTCAATATTATAATATTCTGAAATAATAACAAACCTCAATTATTTTTCTATCTAAATTTTATAAAATATTATATTTGATTAGGTTATTAAAATTAATATTTTTTAATTTTTAAGATTTAACTATTATTTAGTTATTTTTTAAGTTTTTTCTTTATCTAAATATGTCACACATTCTCTTACTTTTTTTCTCTCCAATTATTCTTTTTTTTTGTCACTTTATTCTCTATTTTAGTATAATTTTATTGGCTACTTTTTCTCATCTTTCTTTCTTTATTTTCCCATTTTTTTTCTTTGAATTATTTATTGATTCCTTAGCTCTCTTTTATTTTGTCTCTTTTCTTTTCATCTCCATTAAATCATCCCTCATCTCTCTTTATTACTATTTTGGCTTTTTAACACTTTTTTTTGTGCTTTAATTAATAATATTAAAGAAATCTCTCATGCTGCATTGGCTATGTAAAATTGATGATAAACATATACTATGTTATTTATATTTGCTAAGTAATTTATTATTTAATTTATAAAAATGATAACATAATAGAATAAAATCTTTTTATATTAATGTGTACGCTATAAAAAACCATAGTTTATGTAATTTTTTATTAATGTTATATAAATAAAATATTGATATTAGAATAAATGATGACATATCTAATATGCATAAATATTTGTGGAAATGGTAAATTATAATCAACCAAATAATCACATAGCTATTATTTTATGTCTATTGTATAAATCTATGACCACATGACTATCGTACCATCGGTTCTCTTTATTACTTGATTGGCTGGACAAGTGAGATGTCACCAAGTTACAAATAATTTTTCACAGTTTGTTTTTTTAATAAATGAAAATTTATTTTAAAAAATGTTAAATTATAAAATTTAATTATTATTAACAATATTTTATAATAATTATTTTCATAATTAATTTTTAATAGTAACTTTACAATGCTATTATCAATTTTATATAATAACCAATATTGCATGTCTTATGACATAATAGAATAATAACATTAATATAGACTAATATTCAACAAAATAGTTTATATAAATTATAGTAAATTAAAATAAATTTATATCTATGATATTATATATATGATGTACTTATATTTTTTTAAATATAGTAATATTAGGTTATAGAAGATTAGAAATTTAAAATTATGTCATTAATGTTAAATATTATTTATATTTATGAACTACATTACTTCATATAAATATAATATATTTGAGAAATTATATTTTCTAGTATTTAATAATTTTTTGGTACTTTAAGTAAAAAAGAAAGAATATTGAATTAATTATCAAAATCTTATTTAAATATTCGAAAAAATTTAAAATAATAATATATCAAAAAGTTTTTTATGTTTTATTATTATCAAATTTTTATATATTATAAATTTGTTATATTTAATAAATAATAAGTGTTTAGTTGTTAAGATTTAACTATTATTTAACTATTTCTTTCACCTTTTCTCTTTATCTTAATGTCTATTACATTCTCTTACTACATTCTCCCTCCTATTACAATTCATCTATTTGCAAAAAGTGAAACTTGTTCAGCCTTTATAAGCATTTCCTTAAGTATAACTGATGAAAAAAATTGGGCCTTGCTGCCCTCTTATGTGCTACGATTTAATCACTTGGGCATACTTGTAACATACAGGTATATTTGGGGCTGACCTAACCCATAATTATATTTCATTTAAGTGGTACCCAATTTGATTGAATGTCTTACACCATTTGGTTTAGTAAATCATCGTGAAGTAGAACAAGAAAACCTAATCTAGTTCTGACTACTTTTCCTATCCTGTTGGCCATACTTAAGCTCGACCTTAACCTTTGGATTGACGAACAACTTTGGATGTGGCACAAATTGTTTTATTTAGTTAATCATGAAAATATTAATATAATTCCTTTATTTGATATAATTTAGATTTAACAATAATCCTAATGCAAACTATTGGCAAAAGGTTAAAAAAGATGATTTGACCAAAGAAAGTATCATTAAATTATAGAATTGTGTTTCTCAAATGATTGAATTGTTTAAGATTTTAACCAAGAAAAAATTTTTGAGAGATTAAAATATTGAAACCTATTTATTTGCTAAATCAATGTGATTATTAAATAATTTAGATGCATTAATGTGATTTTAAGTTTATACAAAAGGAGAGTGCCTTAAAATAAAATTGCTAAAATTCTATTTCATAGAAAAATAAAACTTTTCCAAAGGTGTTTCACGTCTTTAATCATTGAAAATTTTTCAATACTCTTAGTTCCTTGCTTTCACGAGCCACTAGTTCACCATGTTCAAAATGCATAACTTGTTCTTTGCTAGTTAACCTATTTCATACTAGTGAATTCCAGTAGAATAAAAAGCTAAACATTTGAAGCTTAACTCATCAAACAAAATGGTGACCAACAACAAATGTTTGAGAACTTAGAAATTTTTAGAAATGTTTCATTATCATCAAGACAATAATCACACAATTATAATTCTTTACCTTTCGCATGTATGTGTGACAACTACAATGTTATAAGACGAGAACTTTTAAGAACTCAAAAGTTAAGCAATCTTCGATGAGCGTAGTATTGGGAGGGTGACATTCCGAGAAGTCCTCGCGTGCTAATAACATGCTACTTTTAAAAAATAAAGTTGCTATAAACTATAGTTAATAAAAGCCATTTAATTACTTAATGTTTACTAATAACTTCAAACCATTATTATTAATTTCAGAAAATAACAAATATGACACATAAAAAAGCTATAATAAGATAATAACATTAATATTGTTTAATCTGAGGTAAAATACCTTATTTAGTTTATAATAAATTAGAATTAATTTAATTTTATACTTTTATATCTGTAATGTTTATAAAATTGTTAGAAAATGGTAATATTATATATAGAATATTAAAAATTTAAAACTATATCATTAATATCAAATACTATTTATATTTGTTTTCCATATTACATCATAAAATTATTATTTCTAAATTAATAGTTGAATTTTTCATAAAATATGTTTAATATTCTAAAATAATAATAAGCCTCAAATATTATTTATATTATGTTATTATTAAATTTTTTGTAAGATAAACTTGTATATTTAAATAATATTAAAAGTATGATTGTGGAGATTGAAATTTTATTTAATTATTTTTCTCACTTTTTCCTTTTTATTTCAATGACTTTCAATTTCTCTCACTATTGTTTTTTCTCTTGTATCTATTATTTTTTTTAATCTCTCAATTCTCTATCTTCTTGCCTTCATTTTGACCTTTCTCTATATTTACCCTTGTCTACTTTCTCATTTCTCTTTATTTTAATTTTTTATTTATTGCCTCTATCTCTCTTATGGTCTTTTCTCACTTCATTAAATCACCTCTCATAACTCTATATTACTCGATTCCTCTCTATATTCATCCTATCAATCCATAACTTTCCCTCCCATTGGAGGAATTGTTATATTCATCTCCATTATTTGTTTGTTAGCCCATAAATTATTAATATTTAAGAAATTTTTTTGTTAAATATTTTAATATATAATATTTATGATAAATATATATTTTGTCACATATATTTATTGTGCAATTGTTTTTATAGGAATGATGACATGATGGAAGAAAAGTTTATGTATTATTGTCTATATTATAAAAATATAAATTTAAATAATTTTTTTAATTTATTTTATATAAATAAACTATGGATACTATTATATTTTAAGACATACAAATAATAAATAATTTTTTAGTTATTTATTTTTTATAATTTAATCAACTTTAGAATTTGTTTGTTATTTTTAAGATAATAATCACATAAATATAACTTTGTTTTGTATTCATGTGTGACAAAAGGAGCATTATAAGCTCTTCTGTGAGGGTAATATTGGGATGGTGGATTTTGCAAAATTCTTTTATTGTACTTCTTTTCTCATAGTACTTCTTTTTCTAATGAATGATAATAATTGATTTTAATAAAATATTAATTTGAAAAATGAAATTATTACAAATGATAGTTTTTAATGATCATTTTAGTAAATAATTATCAATAAGAAAATTTAAATATTATTGTTAATTACATATAATAATAAATATGAAACATCATATGATATAATGATATGGTAACTTTATTAAGGTTTATAATTGAGCAAAATAAATTATATCCACGATAATAAATAAGAATTAACTATACAAATTTTATGTTTTGTAATATTAAGAAACCTATAATTATTACATCAATGTTAATTATTATTTATTTTC
Organism: Vanilla planifolia; assembly: GCA_023846275.1. Classification (NCBI taxonomy): domain Eukaryota; kingdom Viridiplantae; phylum Streptophyta; class Magnoliopsida; order Asparagales; family Orchidaceae; genus Vanilla; species Vanilla planifolia. The sequence continues at coordinate 104,188 of JAIUJO010000294.1, forward strand.
ATTATCCATATTATATCACATATGGATAATATAGTTGAATAATAATATTATCTATTATTTAATTATCTATTTAAATTTAATGTATCAAAAACTAAATATTAAATTAAACAAAAAAATTTTAAAAAATTTGTATTACTTAAATAATAATATTTCACAAATATCTTATCATATTTTATCGTTATTGATGTTTTACTTTAATTTAATCATTTCACTCACTTTTTTCTCTTTATCTCAATGTCTCTCACATTCTCTTATCACCATCTATTTTGCATTATCATTCTCTTATTTCTCTCTTCATTCTTTATCTCTTTATATTCGTCTTACACATTCTCTCTCTTCTATATCATCTAATAGTTTCTCATTTTTTCTCTTTTGCACCTTTTTTTAATCTCTTTGTTTACGCTATGTTCACTTTTTTTTGTCTTCATTAAGTCGTCTCTCATCTTAATCTATTACAAGTTTTCTCTTAATTTTTTCTCTAATCAAACTATGTCATTCTCTATCTCATAAGAAATAGTTAGGTCTATCTTTATAATCTCTTTTCTTGTAACAATATTTAAGAATCTCTAATGTTATGTTTTTTAATGTATAATATTTATAATAAATACATATTTAATAATTTATGTTAATTAAGTACTTAATTTTTTTATAAGAATTATAAAATAATTAATAAACCATATATGTATTAATATGTATGTAATAAGAAAATAAGAGTTTATGAAATTTATTATTAATTTTATATAAATAAAATGTTATTATTAAAATATGTTATGCTACGTATAATAAGTATATAATTTTTGATAGTGGATGTGGTTAATCATTTCCCAAATTTAGACACACTTTATTATTTTCAAACAATAATCACAAAGCTATGAATTTGTCTTTCTATGCCTCGACAACCACACCAATACTATTGCATTGGATCTCATTAGAACTCAAAAGTTAAGCATTCTTGGACAAGAGTATTGTTAGGATTAGTGACCACTTCAGAAGTTCTAAATTAGCACCTATTGTATTTAGAATATTTCTTTATGTAGTGAATGATAATTTATTTTAGTAATATGTAATTGTCAAAAAATTAAATTGTTATAAATGATAGTTTTTAATTGCAATTTTACAAATTAAGTATTAGTGATTACCTTATATCATTATTATCAATTTCATGTCATAAAAAATATTGTAAATCATATATATAATAAAGTAATAAATTTAATATAATTTAATATTAACTAAAATAACTTATAATAATTATAATATAATAGAATTAATTTAGTTTTATGCTAATATATATATGTTGTGTATAGAAAATTTTAGCTGTGGCAAAATTTTATTATTGAATATTAAAAATCTAAAATTTTATTATTAATGTTAAATAGTATTATCTATATTGCATCACATAAATATAAGACATTACAATAACCATGTTATTTACTTTTTACTAAGTTATAAATTTTAAGTATGAAAAAAATATTAAATATAATATTAATATATTATTTAAATATCTGAAATAAACATAAACTTAATAAAAAAAAAATATTTTTATATTTTTTAAATTAATAAATATTATAAATCAATAACTTATCATATCTTAGTTTCTCATTTCTATCATTTTTCCATATTTATTCATTCCTTGTATCTCGTTTGTGTTTGCTCTTTTTCCTTCATTAAATTTTCTCATCTCTCTCTAACTAATTTCTTCTTTATTTTTCCTTTATAAATCTTTATGTTTCTCACTCTTTTACAAATATAGTTGTCTCCAATGCTATAATCACCTTTTAAATCCATTAATTAAAAATATTTAAGGAATCTCTAATATTGCATAGCTTAATATACAACAATTATGATCAATATATATTTTATCATTTATATTTGTTACATAATTTATCTTTTTCATTTATAGATTAAGAACATAAAAGAAGAAAATCTTATACATTAATATCTATGTTATAAAAAGAAAATACTTTATATAATTTTTTATTATTTAATATAAATAAATTAGTTTAATAATAATATATTATAACAGATATAATATGTATAAAATTTTTTGAAAGTTTTTTTTGAAGTGAAAATGTGTTTATGAACCATGTTTTGGGTGAATTACAGTTTAAAAATATCTTTGCTAAGTTTATAATTGTATTTCTTTTAGAAAAATTCCATATTAAAATAATTTTACTTTTATAAATAAGTTTTTTAATAAATATAATAATTTATATATTCTATAACTAAAACTAAAGTTTAAATAGTACACAAAAATTTTTAGGTTGCTTAGTTCAAATTGCCACAAATTTGCACCCAATTGAGGCCAATTAAAACTCCAAAAATAAAAGAATGACAAGTTCAGATTTTTCTTATGGTTCACCTCCAACCGACAAGCTTTTACTTAATTGACTATAACTTGTGCTTTTATGAGCTTAAGATTAACTATGTTTCTTATTAGTTGAAACAAAATTATTACTTTTCCAAATGTTGGGTAACCCGAAAAAAAAGTAAAACAAAAATGCAAAAAGAAATACATTTTTGGGTAAAACATAAGACTTTTTCTATGTCTGTTGAAAAATGCAAAATGGTACAAAGAGCTAAAAATTATGAAATGTCTTGAGATGATGACAGCTTAGAACAATTAAGCTTTGTTCGAAAAATTTGGAATCACTAGTAGTCATAAGCCTTAGGTGCTATTAGAAGAAATTTACAATAGTAGATTTTGATGCATTGCTTCTCTAAAATGGTAAAATCATTCTCATGTTCACTAGTTTCTCATTCATAATGGTTAGATATTTATTGAAAAAGTTGTCTTATAATGATTCGAATTTTAGTGAAAATTTATTAGTAGAGTAGTTTCAAAATAGCTTAAGAACATCTCAATATGATCTTAGAAAATGGCTGGTACAATTAGATAATATTTGCTAGTTATTTAGCGCTTATGCAGAATTTACTAGAGCAGTTAGATCGACACATAGGATATGTCAACTGTCTAATCAAAAGCTATAATGGTGGATGTGTTCTTGACTATTAGATGTCCTTTATAAGAATAATGACATTCGATCTTGTAAGATTACATCTAGATCATTTAAATAATCAATAGTAAAAATGCTATTAGATCATAATAATTTGATGAATCAATGAGTTACAAGAGGTGAAGCAATAACGTTCTAATGGTGGATGTGTTTTGGACTCCTAGATGTCCTTTATAAGAATAATGCCATTCGATCTTGTAAGATTAGATCTAGATCATTTAAATAATCAACAGTAAAAATGCTATTAGATCATAATAATTTTATGAATCATTGAGTTACAATAGGTGAAGCGATAACATTCTAATTGACATAGGAAATGTACGGTTGAATATATTAAGATCACTATTCAAAGGAATAGGCAATGTCTACTATGAAAATATGTGATTAGACGATGTTGAGTCCTACTTGTTTCTGATGGAGGTGAACCCGAGGGACATAGTCCCCACATTTTAAATTACAAAGCCTATTTTATTTTTTATAAGCATTGGCTTGACTAAAACATCAAAGCCTAATTGGAGCTAGCTAGACCCTTATTTGCCTGTGATTTCATCACCAAAGCATACTCATTTCATAAAAGTTTTTTGGGGTCCAACCCAATGCATAACTATGTTTGGTTTAAATACTACCCAATTTTATTTAGCATGCTACATCAACTTGTTCAGAAATTTACCATGAATTGCATGATTTTACCAGATCTGCTCCCCATTATTTTTCTTGACATGTTTATGGGGCATAAGCTTGGCTCAAGGTGTTTGCATTTAAAACAACTTGGAATGTGCCATACTTTTTCTTTTTATTTAGTCATGAAAATTTTAGAAGAGTTATTTTTTGATTTAATCAATATTTCATACACTTAACATACAACTCTATGAAAAAATATAAAAGTATTACTTAACCAATGAAAGAATGACTCTAAAATACAACTATGTTATTTTAATCAATTAATGGTTTAAGTAGGATTTGAGCCAATAAAAGAATTTAGAGATTGAATACATGAAACCTATTCATTTACTAAATTAAGGAAAATTTCAAAACATTTGGTTCCCTGTATACAATTTAAAATTGATACGAAAGGAGACTGAGTTAAAATCAACAAACTAGAATTCTATTTGATAGTAAAATAAAAACTTATCATATTAGCACTAATTATAGTCTAATCTATCACGAACTTCCTACAACATATGGCACACTTCAATCATCTTTTATGTGTAATAACTAGTTTTATAAAATTTGAAAGTGTTTTAATACATCCACTAACATGTTGGTGGTGTTTGGATCCACCATTCTATTGAGCTATAAATGGAACCAAACACGAACAAACCTCTAATGAACATTTTCCCATCACATAGAAGCTTATAGTTTTAAATATGACAGTGTACATTACAGAATGGTGGGGGAAATGTAAGATTATAATAATTGCACTTCAAGTAGAAGCTTTTATTTGTGGAAAAAACCTAAAATGATGAAATTTTAAGTAAAAGCAAGCTTGTAGCAAAAAGGTACAATGTTCAATCTTTGTTAGGCATTCAAGATATTATTACATAAACCAAAGTTGAATATCTCTTGGATATGAATTTATATTGATCTAGTATGCCTCTAGTCCTTTTTTCAAGTTATAGGATTTTTTATTTCTCCACTTTACTTTAACTTTTATCACATTATTATGTCTTTATCCTAATTTCTTAGTCCTTTAATAAACTTGTAAGGTCATTTTTTCTAATGATTATGGGGTCCATTAGCATTATATTGTCTTGCCCAATTTAAACTTTGACAAATAAGAAAAAAATTACAAAATGACAAATTATTAGAGAAAAAATAGAGTTGGAAAGAATGGTCAGATGATGCACAAAAATCTAAACAAAAATTGGGCTAAGGCAGATATAAAAAAATACAGAACCCATTGTTCGCTTGTAAGGAGGAAATAAAAAATAGTTTCATTCATAAATTCAATGGTTCCATGTAATCATATTCTATAACGGAAGTGTTGGCAAAACTCTCTAAGCACAATGAAATCCATACATACAATACATCTGTCAATGAGCTCATCTATAAAGCATAAACACACACATTATAAGCCAATTGAGCTCTAATATCCCACAACTTTGCTTTGGTTTACATCCTAGCCTATGATGTAACAATGGCATGAACATCGTATACGTGGGGAAGCTGCTAGCTATGTGAAGTAAAAAGTGTAAGCATTTCATGATGTAAATAATAGTGAAGATGGAACAATAATAGAAGTTATCCATGATGACCTAAAAAAATATGAAATATTTTAATTATTGCAAACACTTTTGAATTAACAAATATATTGCATGCATATAGTCATCCCTCGTTAATAACATTAGATAGTATTCTTAGCACATTGCTTCCTTTACTTTCCTTCTTTTCTACTTCTTGCATTAAAATTTAATTTATTTCATCTTTCCTTATTATGTTCTCAAGGATTCTAATTGTTAAATACTACAACAACCTTGTAACCATTGAATCCCATATTACATCATCATCTATCACAAGGCTGCTACCCATAATAGCCTTCATCTAGTGCTCACAATGGTATGGTCTACTTAAAAGTTTTTCTTCATGCAAAGAGAAAATAAATGGTGACTTGCAATTAATAAGAAAAATATTACTCTTCTTTTTGTTAATGAAAATACTATTTTAAGTGTATTAGCCACAAAAAAACTCATATTCCTTCATCAATCAAAGACTTACTTTTAACACAAATTAGTACTTTTGCCAAAAGTTATGTATGTCAAGATCACTTAGAAAAAACATCCCAAAAATCAAAGGAAGCATAAAGGAGTTAACAAATATTTCTAATAGTAGCCCCAAGACCTAAAAAAATATTGAATAACAAAATGACCCAACGTATCAAAAACTAAATAATAATCTAGCTTTTACATGCAACCTATAACTAAGGTGCCACCTTGAAGTTGCAATCCAATATATATTTAAGTAAGCAATGTGGTTACCAAAGACCACAAATTTAGAGAAGAAATACTATAAAATATATGCCCAACATGGCTTTTATGTTCCATAAAGTTACAATAAAGGACAACTTTAGATGAAGATGAAGTAATATAGATTCCTCATATGTGTTGTAAGGTATTGGCTAGTTATTTCTTAAAAAACTTTGATCCAATTTATATTGTTAGTTAGATTTCACAAGAATTTTTGAAAGTTTCCTATAACTAAATTTGAAGTGATCAATTGGTGATTTAGCTTTAGGAGCATTATTTGTACAACTATGATCTAGAGATTTTACAATGTAATTTAGTGAAACAACTAATTAGAAAACTAATTTCCTTTGAGACTCACTCTTTTATGTCACTTAAAATACATTATGTAAGTATGATAATAGATATTGTAATGTATAATGGATGCATAACACATTAGGTTAAAATCAATCTTGGGTTCTCAAAATTATGTGCTAAATAAAACCAAGGATAGCATAAATGTAATCCTCTTAACACTTACATATGTTGTCTATTATCATAAGATTGATAAAATCTAATGAAGATATTGTATGTGAATGAGTGGGATATTCTAATGACGATATTTGTATAAAATCTTCCAATCCTTTTTGTTATATTATGGATTTGTTAATCATACTTATATAGTATCAACTCATATCTATGTAATAATTTGTATTTCACTTATTCATTCATTTCATACTCATTATTTGAAGGAAAGGGGTCACAAAAGTTTAGTAAGAACCTTTGATATTGCACAACTCATGTAATTATATAGAACAAATATCAACAAGTACTATTGTACAAGGTTGACAATGTATAAGACCAATGTACGATTATCTGATAATGTATCAATCTCATTGTGAATTGCTATTGTACTATTACGATGAGAACATAGCATATATATATATGTATAAGGTATGAGACACATAGTGAGAAAGCTAATTATACAAATAAAAAACAAATATAACTTTATATGAGCAATATGTACTCAAAATACAAATGTTTATGTATAATTAATTCCTTAATGTAGTTCATTATTATTAACACTAAAATGATTTATCTACGGCAAAAAAATTCAATGCTTTACTTAGCTACAAATAACAACATAAGACTTATTGATGACTGGGATAACACAAAAGCATTAATAAGTGAACAAAAGTAATGAATGCAATATTTTGTGCAACAAGAGAATGTTATAACATGTTTTAAAAATTTAGCAATTCAAAAAGATAAAAAAAAGAAAACACATGATGATAGCGACACCACAAAGATAAAAATTCTCCATGGTTTGTGACATAATTTTATGAATTTGTTCAAGAGATGTCATGAAAATGTCACTTATAATGAACCACTTATAATACCATCATATTTGAAACCTTTGGGAACAACTCTAAAAAATAATTAGTAATAACAAAACATGGCTTTCACGTCATCAAACAATGAAAAAATTTTATGGGTTACCACTTATGCCATGTTACCTTCCCAAATCGAACTAAAAATGATAGTAACATGGTTTGTTTTTCGTATCGCATCATAGAGCCACCACCTACTTCACACGACATCCTATTGTTATGACGTCTGCATTCCTACAAGACTATGACCCATAATGTTATAGGAGTAACATCACAGTTGTGATTTCTCTAATATTAGTAAATGTAAAGATATCACAATAAAGAAAATCTGGAAACTTTCCTAGTTTATTTTTGTCATCATTCTATAGATCATTAGCCTTAATAAAAAATTTTTATTTTTCCTTTTCTCTTCTTCTTTTATTAATATTTCTTTGTTTTTCTTATTATTAGACATATTGCTAAAAGGCATCTATGTATACATACGTACATATATAGGTATATATAAACAAAAATTGACCTTATAATAGAATATTGTAACAAAGATCAAAACATATGTTAAGAATTAATGCTATAGAATATATTTACAATGCAATCGATAATATGTTTCAATTAACTAAGCACTTAACCTACTTACAAACTGTTATAGCTAACATTCCTATTTGTTGTTGTATTCGTCTTCTACTACTTTTCAATTTCTATTGTTTTGGCCACCCATCTCCTTCAAAATTCTTATTTCTTTATATTAACATCTACATTTACTTCATTCACAAACTATTGACAAAAATATAACAAAAACTGTGAAATCTTTATGCAACTAACTATTCAAAACCATCTCATTTCTCCTATCCACCCAAATATACTTTATGAACATGCATGAGTAATTATTAATTCAAGATGGATAGATTTACTACGTGACTAGTAACTTCCAAAATTTGATTATACCATTTAATGTTTCAATTGTATGATAAGGCTCTTTGGTTGCACTTCACAACCATTTTAAATTGTACATTCACTTACTTCTAACAATTTTAAGGTACCTTCTCTATTAAGTTATGATGTTGGTGAAAAGTGAATAGTAACATTAGTTATAGCTGATATAAGTTTAATAATCAGAGCAAAGTGGTTCAATATATGATGGTTTTGTAATAATTTAGTAATCTATTATATTGGGATGAACAAGAAGGTTGGCCCTAAAGTACTCATCACTCTGCAAGTGGACTTTGTTGTCTTATTTAGACTTTGCCATCCATGGCAATAAAGTATTTATATAATAATTCCAAATGATGAACATTGATTGAAAGAAAGAAATGTTATTAATCATAGCAAAGAGCAAAGGTATCACCCAATTACAATTATCTCAATGACAAGATGTTTCATTATAGTGGTTTGTAGTGGATGCTTTGTTGACAACTTATGTGTATTTTTCCTATGTAGTCAAAAAATGATGCATGTGTTTGCCTCACATACCATATTAACAAATGTAACATACTATATGATTGCTTGGTTAGTGTGAAGCAAAAATTTAGGAGAAACTAAAGAATTATTTGCACCTTGCATGTTCCTAACATCATTACAATTATACTTTAGAGATGTACAAACTTATCTTTACAATGTGTATGATAACATTTGCAAGCCATATCCAATAACAATAAATACATGAATTGGAAAACATGCATTTTTTTAATAAAACATACATTAAATGCAACAAACTATTGATGATATAAAACTAATTGCCAAACTGCAATGAAATCACTCAACCATGCAATATGGATTTGTAAAGTGGTAATTGAAGTTTAAATAAAACCAAACAATCTTCTTATGTTTAATCTACCACAGCATATTATGTGTGAATGCCACCTCCATACAAATTAGTGAGGGCCTTAGTGACGCTCAAATTGAGGGCATCATTTAGTTAATAGTTGTATCAAACACCTTTGTCCAAGGGACTGTCCAAGCTAGTGTTTGAAAAGCTTAACAAATCTCATATAAGCCTTCAAAATTTGAGTTAAAAATTTGAATCTTATTAGTTTTCCTCCAGAATGTACTGTTCTTTGAGCTTCCAATAACATCCAACAATTGATGGTAGGCATAATCCTTGCTTGTTCACCTTATTATAACTTTTTATTATCCACCATAGCTGTACGCAGCTATACTCCAATGGTTTTTTTTTTGTGATGATTCCTAACATTTATTCTAAAAATTTCAAACTCTACAAACATTTGCATATTTTACAATAAAAATTGCATATGTGCATAAACATGATCATAAAATAAGCAAATGAATTAAAGTTGGAAACAAAACAATTGAAGCATTGATGGAAATGATAGAGTTTGATTGAAAATGTTACATCCGATATTTCTATTAGGATCCTTTTGTTGTAGAAACTTCGAGAGTTCAAATTTGTTGTATTCTCTTGACATAACCTATCATAGCACTTGCCTGAGCTAACCCTTGCTACAGCATGAAGATAGCTGATAAAATCCTTCATGTTACTAAAACCTGGCTTATGCACTTATAGTAGGATGGACGACAACTTGAGCATTCTTTACATTGTGGACGAAGCTATGGGCATTTTTTTTCATTATCCTTTTTGTGAATCGTCAATTTTGGATAGAGTGTTTATAATTTCTATCATTAATGTTGCACATAATAAATTGTGGAGTGACCACACTAGTTTATAAGTGAACAACATGATTTTAGTGTAAATATTATTAAAGCAGAGGTTATTTTCTTAAACTAGCATCAAAGGGAACAAATGCATACCGATATGGCTATTTGGGCTATTCTAGAAAAAGTTTAACATTGACATTTTCATTTATTTTAAAACTAATTTTCTTGTATCCAACATAGGTAAGATTGAATTCATATAAACTTTTACAAACGTTTGATAACAAATAGCTTTCCCACCCATTAGAAGCCATTTGTTATCCCATCAAAAATATCTTTTAGATATTTCTTTCATGATGTTTTTGTATGTTATTGGGTTTTTTATCTTATAGAAGCTGTTGATTACAAAATATTTGAAAGGTAAAGGTCATTTCAAAGAACTTATGAAGGTCTTTGTAAAATTTACATCCAATTTATGGTTTTTGCTAACATAATAAATACGTTTTTTTGTGTTTAATTCACTATCATAACAGTTATAAATTTAAGTGCAAATCTTCTTTTTGTGGTTGAAGATTCTTTCCTTCTTACTATGAAGTCGATGACATCATCCACAAATGAGAGATAAGTAGTAGGTGCACAACCTCTTGGACTTGATAAATTGTCCAATGACTACTAAAATATTAGCTCCTTATTCCATAACTTTAGGCCATAGATTGCACTATATTGAAGCAAGTGAGAAGGACACTCCTTCACTCCTATTGTAGCTTTGGGGAAGCCACATGGGCTTCCATTAATAAAGATAGACTTTCTACTAAAATGCATTTCGATTTAGATTTATAGTTATAATTCGGTACAAAATCCAAATCTCTCCAAAACATTGAGTAAAAATCCCCAAATGAGATCATCGAATTGCTCTTATTTGTTTTTTGTTGATTAAACCATCCATTAGGAAAATAATATGTTGCTAATAATTTTTCTCCCATTAGTAAAAACCTGTTAAAGTTTTTTTTTAATTCCATTAGAGTGTAGTTTTGTGATAAGATCATACTAACAAAGTTGTAATAATTAATAAACCTGCAATGCTTTAACGATCTTACAGTTTTTTATTTTTGAGTTATAGTATTCTATGTGCTTGATATATTTTGAGGAATTAGGTCCCACTAAAAAACCTATATGTTTTGTTTTAAAGAATATTTCATGATAATGTCCCATCAATTTCTATTGAGTGGACCAATGATTCCAACTAAGCCTATTCAACAAAAGCAGCATTCTTGTTAGTAAATTTATTGAAGAGGCTTTCCAGTACAAGTCATTAATTGTTGATGAGTTCTAAGGAAATGTTTGAAATTATTCAACTACTTTGGCATCTATCTTGGCATGGCCAAGGTATATAGTTTTGATTGAAATGACATTGAATTCACTACTAATTAACAAAGGTTTGTATTGCAAGATGTATTAATTGTCTTCTAACTTTGACCATAAGATTTTCCATTGATTTCTAGTATGTTTTGTGTACAAAATAGAAAATATATAGCCTAGTCTATGTTGATAATATTGACCTAAAGGTGTATTTATTTTTTGTAATTGTAGATAATATGAAGAACTAGTTCCTAACAAGACATATACAATATCATATTTGATTAGTTGTGCTTGCTATTATGAAACCCTTGTTTGAATGAACAAAAAATAGCCACGATGTATCCACTTTTTGTTCTAGTAGATAAAGAAGTTTAGTTTTTTTTTAGTATAAGTATTTATGCCCATTTGAGTTAGCCATTTTCTATAATGTCCTAAATGCTTAATTTTGGTGTGTTAATCATTTTCATATATAAAGGAAGTTTATGTGTAGCTTTGGAGTTCATTCTGCTAGGTGGATGAGTGGTTTATTGCATTCATTGTTTTCTTTGTTGGCCTCTTTTCCATCTTATACAAATGTCATTTAATATATTTTTGATGGTTAACTCGATCATGTTGTTAAGGAGTTTCCTTGTTGTCTTCAATGGAAACTTTGAATTTGATATTAACGATTACCTATTGTCCTACTCAATATTTTTTCATTTATAATGCACTGCCCTTAAATGTTGCTTATTTGACTATTGAGCATGGCTTTCTTTGTTGTTATTTGTTGTGCTTTTAATTTGCTACTTGATAAAATGAAGGAATTGTTGCCTCATTCTTTAATCCTACTTTAGTGTGGAATCCTTAGACATCTATGCCTCTTCTATATGTATTACCTACTTCTTCTTAAGTCATGTGATTTTTTTGACTATTTGTTTTTGACACAAGATTTTTCCAAAGCATTATACTATAAAATACCTAGTTACTTTCTTTAACGAATTTCCAATGTTGTTTTGCATGACCCTATTTCTAGCATTATAAACAATACAAAAGGAAGTTTTCATATTTAATTCCTACTAGGTTCATATTTCTTTGCCCTTGTACTTTGGATATTCTTATTATGGATGTTAGTTCTTTGGCAAGGTGCACTTCCATTCATACCTTTACAACCAATATATGGCCCTGACATTCTCATTTTCTTATGAAAAGTTTTGTTGCATTCCAATGGAAATGGCAAGTAAATAAAGAATTATTTTATCGAACAAATGTAATGATAGGCACTCAAAAGCTAGCCATAACAAAATAGTAAAGGATTCAATCTTATATTTTAAATAAAGAGTTCACTTGAATACCTATATATAAAGTTAATAATACTGCATATTTTCATTATTGCTCAAAAAGCGTAGTCCTCTTGTTATGAGAAAATATGAAAATAAGAGAAGTTTTCTGCATTGATCGAAATTTATTAATTTTTATTCTCCTTTAGAGGTAATATGAACACATGGAACACAAATTTTAAGTAGATTAAAAAAAAAGAAAATGTGTCAAGTAAAGTCTACAGAATTGATTGTTGGTTGGCCCTACCTAAAAGCTTTATAGATGCTTTTCTTATAATAACAAATTTGGGTTTGTTGAAAATGTTCAGAGGATCCTCATTACCATTCTGGTGTGTGCACATTTGCAAAATACATAATTGTGTTTTCTTTCCTTTGGGACGATAGTGGGCATAGAATAGACTTTGGATCAAGCCATCTACAAATCAACTATGCACTTGTTTATTATTAGCCCCTGTATAATTACTTCAACATTAATAAGAGTTTTAAAGTAAGATTGTAAGAGTAATTAAGAATCTGTATTATTACTACTTTAATTTATTGACATTGAGATTTCAACTTTTAGAATTCACCCTAGCTCTTGTATAAGCAACAAGCTCCAATATTCAACTTTGGCTAACTTCCTTTCAATTCGACTTTTTTTACTGCAAGCAAAGCATGTCCAACTTTCAAAGGACAAATAGGTGAACTAAAGTCACTTAAAATACACCAAAGCTTATCTCATTTTTAATTCAATGCAGAAAAAATTTTACAATCAAACAATTACTGATAATTACTCAATCCCCTTTCTAAGAACATCAAAAAGTTTTTTAAAATTTTTTTTAGTAAATTTTGCAGCTTAAGTTATAGATAGAATTCTATTCATCTTATTTTTGGAATGGAATTTTAATTTTAGTTTTTTATACTAAAAAAAGTCATGTAATGCTAAATGCTAAAGTTTTTTATTGTTATTAATTATTTTCCCTAAGATCTTCAAAATGGTTTTTGAAAATACATTTATTTCAAAATGTGTTATCTCTATGCCCATGTGTGGTGGTTCATGATAAATGATATATTTATGTTTACTATTGTGCATTGTGAAAATGTGTTTAATAGGATTAGCATGCAAGATGATTGGCCTAACTTTCACAAAAATGCAGTAATATGGACATTGCTTTTAACGGATTGCAATGTATTTAAGGCACATCTTCACAACTATTATTTTGAAATAATGTTCAAAGTTATACAAAATATCGTGGCAAAACTTAGGTTAAAGCATAATTTACTCTTTTACACCTCTAACAAACATTATGTACACATGCTTTTTAAGCTTTCTATGTATCCCATGACATTGCATTAGTTAATAAGTGCATTTTACTTATTAATTAAACGAACTTAAAATAATATGATTTAAGTTCAAAAAAACTTTAAAACGAAATAAGAATAAGGAAAGTGCTAAAATGAAGAACGACTAATTGTGTGTTACAATAATATTACCTCACAGTATGACTATTTGAGGTTATAAATCAGTGTGATGATTAGAAACTATAGTCTAGGCACTGAAAAAGTAGTGTCAAACTCATCATATGGTATGACATTTTCTACAAAACTTTATCATCACTTCCACCCCATTGTATGACCTTATCGTATAGTTATTCATGGAGATTATGAGGGCAAATAAAATAAGGTTTGTACAATATGATGCTAGGGTATTATACTTGTATGATCCATGTGAGTCCAAAAGAGCCAAGTTTAAAAGTAAACCTTAGAAGTTTCACACAATATGATGGAAGGGTATTTTATAGCATAAGACTATCAAAATAAAGTGTTAAGTTCCAATGACACTATTGTACCATAAGATGGTGCTCATCAAAAAAGTATGATTGTTCCTAATATGAGTAATTAAGATATCAAACATTTGTAAAAAGAGAAGATGAGATGTTCATCCATTTTAGCATTAGCAAGGACATGATTAGATGTTATGTTACAATGTTACCACTATATATGTATGATCTTATTTAACAAAGAGATTATGTATTGAGTGAACTAAGAAAACTATCATAATGTACGATGTATAAATATTATATGGCTTGATCCATTATTGGATTGATAATAAGAATGGATTGGATTGTTTTATTTAGTATATTACTAAGTCATTTAGTTGCATCAAGCAATGCAAATGGAACTTAAAATCTTACAATGAGTAGGTAATCACATCAGGAGAAACATTTTAGGTATTCAATGACCATTGTTGTTGTATTAATCAAACTATTAAGCATGCTTTTATGATAAATAAAACAAAAAAACTTGAGAAGCAATTGATGTCATCTTCTTACATTTATTGAAATAAGTGTCTCTTTAGCGAAGTTCTTCATTATTTTCCTCCATTATTAACCATTGCAGCAACGTTAAAAAAATTTTAAAATTTAGTGCAACACTTTCTTTCTTTTATATTTTAATAGTTTTGTATTATCTATTTTTTTAATTTAATATTCTTTGTACCACCATACATCATTGTTAAGTTTGTAGGCCTCATGTAATGTTCTTATAAAGAAAGTCGATTTCATTCTATTTTTAGTAATTCTTGTAATTGACTCATTGAGACTTTGTTATTTGTACCTCCTTCTAGGACACCATTAGTCCCTTTATCTATTAGCCCTATAAGTGATTTCGCTTATAAATCTTCTAACAAAAAATATTAGTAGTAGAGTAAGGCCATTAGATTGGGGATCACTGGAGATTTATGTTTTAATTGAACCAACTAAAAATGTTTGTGTGATTTATTTTACATTTATTTTAATATTTTTCTTCACATAGAGGATTTGAAATGTAGTTATGATTTTTTCTAAAGACATAATTCACAACACTATTATGTGTTAAGCATTCTTATAATATATATTTGAGTGACATTGCAACAAAGGGAAATATTCTTCAGAATGGTGAAGATGGAGTAAAAGTTAACCCCATTGGCTGGTGGGTCTTCACATCATCCACATGTTTTTCAAGGTGAATATTTTTTGTATTGAAAAAATGAATAAGTATTTTCCTCGAATCCGTACACTTACTTATTTAGGTCATCATAGAATTCCCTTTTGTTTTCAATCCAAAATTGTAGATATTGTATTATTTTGGACACCCATTAGTGAGTTAAAGCTTAATGAGAAATGCACTGTACAATTAAATGAATTTCTCAAGATATCATTGTTAAGTTGGAAGTTACTACGAGGGAATTCACAAGAAATGGACAGTAAAATTAATACGTTTCTAATGATTATGAATTATTTTACACGTCAAGAAATGAAAAACTTAAGTGTATCCTTACTCAATTTGTTTACATTACTATTGGTCTATCGAATTGACATGAAGTTTTCTAATTTAGAGCATGTGCAAAAGTTTCTTCAAGCTTTATTGAAAGCATATGATCGCTTGGTAAAAGAAATAAAGGTTACTAAGAAAATTTTAGCATTCTATTTTGATGAGCTATTATATGAGTTAATGAGCAATAACATGAAGTTAGTTAAAAGGAATTATGAGCAACATTTAGTAAAGAAAGGGAGAGGGAAGAAGTAGGAACACATTGCTTAAAAACTTAACTTGATCTCCAGAGTTAAATGTTGAAATAGTGATGAGTTTTTTTTAATTTCCATTTGTTTTTGTATTTACTTGAATGACAACGACTTGGAAAGCTTCTTGCTTGGAGTAGAAATCAAGAAGTGTTAGGGCTGTTTTTTCATGATGCGTATGCTAGCTATTTTGGATTGTATGAATTATGATATAAATGGTATATATTCACATTCCATTGAAATAGTAGGAGATGAACTTCCATGTGTAATAATTTAAAATTTTAATATGGAATTACTTGATTTTAAATACACGCGTGCTTGATATTTTCCTTTATAGCATAAATCTAAAATCATAAGAGTTTTTCATTTAATTTGATGTTACTGTTGCTCACTTAAATGTCACTGAGTCAGAGTTTGGCATATTAGAGCTCTTTGTAATACTAGAACTATTATTCATTCTAAATTTATAGGGCATTTTTTGGGAAAAGAAAAATAGTTTAAAATTATTTGGTTCTAAACTTACAGATAACTCCTATGAGAAGATCATTAGTATTTACATTATTAGTAACTCTTTCATCTCTACTAAGAGCTTACTTCTAGATCAAGATTTAAGGCACAATTTTGATAGAATTAGATAGTTATGGAAATCTAATGTTTTAAAAAGTGTATAATTAGAAAAGATAATAAAGCTCTTATCTTTCCTCTTTGAAAAATAATAATTATGAATTAAAATTAAATCTTTTTAAGTAAACTTTATAGAATGCCACATAGGACACCATATCATTTTTGTCCATTCACCCTTAGGAGTCTCTTAAATTATTATTTAGTTAGAGTGTTATGAAATTTGAAATGTAGTGATACGAATATCTATCAACCAAACAAAATGGGCAAGTGATCAACATCTCTGTCAAACAAAAAAATCATGTTTTAACTAGAAGATCTTTTGGATACAAGACACTTATTCTTACTAACCTCATATGATTAAGTGGTTTCATTATTAATATTTTAGTACATCTTTTTGGGACATTTAGCTCCTCATGAAATATCATAATTATCAATTCTCGTAACAATCTTTCGCTTATCACAAGTGTAAGTTCTACTTTTAGCACAGAGCATTTTTCTTTGGGTATTACTCGTTTGGTCACTCCCTTAGACGTGGATGATGATCATATTGCTTCACTGTGACATGTTTCCAAACAATTCTTTTTTGCACTTCATCATTAACATAAAATAAGTCAACATTATCCATATCATGAAAATATTTCTATATGCTCCTAACACAGTGTGCTCACCATATTTCATCTACACTTGCTCAACGACATTAAATAGTTGTGATGGTTAATAAAATCGTGTGCAGTGAATCAATTTGTAATCTAATATATAACAAAACCATTCCCAATGGGCCACGAATCATGTTAGAATGTACATGTAATGCAAACTTTCTAATTTTCCATTGGAAATAACATATATATAATTGTTTGTATTTATGTATATATATATATATATGTGAAATAGTATATGGAATTTTTACCATGAGATCATCACTTTAGTGCATTAGATAATAGAACAAAGATTTTGCCAATTTATTTTCTTCTAACTTAAAAGAGAATATTGGAAGCTTTTTATTGAAATTTTATTTATAAAATCTCTCTAATATAAGGGACCAATGTCACATGAAACAATATTTTACATGAAATAAATTCTTCTTTATAAGCAAAAATGTTTTCTTATTGAAATATTTGTTTTGGCGACTTCCAACAAACTTTAACATTGCTTACTAAAATAATTTGTCACAAATCTCAGAGGAAATAATACCTATAACTTAAAAATATCATGGCGTATGCCCATATTAAAAATCATTTAATTTGTGATTTCCAAGTTAAATTTATTAATTTAGTCAATTTGAAGATATAATTGTTGAAGAATTGTTTTCACCAATTGCTAAGCCTAAGGTAATTACAATGTTTTTAGTTTCAGTTTGCTACAAGAATTACAAATTATATATTGTAGATGTTAAAAATAATTTTTAATTTGTTATATAAATGAAGAAGTTTATGTAGGAAACCCTCCATGTTGTAAATTTTATGATAAATTAGATAATGTATTGAAATTATATATTTCTTTATGTGTTTAAGAAAGCACCTAGAGGATGATATGATACAATATGTAGTTTTCTAGTTTCAAGTGTATTCATAATAGGAAAAATAGGTAACACATTATTTATTCAAATTAAAATAAAAGCTCAACTTATCTGTCAAATATATGTAGATGATATATTGCTTAGGGCTAGCATTGAAGATTTGTGCATAGATGTCTTTGCTATAATGAAAAAAAATTGAAAAGAGTTTTGAGGGCAACTTAACATTCTTCATAATCCTTCAAGCTAAGCAAACTACAATTGAAATTTTCATGTCACCAACATATAATAATTTAGAATTATTTAAAAAGATATTGTTTCATTAATGTTAAATTTTGAAACACAATTACATATACCTTATCACATTTAGAAAAGATTAAAAATGAAAAGAAGTAGATACTTAAATTTATGGAGGCCAAAATGGCTCACCTTTTTACTTTAAAATGAGTAGAATAGATATAATTTATAATGTTTATGTATGTGTTTAGTTCTAGGCTTGTCTCAAAGAATATCATTTAAAATATTTAAAGCACCTATTTTGATGTTTATTTAGAATAAGTAAATTAGGACTTTGGTATCCAAAAGATGATTTAAATTTTTAATTAAGAGCATTCTTAAACTGTAAAAACTTCTATAATTTTGAAAAAATATATGTTTTTTTTAGTAGAATTGATAGAGGTGACTCAACTGGAATATTTAAATTTTTAAAAACTTCCATAATTTTATGGAGTAATAAGTACAAAAATGCTATTACACTTTCTACTATAGCATTAAAATATATAGCTATAAGTATTTGAGTAGCACAAGTCTTATGGATCGAACATCAACTAGTAGATTATGATGTTACACCAGACAAATTCCAATTGATTTTGAAATTCCATGTATAATAAGTTTAAATAAAAATATAACTAATCATTCTAACAAAAATATATAGATAGTATATATCATTCTATAAGAAAATATATTAGTCACATCATGTTTTGTTAAAATATATGTCTACTAATAATTGATTAGCTAATATTTCTAAAAGACTATTAGATTGTAAAACATTTAAAAAAAATAAATTTAGTCTAAGATTATGAAATCTTTTTTGTGTATAACGAAAAGGGAAGAGAGAATAGTAATTAATACAAATTTAAGAGATAGAAGTATATATCAAAGGGGAACTACTAATCTAGTCATTGCAAAAATGTATTGGTAGTTTACCTTTAATTTTTTTGTATAATCTCTTAATAAATAGCTCATATTTTTACTAGTTTTACTTGAAGTTTGGTTATCACCAAAAGTGTGAGTTTTCTATTGTTTTGACACATAGCCATGGCCCTTTGTTTGATGATAGCAAACCATATATATTTCTAATGAATTTTACTTAGCTATTTTTTATATTTTAGATAAGTAATGAGTTGGTTCATAGGTTAATTTTTGAAGAAGAGTAGTAAATATTTGATCCCATAAAGATCCTCTTACTTGGAGTGCTGGTCCACTAAGAGATATATTATGACATTAATTTTAGTTATTTAAATTTAATTATTATAATATTAAAATCGATTGAAACTAATTCATCAATGAAAAAAATCAAAATGCAATTTCCAATATTCTAGGTGATCAAATATCCCTATTCATAAGTCTTTTTTGGGTTAGGGTATGACTCCAGAACACTGTTAGAATAAATTTTATTTGGGTCAATACCCTCCAAATCAAGAATCTGTTTCATAATATGTTAGTGGTAGTTTGGATGACAAGTCCTAAAAAAGCTTCAGAGTTGCAAACATCGAAATAAGACTACCTTTGTAAAGGACAAGAATTGTTATAAAGATTAAAAAAATTAAAAGATCACTATGTGGTACTAAAATAATAAGCTTTTATGCAAGGCTAGCTCCCAAATGGTGGGGCTAATGTGAGCTATCAAATCATGAATTTTCCAATCGAATAGTCATCGCATTGTTTGATCTCACAAAAGCACTAATTTCATTTGCCATCCAATAACATAACTTTGCAGTTGCATAGTTTGAACATTATTTGCCATAATGCTAAATCTGATAGTCATATCATAATTTAGATCTAAAGGCCTTGTTGAATTCATAATTTTAAATTGCTCTAGTTAAATCACATCCATCTGATTACATAGTTTTCAATATCGAAAAGCCCACTACGATTCCGATTATTTGGCTATTACAAAATAATATATTGGACATTATCAAAAGTTTTTGAAACATTTCATTTTAGTAACAAATTTTAAATTAAAGAAAATAAACACGAATAAAAATTGTATGACTATTTTTCTTTTTTGTTAAGTGTTCTTTGCCATTACAAAATTCTTATAAATAGGAGAATTTTTCAAAAAAACTTTTATTGATGGAAATTTAACAAAAATTGTAATGAAAAGTCCTCAAGTAATGAGCAATTTGCAACCATTGGTCCTCATCACCTCCTTATGCTACATCAATGTTTGTCGAAAACCTATTTTCTTATTTTTCTTCTAATCATGTAAGTTCGAATTTTCTTATTTTCTAAATGATTTGAATTAAAGTAATTGTGCTTTTTGGAGTATATTCTCAAGCATATGAATTATTTTATATGAATTTTTATGGTCTCTTTGGCTTCCTCTTCTTGTGAATTCTATTTTTTGTAAGGCCATGATAGCCTATTTGTTGTTTTCATGTTGTGATTGTTTACCTATCCCATCTTTTGAAGAATAAATATTGTTTCTTCCTATTCCTTTTTTTATTTGTGGTGATAGTAGGCCTCATTTTATGTCGAAATACTTAAAAATTGCTTCTGTAAACTTTAAACTTTTCAACCTTTTTATTTCATAATTTCTCAAATGTTATTATTAAAAAAGGCTATAATATTTTAAATAAAATTAAAATTTTCATTAAATCAATTTAAAGATTTCATAAAGCTTTTGTAAAAATACTTTTAAACTATTTCATTAAAAAATCATTGTAAAGAAAACAACTTTTTATTCTTTTCTCCGTGCCCCACCACCTCTTCCTAAACATAATTTTTGTAATGTCCTTGGTCATCAAATTATGCAAACAAAAAATATCTCATAAAATATGCAAAAATAATGGAAAATAAGAATACTCAAAAATATAAAAATTAACATTTAATAAGATAATTGTTATCAAGGGGAGTTTAATCATGTTTGCTTAATCAGTTTTAAAGCTAGTTTGTAGTAGCATCAATTACAAAATAAAATAAGAAAAAATAAGAACAATTTTTTTATTATTAGGTAGTTACATTTTGAAGCTTATACGTTACAAAACTAAAGTAATATAATACAACCAAGTCTAAGAAATATAAAGGTTACACAAGAGTAAATTTATAGTTACAGAATAATAGAACTAAATTAGTATAAAAAAGTTTAAAAAAATTAAATTAAATATATCAAAAAGTAGCATTCTATGATATTAAAGACAAAGAGTGTAGCACTAATGATCATCAAATTAGGTGTAAATGAAAATGTCTAGCAAAGCATGTCAAAATCATGAAAATAAAATGTTTTAAAATATAAAAAAGAATATTTAATTTGATAGATCTCATCGAGTCGAGATCAGTGATGTTTTTTTATATCTCCAACAGTTATTGTTTTTAACTACAATGAATAAAAAATTCAATAAGGAATAAATAATAATAAATTAGTTTTCAAATATTATGTAAAGATTAAACCAATCTAAGATGAGAAAAATTGAAATAAGGTAATTCAACAAAATCAAAGTGATGTAAGACTCACCTGAGAGAAGATTTAGAATAACATAACACTATAAAAAAATCCAATTGAAACATTTAATGAAATGGGATAACTTATATAGGAATGTTGTATTCCAAGGTAATAACATTATTGAATGGAACATTGTAAATCCATGAATCAGGTAAGAATCTAAAAAATTCATCATGCTTACCAAAATCATCAAAAAATATTTTTCAAAATATATAAATTAAAAAAATAAATTTCACACCATTTCCTCTTAATCAAACAACATTTGGAATCACTATAAATTAATCAAATTAAATAGGAATAAATAATAATAATTTTAAATATTAACACTAATGAAATATTAACTAAAGGTGAAAATAAGATTAAGTGAAGCAATGCAATATAACTAAATCAAGGACTACTAAAGATCATGTAAGAGAAGATTAAGAGTTACATAGTTGGATGAGCAATTTAAAGTAAACATTTTGCAAAAATAATATAAATTGCATATGAAAGTTAGATTTTGACAAACTAAAGATATCGACTATAACTAAAAAAATATTTAATAAAATGATTAAAAAATTGAAAAATATTTATTAAACCTCGAATTGAAGCATCATAATATAACTAAATAAAAATAATATCAAATTGACGTGAGAAGATATTTAGAGTTACATAATAACAAAATCAAATCAAAGTGAAAAAGTTTGAAGAAATTAAACGTATTTTATTAGAAAGTGGCATTCAACGAAATAAAGGAGATTTTCTTGAATACCCACAATCACCAAATCAAGTAAGGATTCTAATGGTTCACAAAGCATGCCAAAAGCATAAAAAATTATTTAAAAAACAAATAAAATTTATTTAATTTGATAGAGCTTTTCTTATCATGTCCAATATAATTGGTTTCATCTTAATTTCACCCTTGTTTTGGTGTCACAATAAAATTTTCATATTAAATAACCATAAATAATAGTAAATTATATTTTAAATGTTAAGTATTTATATGCTAGGAAGGTGCACGATAAGATACTAAGAAAATTGAGCATAACATCCTTATTCATCAAATAAAGTACCAAAAAAATATCTTCAAAAAATAAAATTAAAAAATATATTAAATAGTGCTTATCAAGCGTAGGCCAGGCATATTGATTTCATTTGACTAATCCTCATTTGCATCAACTATGCATAATAAAAACTTAAATAAGAATAAATAATGATAAATTATTATTTTAATATAATGTCAAAATATAATAAAGTTAAAATGAGATAAATTGAAAAAATGTAATTTAAAGAAGTCAAAGTAATTCAAAGGTCACAACTGATCAGAATTAGAGTTTTATAGTAATATAACTAAATTAGCGAGAAACATATAAGGAAATGAGATAAATTGTATAAAAATAATGCATTCCAAGAAACAGATTTATTTTGTTGTAACTTCCTCAATCATTAAATCTAGCTAAAAAAATTACTCTCAAAGTGAGCAAGAAAATAAAAAATTAAAATTTAAAAAATATAAAAAAATAAATATTTAATAGCATAGAGTTGAATGACCTCTCCAACGACATTTTCTCATCTCAGTGGCACCTTATTGGAAATTGCTACAAATTATTAAACCTAATAAGTTTAAAAAATAAAAAATTGTTATTTAAATATTAAGTAAATTTACATTCAAGCTTGAGTGAGAGGAATTAAACCAACATAATATGATCAAATCAAAGTAATGTAAACATTAAATATAAGGATTTTTAGATTTACATATTAATTAACCAAACGAAAGAAAAAATTGGTAAAAATGAGATAAATTATGCAAAAATAATTATTCCAAGATACAAATAAGATGAAGTGTAGTATCCTCAAACATCAAATCAATGGCCAATCAAATGCCTTGTAATGCTTTAAAACACCCTTAAAATTGTTTTCAAATATAAAAAATAAATTTTAGTTACATAGATATCATCAAAACAACTCCAATTAAGTTTATTTCATCTAAATCGAACAACATTTAGAATTAGTTAAAATAAAGAAGAAAAAAAAAATAAAAATATGATTTTAATTTTATTAAATTATATATTAAAGTTAAAATGAGGCAAATTGAAGTACTATAATATAACAAAATAAAATCAATAGAAAGGTCATACAACAATAGATTTAGAGTTACATAATAATATAAGCAATTCAAGCGAAATATTTGAAAATATTATTAATCATCAATTGTACAAGGAAGTTTCGTACTAAAATAATAGGAGATCGAGTATTATAACCCCATTCTCAAATTAGTAATGAATTAAAATATTTTATAAACTATGCCAAAACAAGAGAAACTAAAATTTTTAAAAATAAAAAACGAATATTTATTTGAATAGAGTTTATCAAGATGAATCTACCAACATTTGTTCTGTTGAGGCCAAAACTAATTCAAAAAATACTACTAATTAGAAAATTAAATAACAGTAAATAAAATGAGGTGATATGATATTAAAGTCATACGAGAGGACAACAAGTGATTTAGATTAATATAACCTAGTCAAAGTAAATAAATTAAATTAGATTGGAAAGTTGCATTAAAATGTAAGAAGTAGATTGAGTATAATATATTCAATCGTCAAATTAGGTACAAATTGAAATTCTATGAAACACATGCAAAAACACTTGACATAAAAATATTCTAACATACTAAGGGGACGGACTGTAAAATCCTTAATCATTAAATAAAGTATGAATCAAAATATCTTAAACTCTTAAAAAGCCTTAAAAAGTAAATTATTAAAAAATATGAAAGTAAATATTTAATTTGATAGAACTTGTATAGATGAGTTCAATGTTGTTTTTTTCAACTTCATTGGGCTTCCTTTTAAAAGTTTCTTAATTACAAAACTAAATAAGAAAAAAATAATAAAAACATATTATTTTGATATTAAGAATATATCTGGTACAGCTTAAATTAGCAAATTTAAAGTAGGGTAGTCTAACCAAGTTAAAGTTTTGTTAAGGTAGCACATGACAAGAACCAGATTATCCAAGTAATGAAAGAAAAAAATTAGAGAAACAATTTTGATGAGAAGAGGTATATTACAATGGAAAGTTGAATTCCAAGATGCTTAGTTAACTGAGCGTAACTTCCCTAGTTTTCAAATAAGTTACAAACGCAATTACCTTATAACACATCTATGTCTAATAAAATCAAGTATTTAAAAGTTTGTAAATGAATAATTAATTGAATAGTATTAATTACAAGAGTCCAATGATATCTTTTTTGGCTTAATTAGACCTACTTCAGAATAACTATGAATTACCAAAGTAAATATTTATAAAAAATGAAAATTTTTTTTCTTCATATTAAGTAAATATATATTAAAGCTAAATTTAGTTAAAACCAATGGAACTAATGCGATAAATTGCACAAGAATTGCTTTCCAAGATATCAATGAGATCGAATGTAACATCTATGATTTTCAAATCAAGTACAATTGAAAATATCTCTCAAAGAATGCTAAACTCATAAACAAAATATTGAAAAATTTGAAAACAAAACCGAGTTAAATAATAAAAATCATTATTATAATATTTAGAAAATACATATTATCTCTAAAATGAAATATGTTGTACAGTAATTTTACATTTTAAGATGCTAATGAGAACGGGCATAACTTTTTTAATCATCAAAATGTACAAAAAAACATCTCATAAATCATACTAGAAGTCTAGAAAATAGAAATTTTTAAAATATAAAAATGAATGTCAATTGGATAGAGATCATTATGATGAGTCTAATCATGTTTGTTTTGTCTCAATCATGCCATATTTGAAATTACTACAAATCACAAAAATAATTAATCATGAATAATAATAAATTTGCATTTTAATATTATGTCTCTATATAATAAAACTAAAATTAGATAAATAAAGTAATGTAATATAAAAAAATTAAAAAAATATGAAGAATAAATATCTCAAACTATTACAACTAAATGGAAGTTCAAACTTTTAAAACTTAAGATAAAGTCCAAGGAAAGTGGTATTATGAGATATTAAAGTCAAGCTTATAATCCTTGATCATCAAATTAGGTACAAATTGAATTTTTCATATAACAAGCAAAAATATTATAAAAAAATTTTAAAAATATAAAAATGCATATTTAATATAGTGGAGCTCGTTAATGCAAGCGCAACAACATTTGTTTCATTTGGATCAGACCTTAATTGGATTTATTTTGAATTAATAAATTAACTAAGCATTAAGAAAAAATTATTATTTTTAATATTAAAAAAATACATATTCAAATTATTATTTTTTTAATATTAAAAAAATACATATTCAAATTATTATTTTTTTAAGTAATATCATATAAAAAATCAAAGCAATATAATGATCACATGAGAGTACATAAATTGCATGGAAAAGTTATATTAATATTTTGCATCATCAAACCTTGCATTAGTTTAAATGACCCACAAAGCATGAAAGTAGTCAACTAAAAAATATTTAGAAATATTAAAATAAATTTTTAACGAGATGAGGCTCTTGGAGACTATTCCAACAACAAATATCTTTACTAGAATTCATTTTGAATTACTACTAATTACGAAATAAAAAATAATATATAAAAATTAATTATTATATTCAAAATAATATATATATATATATATATATATAAAACCTAAAATTAATTTAATTTGAGTTATGAAATATAAACAATAAAGTTTAGTAAAGGTCATAAGAGAGAAAATTTAGAGCTACATTATAACATAATGAAATAAGAAAGATAAATTTGAATAAATATGATATATTATATGTGGAAATTTAATTCCATGACATTAAGGAGATACGATGTAATATTCTAGATAATAAAATATTGTATGAAGTTAAATCTATAGTATAACGTGCCTAAACCTTAGAAAATAAATAATTTAAAATATGTAAATGTTAATATATAATTAGATAGAGCTAATCAAGATGACTTCAATGACATTTGTTTCACCTAACATTGCCTCATTTAGAATTATTGTAAATTTGGAAAGTAAATTAGCATAAATAATAATAAATTATTGTCTTGAAATTAAGTAAATACTTATTAAAGATGAAATGAGATAAATTAAAGTAGTGTAATATAACAAAATAAACGTCATGCAAAGTTCCAACGAGAGAAGTTTTAGAGTTATGTAATAATATAACAAAACTAAAATAAAAAAAAATAAAGTAAATTTAGATAAATTATTTGTGGAAGTTAGATTCTATCAAATAATGGAAATAGAGCTGAATAACCTAGATCATCTTGTTAAGTTCGAATTAAAGATACTCACAAAGCATGCAAAGGCCAATGATAATAAAATATTTAAAACTTTAAAAATAAATATTTAA
Source organism: Vanilla planifolia (assembly GCA_023846275.1). NCBI lineage: Eukaryota > Viridiplantae > Streptophyta > Magnoliopsida > Asparagales > Orchidaceae > Vanilla > Vanilla planifolia. The sequence goes on from JAIUJO010000294.1 coordinate 131,552, forward strand.
TTGAACGATGCTCAATGAGTCTAGAAAAAGATATTTGTTTCTTCCAAATTATCTAATGGTCAAAATTTCTATGAATTATAAAGCTAAGTATACATAAAAAATAAAAAAATATTAATATAGTATTTGTAAAATATGTACTAATGATAAAGTTAAAAAATTCTAAGAAATCTAATATGATCAAGTCAAAGTGATATGAAGGGTTAAATTGAACCAAAAGATTTCAAGTTAAATAATTTATGCATGAAAGTTGCATTCCATGATTACAAAAAGAGATAGTGTGCAATGTCATCGATAGTCAAATATTGGAACAATCAAACTGTCATATAGTAGTCTAAATCCTTAAAAAATAACCTAATTAAAAATATAAAAAAATAATATTTATTTTTTTATAGCTCTTCTAGACACATTTAGTGATTTATATTTCAACTCTATATGACCTCATTTTCAAAATGTATGAATTATAAAAAGCAAGAAGCATAAATAACTAAAATAATTTAATATTAGGTACATATATATTAGAGTTGAATTAAGATAATTTAAGGTAATGTTCTATAACCAAGTTATAGTGATATAAGGTCACACTAGAAGAAAACAAGTGTTTCATAATATTGTAACAAAATTAAGTTAAAAATTTTGTAGAAAACAATATATTGCATGTGAAAGTTGAATTTCTTGAGGTAAAAGAAATTAATGTAACATCTTCAATTACAAAATTATCACAAATCCAATTACCTCAAAAGAAAACTTAAACTCAAGAAAAAATAATTAAAACTATGGAAACGAATATTTAGTTGAATAGGACATTTTGAGATTATTAAAATGACATCTATTTTAGCTTTATTGAAATTCACTAGAAATTACTAAAAAGAATAATAATAAATGTTGGTAAATATGAAAAAATTATTATTTTAATATTAAATATTTAGGTATTAAAGCTTAATATATAGAAACAAATTTGAATAAATGAGATAAACTGGAAGAAAAATGTTTATTCAAAGATATTAAGTATATCAAATGTAACATCCTTAGTTATCAAATTATATATGAAACAAATCCTTCACAAATCATGTCAAAACCCTCAAATATAATAAAAATATAAAAAATAAGTATTTAATTAGATTGAGCTCATTTAGTTGAATCAAACAAAGTTTTCTTATCCCCATCAATCCTTATTTAGAATTTCTATTAATTACTAATTTAAATATGCCTAAATATTAAGAAATTATTATTTCAAAATAAGGCACGCATAGAAGAAAATTAAAACAAGATTAATTGCAGCAATGTAATTTAACAAAATAAAGGCTAAAAATTCGAATAAATGTGATAAATTGTTTGAAAAGCTTTCACTGTAGTATACAAAGGTGATCAGATGCATCTTTTTGAAATGTCATAAATAATATCAAAAAGTTTCACTCGAAGATACTACAGAGAACAATAATAATGTATTTGATTCTCAAGTATCATATGATAACAAAACTTCAAATAAAGAATACTAAAAATAAGATATTTAAAAATTAAAAATATAAATATTTAATTTTGATAGAGCTTTTGAAGATATTCAATTGAGATTTTAGTTATATCTTCATAATACCTCTTTCAGAATTCTTCTCCATTTCAAAATGAAATAAGCGTATATAATAACAAGTTATTATTTTTTTAGTATATAAAATTTAATTATATAAGTTATTATTTTTTAGTAAAAAATCATACATAATAATAAGTTATTACAATAGATAAAGTAACAAATAAATAAATTAAAGTAAATTATTGTTCAATTAGAAAATTTAAAGTTACTTAATAATATAACCAAAAAAGAGATAAAGTTTGAAAAAAGTTTAATTCAAAGATCAAAAGAGATAGAGTGTAACATCATCAATTTATAACTAATGTAGGAATGAAAATGTCATATAAAGCATGTCAAAATATTGAAAAATAAAATATTTAAAAATATAAAATAAATACATAAATTTATTGAGCTCATTAAACTATGTCCAATGATGTTATGTAGAGCATGTTTGATATCTCTATTCAATAAAAAATAAATATTCCTTAATGAACTTTTATTTTTTAATATCAGCTAAATATAGAGTTAATATCATATGAGATAAATTAAAGAAATATAATATATGAAAATAAAACACATGTAAGGTCACATGAGAAAAAATTTTGAAATACATGATAATATAACCAATTTGAATAAAGAAAATTTTAAATGTGATAAATTGTATAGGTTTACTACAATCAAATATACTGAAGAGGTCAATCTTAACATTCTTGATAATCAAACTAGGTATGAATCATAATGTTTCATTCAATATGCAAAACTTTATGAAAATAAATTATTAAAATAACAATTAGAGTTACATAGCGAATCCTCTTTGATACCCTTTGAAGTAAGATGAGTGCATAAAAGTCCTTTAAGGGGTTGTGATTTTTTTTTTGAAGGTGTTTTTTTCCTATTTTTGAAATGGATTTATTTTATAAAATTCTATATAACAGCATTTATGCTCACAAAGCCCATGATATTAAAATTTACATATAAATTAGAATTATTATGACTAATAAAAATAAAAGTTAAAATTAAAATGGTGCAAAAAAGATTTAGATAGTTTGATTAAATCTAGATGCCACGTTCATCCACAATAAAGGTAGAAAAGAAACTCCAGCATCAAAAGTGTTACAACCCAAGTTTTTTTCATAAAATTAATATTCACAATACATGAGGTTTTTCATATGATTCACCTCCAACATACTACGTTTTATAGTCTTAACTATTACACAGGCATTTTTCAACTAAAACCATGCTTTCTTTTTTGTAAGATCAAACTGAACTTGACTTATCACAAATCAATGTGTCAAAAATTTGTTATACTTGTTGACGAATAAACCATGGAAAATAGAGCTCATATTAATGAAGAGAAGACAAAAAAATCTTAGGAGATTAAGGCTTAGTTGGAAAAAATTGTAATTGAAAGTAGTACGAAATAGTATGTGCTACATCGAGATTATTATATTATAAGAATATGATGAATTTTTTGTTTCAAATATTTAAATCTTATTAGAATTTATTTCTAATTTTATTCATTATTACTAGGAGTTTAAAGAGAACATTTTATTTTTGCCAATAGAAAATTAAAAAAGTTATTTCAAAAGCAAGTACGAACTAGCTTAAACAGTTCTTCCATATGGCTTAAAAACTTCTTCCAAAATAGATAACCATAATGGCACTTGAAGTAGCTAAGTAATTAATGGTTTGGTTGGATTGATTAGAGTTGATGCATATGATTAAAGTAGTTCTAGACCATTAGATCATAAACTAGGAAAGCATAATAGTTCTTGACTATTAGATAAAGGAGTAATATACAAAGGGGATCTTATCAAGTAAGAACAAATTTCGATCATTCCATTTGTAATTGGTGAAGAAGAGAATCATCATAATGACAAGATTCAAACAAAGAGAGACCAGGAACATTGTGTTTAAGGATTCCTTATTGAAAAAATAGGAAGAAATAGAGATATTCTAACCAAGTTTGATGCGATCATGGTCATCATATCGGAGCTTTAAAGAAATGCATACATGTGGTGAGAATTTAGCCATCTGACAAATGATCGTATTGTGAAGAATTATGCATGATTCACATACTTCAGTTGTTAAAGAAATTAGTCCCATTTAGTTGAAAGTTTCGCACTTCTCCTCTTCAAAATACTTGTATAGGTCTGACTTGAAACCCAAATTGTGGTTGGCTCACCATAGTGTGCTATGGATTAATCATCTAGTCTCACTTGTGTGTTTATAGGTTAATTCAATGTTATGGGTCTAGCAAAATCCATTTGCATACTTGATTATTGTTTTGCTCGGCTTGATCTGTTGCCTTACCCAAGTTGACTTAGAGAGGTGCAGTTGAAAAAATGGTTTCATTGTAGCTCTCTCTTGATCTTATGTTTGCACATTGAGCACATGCTTAGAATGTTCCTAAGGATATATATATATATATAATTATAATTATAAAAACTTAATAGAAGTATTTGTTGTAACTTACCCAAAGTTTAGTAGTTGACATAAAATTTACTTTGACAAAGATGTATACAAAGATTTCAACAATCAAAAGGATCAAATGACTTAAAAAGGGAATCTTAGGTTTTCAAAATAAAATAATTTCTTAAGTAGGATTGGAAAGTATTTGATTACAAAAATTTGCCTTACAATTAATATTAAAAAGATGAAATTGCACTTCAAAATAAAGAGAAATACTTTAGAAATTTTAATGTGCATGTCTTTAATAGTTGAAGATTAGCAAACACTCAAAGCTACTTTGAAAACAACTAATTAAATATTTTCAAAAGTGCATGGACTAATAATTACAAGTAAATCTATTTCACATTAAATGATCATATTAGAAAAAAAATGCTTAACATATAAAACATCATTCATTGGACATAGGAGTGACAAAAAAAATCAGCATGACTTATGAAATGACAAAACATAAATGAAGATTAGTAATTATTTTAATATTAAATAAATATATAATAAAAAATAAGGAAAACATAAAATAATATAATATAACAAAATAAGAGAAATGTTAAAGTGACTTGAAAGGAGAACCAGAGTTTTATATGAAGGAAATAAAATCAATGAGAAATATTTGAAGAGATGAGATAAATTCTTTGAAATGGCACATTCCAAGATATTAAGAAATTTGAGTGTAAGTTCTTATATATTGAATTAGTAACAAATCAAAATGTCTTGTGAAGAATATTAAAATATTTAAAAAAATTAAATTAATATTGTATAGGAGAGAGGTTGCTTAGCCTAAAGAAATGATGCTCTTTCCATCTTAATCAAAACTCGTTTGCCATTTCTATGTAATGGCAAAGTAATAATTTAATGAAACAAAATCAAATTGATGTAAAGAGCACTTGAGAAGACAATTATAGTTTTATAGCAATATAATGAAAACAAAACAAAACGATTGAAAAAATGACATGAATTGTGCCAAAGGTTTGCATTTCAAGATACATAAGAGATCAAGTGTAACATTCATATTCATCAAATCAATAAGGATTTAAATGACTCATGAACTTTGGAAAACATTAAAAAATAAAATATTTTAAAAATATAAAAATTCATATCATATTGGATGAAGTGCATCATTATGAGTCCAATGGCATTTGTTCCCTCAAGAATGAAACTCATCTTTTACTAATAAGACTTAGCAAAGCATTTAGGACAAAAATAGAAATAAAACGTTATTTTATTGCTCAGTAGATATATATTAATATTTAAAATAGATATATTGAAAAAAAGTGAGATAATTAAATCAAACAAATATAAACGCCACGGGATAGGAGATTTAGAGTAACATAACAATACAACGAAGTCAAATAAAAAATTTTAAAGGATAAAAATAAAATGTAAAAAATCTTGCATTCAAAGATACTATGGAGATTCAGTGCGACATTATCGATCATCAATTAAAGCATGAATTAAAATTTGTCATAGATAACGCAAATAATATGAAAATTTAATATTTTTGAATATTAAAAAAAATATTTAATTGGATAGAGTTCATTAAGATAAGTCTAATAATATTTACTTTTTGCCTAAATTGAAAATCTTTTTTAATACAATAAGTTACAAATTTAAAAATCTTAAATTATTTTAAATTAATCTTTTAATATTAAGTACAAGTAAATTAAAGCTAAAATTAAGTTAATTAAAGTAATGTAATACATTCCTACTAAAAGAATATTAAGATCACATGAGAAAATAATGAATATTTCAAACAAATATAACCAAATTAAAAGTAAAATTTGAAGAAATGAGATAATGTTTTCAGAAAGTTACTTTTTTATATACAGAAGAAAACAACTATTAGATCCTTGAATGTAAAATCATGTATGAATCGAGTTCATAAAACATGCCAAGATCTTAGAAAACAGACATTTCAAAGATATAAAAGTAAACTTTTAATTTTATAGATCCTATTGGGAGCAAGCCAACCATGATTGTTTAGTACTCATTAGAAGTCTTTTTGAATTACTACAAATTATCTTATTAAAATGGAATTAATAGTAACATATTATTATTCCAATATTAAGTAAATATTTTTTAAAGACAAAGATAGATTTATCAAAAGGAATATAATGTAACCAAATAAAGGTGATGTAAAGGTGTCAAGTGACGAGATTAAGTGTTTTATAGTAATGTAGAAACATTAAAGCAAACAATTTCAGAAAAAAGACATAAATCTAGAAAAATTAAATAATAATTAGGTAGATCTTCCTATAACAAATCCATTGAATATTGTTCAGAAAGTTTGCTAACTACAAAATAGAATAAATAAAAATAATAAAAAATTATTAAGTCAATTTTATGTAAATATCTTAATGTTAAAATAGTATAAATTGAAGTAACGAAATATAAAATAAATAAAGAATTTGTCACATGATGCGAGAATGAGAGTTTCATACAAAAGTAATCAAATCAATGCAAAAACATTATAAATTTTACAAAAAAATTGTATTTTAAGATAAGAAAAATTCAAGTGCAATATTCCTCACAAAAAAAATTGGTGAAAATAGAATAGTGATGCAAAACATGCCAAAATAAATAAACAAAAATAATAATAAGTTTTTTAATCTTAAGAAAACGTATATTTAAGTTGAAATAAGACAAATTAAAGTGATACAATATAACAAATTAATGGTCTAAAATTTTCACATGAGAGAACGTTTAGAGTAAAATAATATTAGAACCAAATCAAAGCAAAGCATTTGAATAAATTATACCAATTTTATGGAAAGTTACATTCCAAGATATTAAAGAGATCAAGCATAACAACATTACTTGTTAAATTATGTCTAAATTGAAATGACTTACAAAGAATATATGAAACCCCTAAAAAATAATATATCTAAAAGTATAGCAATGGATTTAAAATTGGATATAACTGCTCAAGAAGAGTCTAGTAAAGTTTGTTTCATCTATATTGAAAGATTTAATAGTCTATTATTTTAAGAAGGCATAAATAATAATATATTAATATGTTAGCACTAGATAAATATTTAAAGAAGCGAAAATGAGTTAAATTTAATTAATGCAATTAACTAAATTAAAGTGATGCTAAAGTGACAACAAGAAAGATTTATTGTTTCATAATAATATATTTAAATGGAAAATGAATTGTTTCAATGAATGAGAAAAATTATGCAGGTAGGTTTCATTCCAAGGCATTATAGATATCAAGTGTAATATTCTTGATCAAAACGTCATGTATGAATAAAAATGTCTCATAAAGAGTGCAACAATTAGTAATAAAAATAAATAAAAACACAAAATTAATATTTAATTGTATCAATAATGTTTGTTTCATCTCTATTAGGTATCCTTAAAAATACATGCAAATATAAAAAATAGCATGAATAATTGTAAATTATTATTATAAAATTAGGTAAAAACATAATAATTTAGAATAAGATAAATTAAAAAAAAAATATAATTAACTCAAAGCATTATAAGGGTCACACAATAAGACGTTCAGTGTTAATTTGCAAAACAACTAAATCAATGCAAATAAAGATGAATAAATGAGATAAAGTATAGAAAAAATTATATATTTTGGATTGGAAGGACATTACCATAACAAAAAAAATCTTCAAATAATTTAAAAATTGAGATATCTCACATAACATAACAAATCTATAGAAAAAATATTAAAAAAATAAATGTCCATATTAAATCTGATAGAGCTCGTTGAGATAAGTCAAACTATAATTATTTCATCTCGATAGAATAGCACATAGAATTAGAATGAATGACAAAATTTGAGAAGCGTAAGAAAATCAAATATTATTTTAAGATTAAGTAAATATATAGTAGAGCTAAATAAGAGAATAACTAAAGTAACATAATTTGTCAAAATTAAAGTGATGTTTAGCTTAAATGAGGGGTGAAATCAAGTTTAATAAAAACATAAAAAAATGAAAATAAAAACTTAGATGAAAAAAGATAAATTTTATTGAAAAGTTGCATTTGAAGATAATAAAAATATCATGCTTAACATCCTCAATGATCAAATAACGTATGAATTAAAATGTTTCTTATAGCTTGTTAAAACCATCGAAAAAATGAGCAAAGATTTTTTTCATAGTAATAAAACTAAATGAAAGTTAAATATCTAAATAAATCACATAAGTTATAATTTCTTATTGAATTTAAATATATAGAGGTAATTAAGTGAAACTACTTTAATAGACCAATTAGTTAAAAATAAAATGCATCATGAAGAATGAAAAAAATGCTTAAAAATTAAAATTTAAAAAACATAAAATTAATATTGAGTTGGATATAGCTCATCGAGATAAGTCTAACGACTTGTATTTCATTACATATTAAAAAAATAAGCAAGAAATAATAACAACTAAATTTTACCATGACACTGAACAAAATATATATATGAAAGCATATATTTGTTTAATTTAGGCATATAATTTAACCAAATTTATGTAATTTAAAAGTCTTATGAGTGGTGATTTAGAATTTCAAAGTAGTATAACCAATAGAGTGTAAAGAATTTCAAGAAATAAGAACTGTATTAGAAAGATATATTACATAATTCTAAGGGGAGTAAGTCTAACATCCTTGAATAGAAAATTAGTTAAGAATAAAATTTGCTTGTAAACATCAAAAAAATCACACAAAATTAAGAAAATGAAAATATTCAAGAAGATATCTAATTGGATAGAAGGTATTAAAGCGAGTATGTAGACATTTGCTTCATTTCTATTGGACAACTTTTTAATTAATAGGAATTATCAAAGAAATAAAAAATATTTAGAAATCAATATTTTAATATTAAGGAAATATTACCTAAAGCTAAAATTAGAAAAATTGAAGCCATGTAACAAAATGTAATCAAAGCAAGGTAAGGGTCACATAAGAGTAGAATCAGAACAACATTGTAGTTTAACAAATAAAAGCAAAATATTTGAATAAATAAGATAGTTTGTGAGAAAGATGCTATCCATGATATTGAGGAGATTGATTTTTGATTCTTAAATGAGCCCAGAATAAAAAAATGTGAAAAATCATTTTAAAAGCCTATAAGAAATTTAAAATAAAAAATAAAATACTTAAATAAATAAACCACATTAGACAAGTTCAATAATATTTTTTTTCATCTCAATGAAATTTTATATAGCTTTGAATTATTGAAGTCAATAAGCATAAACATTTATTAAGCTTTATTTAAATAACAAAATATATATATATATATATATATATATATATATATATATATATATATATATATATATATATAAGTAAAATCAGATAAGTTGTAGTAAAACAATGAAATAAAATAAAAAAAATAAATGTTCATAGGAATAAGATAAAATTGATGGGAATGTTGCATTTAGAGATATTGAGGGGATTCTGTGTAGTATCTTCGATAAAGAAATTATGTAGAATTAGAAACAACTCGTAAAATATGCAAAAAACATGGAAATAATATAATGAAAAATTGAGCGTTTGATTAGATAGAGCTCGTCCATTGAGCCTAGTAATTTATATTTCATCTTGATTACATGTCATTTAGATTTACTACAAACTACCAATTTAAATAAGAGTAAATAATTATAACTAGTTCTTTCAATGATAAGAAAATATGTAACAAAGCTAAAATTAAAAAATAGACATTGTAATAGAATACAATCAAGGCGATGTAAATCTCATAGGAGAAGAGAAATGTTTCATGGTAATATAACCAGATCAAAGGGATACATTTGAAGAAATGAGATGCATTAAATGAAAATGTTTAATTCTAAGTTATTATGTTTATCAATTGTAATGTTCACTTATCATACAATTACTTAGAAATTAAAATATCTCATAAAGCCTGTCAGATACTTAGATATTAAAGTATTTCAAGCTATAAAAAATTAATTTCATAAAGTTCATTCAAATAACTCTAATAACATTTGTTTAGTCTTGATAAATAAACTGAAATTACTTCGAAGTGTCAAAGAAAAAACAAAACAATAGCAAATTGTATTTCGAATATTAAGTAAATATATATTAAAAACAATAATTTTGCAAACTAAGACTATTTCATATAAGAAAATAAAAGCTAGTAGGGGTGATATGATAAAAGAATTAATTTTATATAGTTGTATAACAAAATAGTAACAAATTGAAAGAAATGTGATAAATTATACATAAAAGTTGCATTTCATGAAACTAAGGAAGTTAAAGTCTTGCATCATATAATTGAACATCCCATATAAAAGGTGTCAAGCAATTTAGAATATTATTAATATACAAAAAAAAATTTAGTTAGATAAAGTTCATTGTGATATGTTTAAGGATATTTTTTTGTATTGATTAGACATTGAATTGAATTACTATGAATCTTTAAGTTAAATAATAATAAATATTAATAAAATATTATTTAATTTTATTTAAAAATATTTTAAAAAAATGATGTAAATTGATGTAATGTAAAATAAGCAAGTCAAAATAAGATGAGGGTCACACTAAAGGAGAATTATTTTTACATAGTACTATAAACAAATAAATGTAAAAAATTTTAAAATATGAGATAAATTGTGTGAGAATGTTACATTTTAAGATACTTATGTGTTTGATTTTGACCTCCTTAATCATCACATAAGGTATGAATCAAAATACCTCATAAAGAACATAAAATGGTATATAAAATACTTAATAACAAAAAAAAATTAAAATGGATATTTCTCAATGAGATGAGTCTAGTAAAATTTTTTTTGTCTTGATTTGTCTTCATTTAGAATATCATAAATTTCTAAAGTAAATATTCTTAAAAACCTAATAAATTATTATTACTTTTAATTAGATATATATTAAACTTAAAATTAGATAAATTAAAGTATTATAATATAACAAAATCATAGACAGATAAATATCACGCAAGAGATGATTAATAGTGACATATCAATAAAAAAAAATTAAAGTGAAACATTCAGAAAAGATAAGGTAAATTATACTGGATATTCTCATTTTGAGATAATAAGGAAAATGAGTATAACATACTGATCATTAAATAAGGTGTGAATAAAAATGCCTCAATAAAAGTGCATAAACTCTAAAAACAATTGAAAAATATAAAATTAAATATTTAATTTGATAAAGCATAATTAGATGAGTGCAATGGTGTCTGCTTCATATCAATTGGACATCATTTTAGAATAAAATTGATGTAACAAAGTTAAAGAGAAAAAAAAATATTTGCTTCAATACAAATTAAATATATAGTTAAGTTTAAACATGACAAATTCAAAGAAAGTAATTAATCCATGTAAAAGTGATACAAAAGTCACATAAGGCAAGATTTAGACATTCATAGAAATATAACAAAAAAAATAATTTACAATACAAAATGCCTCATAAAGTATGCCAAACTATCAAAAATAAAAAAATTATTAAACATTAAAACTAAATGATCATTCAATGGGATGAGTCAAGCAATGTTTGTTTCTTCATTATTGGTGCTTTTTTGGAATTATTGTATTTTACAAAAAGAAATAGCAATAAATAATAAGAAATTAATTATGTTGATATTCAATGAATAAATATTAATACTTAAAAAAGATAAGTTGAGGAAATGTTACATACCAAAATAACTGGAAAATATTTCAAAAATAAGATCAAATGTGCAAGAAATTTACATTCCAAATTCAAAGGAGATCAAGTGAAAATCTTCATTCCTCAAATTTTGGTACAAATAGAAATGTCTCTTAACACTTGCCAAATAATTAGAAAATAAAATATTGAAAAAGATAAAAATGAGTATTTAATTTAAAAGAACACTTTAATATGAGTTGAGCGATGTTTGTTTCCATTTGATTGGACTTCATTAAAATTACTATAAATTCCTGAAAAAATAAAGCATATAAAATAAATTAAATTATTATTTTCATATAAAATTAACATATATCAAAACTAAAATGTGATATATTGAAGAAATATGATATAACAAAATAAATGACATATAAAGGTCACAAAAGAAATGATTTAGATTAACATAGAAATTTAAGTTGATTTAAGGTAAAAATTTTGAAAAATAAGATAAATTATATGACAAAGTTGCATTCCAAGACCATAAGGTGATCAAGTACAATATCTGTAATACTCAGATATGGTATGAATAAAACAGTCCTTGTAAAGAATGTAAAAATCCACAAAAATAAACTATTTTTAATAAAATATAAAAATAAATATTTAGATGAATTGAGCTTACTGTGGTGACTCCAATGAAATTTCTTCCAAATTGATTAGATTATTTAAAAAATGCTCTAAATAATCGATGTAAATAAGCATAAATAACAGTAAATTATTATTTTATTATTAAGTAAAGTTGCATTGAAAAAGATTTTCGATAAACTAAAGCTTTATAATGTTACCAAGTAAATATGTTGTTAACATCATACTAGATGCAATTAAGAGTTACGTAATAATATAACTAAATAGCAGTAAAAATAACAAAAGATGACACAAATGATGTAGGAAAGTTGCTTCCATGGTACAAAGGTGATAGAGTGTGAGGTACTCAAGCTACAAATAAAGTAAGAACTAAAAAGTTATTTGAAATAAACGAAAATCTCAAAAATAAAATATATTAAAAAATAAAGTGAAAATTTTATTTTATAAAGCATGTTAAGATGAGTTCAACGATATTTATGTCATGTCAAAAAACCTCTTTCTGAATTACAATGATATAAAAAATAAATAAACATAATTAATAATAAAATATTATTTCAATATTTAGCAATTACATATTAAAGTTAAAATGACATAAATTAAAAAAATGTAATATGGGAAAATGTAAATAATTTAAGGGTCACATATGAGCATATTAGGAGTAATAATGTAAAATGATCAAATCAAAGAAAAAAATTAAATATGATATAAGTTATATGAAATATTTGCTTTCGAAGATACTAAGGCATTTCAATGCAACATCATCGATCATAAAATTATGTAGAAACAAAAAAAAATTTAAAAAGAAAACGAAAACAAAAAAAAAAGAATATAAAATTTAGATTAGTAGAGCTCATTCAGATGAGTCCGATGACGTTTGTTTCAACACGATCAGACCTTAATTGGAATTAGTGCAACTTACAAAACTAAATTAGCATAAATAAAAATAAGTTATCATTTTAATAATAAGGTAATATGTTTTACATCTAAAATGAGAAGAATTAAACAAATGTAACATATCAAAATAAAAGTCAAGTAAAAGACACATGAGTGAAGGTTAATAGCTACATAATAATATAATCAAGTCAAAAATTTTTTTTTAAATAATATAAATTATTTAAGCACTTCTTGTTATAAAATACTAAGTAGATCACGTGTTACATCTAAGAATATCTAACAGGATAAGAATTAAACTTGCTTATAAAGCATTATAGAACATCAAAAAAGGATTTTAAATATACAAAGACAAAATATTTAATTTGAAACAACTTATTGGGACAATTTTAATGATTTTTTTCCAATTCAGCTAGCAAAGAATTACTTTTAGCTATAAAAAACAAAAGGCATAAATTTATGTAAAGACGTAGAGGAAGTTTAGAATTAAATAATTGTATGACCTAATTAATACAAAACATTTGATGAAATGGGATAAAATATTTAAAAAATTTGCATTTGAAGGTTCAAACAAGATTAAGCATGGCATCCTCGAACATCAATTTAGGTAAAAATCCAAATGTCTTGTGAGACGTACAACAACCTTTGAAAAAGTACTTAAAAAAAAATAGCATTTAATTATATAGAGATCATTTGGATTGTCTAAAAATGTTTCTTTTGTATTAATCAACATATGATAGTAATCATTAAAAATTACAAATTAAATAAAAATAATAAATATTAATTTATTGTTTTGATATTGAAAATTATATTTTAAATTTGAAATAAGGCTAACAAAAGAAATAAAATTTAACAAAGTGAAAACATAAGCACCACAAAAAGAAAAAGAGTTACATAGTAATAAAAAAAATTCAATTAAAAATTTAAAGAAATAAGATAAATTGTATAAGAAAGTTTTGTTCGAAAATAATAAGGGGAATAAGTGTAGCATCCTTAAGCATTAATTAAGCATCAAATCAAAATGCCTAAAAACATATAAAAAATCATTAAAAAATTATAAAGTAATAAAGGTCTAATTAAATAGAGCTAATTAACAGGAGATCAAAGATGCTTTTTTTTTCTCCATCAGACTATGCTTGGAGTTATTATGAATCATAGAAATAAATGAGCAAAAAAAATTTAATTTTAATATTCTTAAGAAAAATGTATGTTAAAGTCGAATTAAAATAAATTGAAGAAATATATTATAACTAAATAAAAAAAAGGTAATGGTTACACGAGAAGCAAACAAAAGTTACGTACCAATATCACAAAATTAAAGCAAAACCATCGAAGAATTGAGAAAATGTTTTTGAAAAAGTTGCATTTTAAGATACTACAGGGGTTGAGTATAGCTTTCATAATCTCCAAATTAAGTATGAATCAAAATAACTCTTAAAGTGTACCAAAACTATTAAAAATATTTAAATATATTCAAATGAATGTGGAATTCTATATAGTTTATCGTAATGACTCTAATGAAGTTTGTTTCATCTCAATCAGACCATATTTGGAATTAAAGGAAATAAATAAAAAAATAACAATATCAAAAATTAAATTATTACTCGAATAATAAGTAAATATACATTAAATATGATATTCCATAAATTGATGCAAAGTAATATTTCTAAATAAAAATATCAAAATGTCACATGAGAAAAGATTTAGAATAATTAACAGAATGAAATGTAAGCAAAAACTTTAAAAAAATACGAAGTTTACGGAAAATTTCACTCTATGATACTAAAGAGATCAAACATAACATTTTCAACTATCAAATCATCTACCAATCTAAATATCTTGTAAAACATGATAATGTCTTACAATAAATTAAAAAAAATGATGATTTTGTAAAATAGAATTCATTTAGAAGTGTCTAATCATACTTATTTCATCTCAATTAGACATCATTTAGAAATTGAACAAAATAACTAAGTAAATACATTGAAATAATGACAAATTACTTTCTTAATTTTAAAAAATGTATGCTAAAATTGAAATGAGATAAACCGAAGGAATGTAATATAACTAAATCGTAACAATGTAAATGTCTCAGAAGTGAAGATTTTTAGTTAAACACTAATACAATCAAATGAAAGACAAATATTTATAAAAATTAGAAAATGTACATGGGGAAGTTATATTGTAAGATATTTGTAATATTAAGTTAATATATATTTTTGCACAAATATTTTAAATTTAACCAATATAATATATTCATATCAAAGTAACACAAAGTTCACTTCAGAAGAGATTAACAATAACTTAATATATAGCAAAATTAGTGAAAAACCTTTTGAAGTTAAAACATAAGTTGTACGATTGTTTGGCATTCCAAGACTAAGGGGAATTAGTATAATATCCTCAATCATCAAATTTGATACAAATAAAAAGCTTTACATAACTTTTCAAAAGCTTAGTAACAAAGTGTTTAAAAAATATAAATGTTAATATCAAGTAGATAGTGATTATTAAGATTAGTCCAATAATATTTCTTTCATCTCAAATAGACCTCATTTGAACTTATTTAAATTTGCCAAGCAAAATAACCATAAATTATAATAAATTATTTTTTAATTTTAAGTAAATAAAAATTAATGACAAAGTTAGAATAAATTCTTCTAAAACATACCCACAATCTAAAAGATAACAAATAAAAAAAGTAAAATATAATTAGATAAAGGACTTTAAGAGAAGTGAAACAACATTTTTTAATCTCAATAGGGCCTCATTTATAATTAATACTAGATAATAATATTAATAAGTATAAATAATAATAAATTATTATTTAATGATCAAATAAATACATAATAAAGTTGAAATAAGATAAAATAATGCAATAAAATAAAACAAAATAAATGACATTTAATAGTGTCATTGTTGAAAGTCCATTGTAAATTTGTAATATAGAAAAATCAAAGAAAAAATTTGTTAAAATGAGATAAATTTTGTTGGAAAATTAGATTTAAAGATACAACAAGGCTAAAAGTAGCATTCTCAATTATGAAATAAGGTACAAAAAAAATCTTTCGTCTGCATGCAAAAATAATAGAAAAAATTTTTTATGGTGCACATCAAGATGACTTGAAAGACATTTGTTGTCAACCACATATATAGTTTGGAATTACTACAATTTACAAATATCAATAAACATAAGTACCAGTAAATTATTATTTTAATAACAAATAAAAATATTTCAAAACAAAAATGAAATAACATCAATCAATGTTATATGACAAAATTGAATTAATGTAAGGTAACACAAGAGGACATTTAGTTTAACAAAACAACATGATCAAATCAAAGTGAGAATTTTATCAAAATGTGATTATTTGTACAAGAAAGTAACATTCAAAAGTTGTAAAGAGATTTAATATAATATCCTCTATCGTCAAGTTATGTACGAATCCAAATACGATGTAACGAAAGCCCAAAGTCTAATAAAAATACCTAAGAAAAAAATAAATATTTAATAGATTGTGATAATTGAGATGAGTACAATGACATTTTTTTGATCTTGAATGGATCTTGTATTGAATTAACAAAAATTACAAAATTAAATTAAAAGAAATTAAATTAAAATTTTCATTTTTTACAAAAATATATTACATCTAGAATGAGATAAATTAAGGCTATGTAGTATATCCAAGTAAAAAGAAGTAAAAGTTGCATTAGAAATGATTAAAAGGTATATAATAACTTATCAAAATAAATGAATAAAGTTAAAGAAATATAAATTATTTGAAAAATTACCGTTAAAAGGATATTAAGGAGTTCAAGTGTAACATTCTTTAGCATCTAATGAGGTGAAAATAAAAGTGTATCTCAAACTATTACAAAACTTTTAAAATCTTTTAAAAAATTAAAAATTAATATTTAGCTTGATGTAGCTTATTAAAAAGAGTAAAACAACATTTATTTAGTATCAGTCAGGCCTAAATTAGACTTAATATTCATGATAAAATTAAATAAGCATAAATAATATTAATTGTATTACCATAATATTAACTTAATTTTAAATTGAAAATGAAATGAGACTAATTGAAAAATTTTAATAAAATAAAAATCAAACTCGCATAAAATTCATGAAAGCAGAGATTTAGAGTTAGATAATGATTTGTCCAAATCGAAGAGGAAAATTATAAAAAATGGAATAAATTTTATGAGAAATTTGCATTCCAAGATACTTTGGAGATCGAGCATAACGTCCTTGATCATCAAATTATGAACAAAAAAAAATTTCTTGTTGATCTGCACAAAATGTTTAAGGAAAGGCTAACTAAAAATGTGAAAATAAATTTTTAATTGTCTACAGCTAATTAAGATGGGTCCAACAACATTTGCTTAGTCTCAAAGAAACCACATTTTGAAATACTTTTAATCATCAAAGTAAATGATAAAAATAATAGTAAACGCATATAAATTTTAATTTCAATATTAAGTATTAAAAATTTAAGCAAAACAAAGATTAAGTGAAGCTATAAAATATAATTGAATTAAAGATTAAGAACACATAAGAGTGGAGCCTGAGTTACTTAATTATATAAAAAAATTAAAGAAAAATATTTTTTAGAAATGAAATAAATTGTACCAGAAAGTTGTAATGCAAGATACCAGGGAGAATCAGTGGATCCTCTAAGATCAATTTACATATGAATTGAAATAAATTTTAAAATCTTTAAAACCATTTAAAAACATATTTTTAAAATATAAAATATAAAAATTTAAATAGAGAGAGCTGATTAAGATAACTCCAAAAAAGTTTTTTTCAATCAAACTATAGTCTTCATGGCTACAAATAATCAAATTAATCAACAAAAAAAATAATAAATTAAATTTTTTTATTAAGAAACTATATATTAAATTTGAAATGTTATTAATTGAAACAATATAATACAAAAAAATATAAGACATATACAGGTGACATGATAAAAGACTGAGAATAACATAATAGTATAATTAAAAAAAGTTAAAAATTTTAAAAAAAATAAGATTAATCTTAAAAGAAAGTAATGTTAGAAGATATTAAAAATGTAAAACATTATGTCTTTGATTATCAAATATAGTTTTAGTCAAAATACTTCATAAAATTTGGCAAAACAAATTAAAATAAAATAACTTAAAAATAAAAGAAATCATTCTTTAATTAGAAAGTGCTCATTGAGGACTACGACAAAATTTATTTGGTCTTGATTAGATCTTATTACATAAATAAAAAAATATTAAAATATTTGGCAAATATATATCGTAGTTGAAATGAGGAAAACTATAGCAATGCAATATAACAAAATAAAAGAACAATTTTTTTTAAAAAGAAATAAATTTTGTTTAAAAGTTGCATTCTAGGATACTAAAGAGATAAACGGTAACATGTTTGAGCAACAAATTAGGTACAAATAAAAATGAATGAGGAAAGGCTGACTAAAAATGTGTAAATAATTTTTTAATTGTATACAGCTAATTAAGATGGGTCCAGCAACATTTGCTTAGTCTCAAAGAAACCACATTTTGAAATACTTTTAATTATCAAAGTGAATGATAAAAGTAATAGTAAACACATATAAATTTTAATTTCAATATTAAATATTAAAAATTTAAGCAAACCAAAGATTAAGTGAAGCTATAAAATATAACTGAATTAAAGATTAAGAACACATAAGAGTGGTGCCTGAGTTACTTAATTATATAACAAAATTAAAGAAAAATATTTTTTAGAAATGAAATAAATATGACCAGAAAGTTGTAATGCAAGTTACAAGAGAGAATCAGTGGATCCTCTAAGATCAACTTACATATGAATTGAAATCAATTCTAAAATCTTTAAAACACTTTAAAAACATATATTTAAAATAAAAAATATAAAAATTTAATTAGAGAGAGCTAATTAAGATAACTCCAAAAAAGTTTTTCTCAATCAAACTACAGTCTTCATGGCTAGATATAATCAAATTAATCAACAAAAAAAATAATAAATTAATTATTTTTTATTACGAAACTATATATTAAATTTGAAATGTTATTAATTGAAACAATATAATACAAAATAATATAAGACATATAGAGGTGACATGATAAAAGACTAAGAATAACATAATATTATAATTAAAAAAAGTTAAAAATTTCAAAAAATAAGATTAACCTTAAAAGAAAGTAATGTTAGAAGATATTAAAAATATCAAACATTATGTCTTTGATTATGAAATCTAGTTTTAGTCAAAATACTTCATAAAATTTGGCAAAACCCATTAAAATAAAATAACTTAAAGAAAAAAAGTCATTATTTAATTAGAAAGTGGTTGTTGAGGACTATGACAAAATTTATTTTTTCTTGATTAGATCTTATTTAGGATTACTATAAACTAACAAAGTAAACAACATAAATAAAAAAATATAAAAATATTTAGCAAATATATATTGTTGTTGAAATGAGGAAAACTATAGCAATGCAACACAACAAAATAAAAGAATAATTTTTTTTAAAAAGAAATAAATTTTGTTGAAATGTTACATTCTATGATACTAAGGAGATAAAGGGTAACATGTTTGAGCAAAAAATTAGGTACGAATAAAAATGTTTTCTGAAGAATGGAAAAGTGTAAAAAATGAATTCCTAATTTGATAAGGCTCATTAAGATTTCTCCAACAATGTTTTTTTATTTTCGTTAAACTTCTCTTATTTTTGCTACAAATTATCAAATTTAAAAAAATAATAAATTATAATTTTAGTTCTAAGTTAATATATATTTAAGGCAAAATGATGAAAATTTAAGTAATATAATATTTCTAAAACAAAAATGCTGAAAAGGTCACTTGAGAGGAGATTCATAGTAACTCACTAACATAACCAAATGAAAGAAATTAATTTCAAGAAAAGTGATAAGTTATATAGGAAAGTTGCACTACAAGATGATAAAGAGATTGAGTATAATATTCTTGACCATGAATTCTTTTAGAATAAAAACTTCTTGTAAAAAAGGCCAAACCTCCTACAAATAAGATTTTTAAGAATATTAAAATGAATATTAAACCAGATAGAGCATTTTGAGTTGATTCTAACGGAATCTGCTTTATGTCTGTGAGATCTCAATTTGAATTACAATGAAGCACAAGAGTAAAAAAAGTATAAGCAATAATAAATGATTTATTTTTATTTTAAATTAATAAATACTAAATATAAAATGAGATAAATTATTAAAAAGTTGTATAATTAATATAAAGTGATGTAATGTTCAAAAGATAGAACAATTACATTTCATATTGATATTACCAAATCAATGAAAAAAATAGAAAAAATGTGACATTGCATAGTAAATTTGCATAAAAAGAGACTAAGAAGATCAGGTGTCACATTCTGAGTCATCAAATAATGTATGAATCAAAAACATCATAGATTATTACAAAAAAAGCTATGAATTAGAATTGTTGATAAAACATGAAAATACCTTACAAAATCCTTAAATTAATAAAAATTAATGTTTAATTGGATAAAGTTCACAAAGATGAATCTAACGATGATTCTCTCATCTCAATCGAACCACACTTATTATTAGTTTTAATTAATAGATATATAAGCATAAATAATAATAAAATATTATTTTAATATAAAGGAAATCTATATTATTATCAAAATGGGATAAGTTGAACAAATGTATTATGAGGAAATGAAAGCTATGTTAAGGACATATGAGTGTAAAGTTAGAATTACATTCTTTTATATCCAAATCAAACAAAAATAATTTAAAGAATTTAGATAAATTTTGTGAGAAAGTTGCACTTCAAGAAACTAAGTATATAACTAAATTACTAGAAAGTTTTTAGAATTTTTCCTTTCTAAGGTTTTGTAGCAAATTCCAAATAAAATTTTTTGATTTGGTTTTACGATGAAGCAGCTTACGTTTGATCTTATTGGCATCTTGTATTACTGTTTTCCATTAAATTTTACTCATTTTGTCAGAAGTTTTTGCTTTGATTTTGTTATATTACTATGTTGTTCTAATTCACCTCTCATGTGATCTATTGATCAACAATATTTAGCTATATTACAATTTTTAAATTTAAGTTTCTTTAAATATAATATTTCTTTAATTAATATTGAAATAATAATTTACTATTATTTATGCTTATTTCATTTCGTAGTATATAGTAATATCTAACAATATCTAATTTGGTTGAAAAAATATTATAGGAAATAGCTTGTGTAGAACTATTTAATTTAATATTCATATTTTGTTTCTTAAATTTTTTTAGGATTTTCATATGCCTCATGAGACATTTGATTGTATCTAATTTAATGTTCAAAGGTGTTATGTAAAACTTCTAAGAATATTTGAATGTTACTTTCTCTAATAATATACCCCTTTTCTTAAAACATTTCACTTTGATATGGTTATGTTACTTTGTAATTGTTAATCTCCCCTTCAATGACATTTCCATCACTTTGATTTGCTATATCACATTGCTTTCATTTATCTTATTTTAGCTTCAATAAAAATTTACATAATATTAAAATAGAAACAAATCTTTGTTTTTATTTATTGAAGTTGGTAATTCTTATTAAATCCAAACGAGATCTCATTGAGATAAAAAAAATTTTGATGCATATCTATGTGCTATATCTATTAAATTAATTATTTTAATTTTTAAAAATTTATCTTCTCATATTTTTATGAGGAATACAAGACATTTTTATCATAAGTATTTGATAATCAAGAATGTTATAGCTGAACTTGTTAGCATCTTTGAATACAACATTTTCGTATACTTTTTCTCATTAATTCAAATGCTTTCTTTGTTTTGTTTAGATTACTAAATAACTCAAAATATTATTCATGTGACTAATTACTTGCCTTGATTTTATTATACTATAATTCCTCAATTTATATCACCTCAATTTTAATATATACTTAATATTATAATTATAATTTATTACCATATATTAATTTTGAAGCACAAATGTCATTGGACTAGTCAAGATGAGATTTACTCAATTTGTTGACCAAGAATGTTGCAGTGGACCCCCTTAATCTTGGATTGCAACTTTTGTGAACAACTTATGGTTTAAATTCACATTTTTCACTTTAACTTGATAATATTAGGATGTAGCTAAAATTCTCTTCTTGTGTGACCTTTACATTGCACTAATTTGTTTAATCAGTAATTCTTCAATATGCTAATTTTAAGTATTAATATTAATTTACTTAATAGTAAAATAATAAGTTTTTATTTTTTATTCCTATTCACTTCATTAATTCAAAGTAATTCAAAAAAGCTTTGATCAAGACGAAACAAATGTCCTTAACTCAACTCAATATGCTCTATCCAATTAAAGAATTATTTTTGAATATTTTTTTCTATTATTTTTAGATCATTTATGATTTTAAGTTATATTTGACTTTCCAACTGAGGATGTTACACTTGATATTTCCAATATCTTGATATTCAACTTTTCCATAAACTTGTTCTCATTCTTTTAACTTTTCTATTTTGGTTTGGTTTTATTACTACTATAAAACTATTACACTTCTCTCATGTAGGTTTTACATCACCTACATTTTGATATATTATAATAATTCAATTATTATCATTTAAGATTTAATTTAATTTGGATATATTATAATAATTCAATTATTATCATTTAAGATTTAATTTAAATTTCCTAATTTAAAAAATGTTTTCTTAAATTATTTAAGCCTATTTTCTTTTGTAATTCCAATTATTCTATACAATTACTAATCAGAGAAAATAAGCATCATGGGACTTATTTTAACGAGGTGTTATATTATTGTAAATATTTTAATTTCTTTGATTTTGGGGTATTACATGACATATTTTTATTCATGCATGATTTAATGATTGTACATATTTTTCCAATTTGCAGTAATTCCTAACTGTGTGTAATGAAGGCAAAACAATGTCATTAGACTCATCTTTTTTTTATTATTTATATTTGAAATTTGCTGAAATTAAAAAGAAGTTCCAATCCAAAAAAAGTAAACGTCATTGAACTTGTGTTAACAAATTCTATCCAATTAAATATCTTTTGGTTTCCAAACTTTTTATTTTATTGTGTTTTTAAGTGCTCTAATAAAATTTGTTTCATATTTGATTTAATGATCGAGGTTGTTATGGCAGATTGTCTATGTATCTTGGAATGCAATGCTTTGTACAAGTTATCTCTTTTTAAGAAATTTTTGTCTATGATTTTGTTATATTACCTTGTCACTCCAAATATCCACTTATGCGGTCTTTATATCAAAAAGGTTTTGTTTTATTACCTTGCTACAATTTATCTTACTAAATCCTTAATATATATTACTTATGACTAAAGTAATAATTTATTATTATTTTAGCTTATTGATTTTGTAATTCAATTTAATTCCAAGCAAGGTTGATCTAGAAAGAAATATCATGGGGCTATCTTATAAAGCTATATCTAATTAAATATTTATTTTTTATTTTTTAATTTTTTATATTTCATGGTTTTAACATTTTCTATGAAATATTTTGATTGGTACCTTGCTTGATGTTTGATTATCTTAAAAATGATTTACTTAGTATATATTTTGATTAAATTTCTTCTAACCTTTTATAATTATTTTGTTATATTACTTGTCACTTTGAGCTCAATCAACTAAATTACAATTTTTTAACATTTTGAATATTTTTTTATGGGTTTTCTCATACTTTGTAATATTTATCATGTGATATATATGACTTTAATATAACTATATTAAAATATGCCAGTTATCTTATTTCAATATCAATAAATATTTACTCAAAAATAAAAAAAATACCTTTAATTATTTATGAATATTTAGATAAAAAATTTACAGAAACTACAAATGTTGTCAAATTGACAATAAACAAATAGCTTCGTAATTGTCTTAATAAGCTCTATCAAATTTGATTTTTTTTATATTTTCAAATATTATATTTTTTATGATTTTTCATTCTTTACAAAATTATTTTATAGTACTTCAATTGATGATTAAGGATATTAGATTTCATCTCCTTAGCAAAATAATATGATTTATTTTTTATTAGCTTGTATTATGTATTAATTCCCATTGTGGTTTGATGAGGATGAAAGAAACATTATTGTACTCATCTCAATTAGGTCCATAATATTCTTCTTTAGCTATCTTTAAATGTTTTATTTTCTATGATTTTGGCATGCTTCACAAAGTATTTTGATTTATACGAGATATGATGGTTTAGAATGTTTTGCTTGATTTCCTTAATATCTTGAATTGCCACTTTCCTATATAATTAATATCATTAATTTAAGAATTTTACTTTCATTTGGTTATATTATTATGTGACTAAGTCTTCTATTGTTTCTTCTTTGCATTGCCCTAATTTTGTTATATAAAATGTTTTTTTGATTTATCTATTTCTAGATTTATTACATATTAACATAACACTGGCATAGTTATTTATTATTACTTATTTTTTATTCTTTGGCAATTATAGTAATTCAAAGTAGTTTTAATTAAGACAAAAGTAACTTTCTTAGATTTATCAGACTAATTATTATTTATTTAATATTACATTTTTTTAAAAATGTTTTGTTTTCAAGGAGTTTGGGATAGTTTATTAGGTATTTCTTTTTATAATAGGTTTTATGATCAAAGAAGTTAGCCTCAACGCTTAGTAACTAAAAATGCAATTTTTCCTTAAAGTTTATAACAGTTCTTCAAATTAATATCATTTAGTTAGACATTTTACCATGAAACTTTAATTTTGCACCTGTGAGAGCTGTCCAATAATTTTAATTTGTTGCATTGCATTACCTAAATTTATATCATTTTAGATTGAATATATTATTACTTAGTTTTGAGATCTTCTTATTATTTATATTTAATAAATTTTGAATTCAAAGTATTTCCGATTGAGGTCTATCAAAGAAGAATAAAAATCCATTTAAGTTGTCTTTATGAGCTCTATGGACTATAACATTCATTTTTATATTTTTCAATATTTTATTTTCTAATATTTTTGCAAGCTTTTGAAATAGTACTTCAATTCAAACATAATTATTGATCGAGGATGTTGCACTCTATCTCCATTCATTAAAATGTTATTGTACATTGTAATTCATCTAATTTCTTCAAATGTTTGCCTTTTGTTCAGTTATACCACTATCAAACTCTAACTCACCTGTCGTATAATAGTTATCATGCTTTGAGTTGGTAATTGCATTTAATATTCGTTTAATTTATATTTAAATAGTACTTTATCGTTTATTATGGTTGTTTACTTCCGTAATCTGATGAAGAAAAAACAAACAATATTGGACTTGACCTGATGGTTAGACCAATTAAAGAATCATTATTTTATTTAATTAATGTCTTATTTACTTTTGTAAAAGATAATAATTACAAAGAAGGGCTAATATTGATCAAACAAATGTTGGTTAACTTGCCTAGGCTAGCTCTATCTTATTGAATTTTCTTTTTTTGATTTTAATTTTTCTTTCTTTATTAAAACTCTAATTCCTTCCTCATTATATGAATGAGATTGTTGCAAAAAATTTTCTTAGTGTTTGGAAATGCAACTTTGTTAGAAAATAAGTGCATATTATTTAGATATAAATAAATATATAACAAAATATATATATGGTAAATTCAGAAAGTATAACACATCAAAATTGATGATATATAAAGGTCACATGAGATAAGAATTGTAGTTTTATATTAATTAACCTAATTAGAGTAAAAAGTTATAGAAACTAGACAAATTCCCCAAGAAATTTTAATTCAATGATACTAAAGAGATCAACCAGAAAATTCTTTTTTTTCAACTCATGTATGAGTGTAAATTATTGTAATTAATCCAAAACTAATAAAACGATATTTTTAAATATTAAAATGAATATTTAATTTGATAGAAAGTTTTATATGAGCTCATTAATTTTTGTTTCATCTCGATCGAACATTGTTTAGAATTACAATATGGCATTTGATCAAATAAACTTATATAAAAATAAAATATTATTTTATTATTAATTAAATATAAAATATAATAAACATGAGATAAATTGAACAAAAGCAATGTAACTAAAATAATATATTTCATGGCAAGTATGACTAAGGAAAATTTAAGGGTGCACTCTATGATAGCTGCAGAAACTTGTGTAACATACCCAGTCACAAAACATATTACAAAGAAAAATGTCTTTTGAAACTTCACAAAATATTTGAAAATAATTTTTTTGAAGTACAAAAATGATTTTTTAGTTTCATAGAGATTATCAACATGTGCTCAATGGCAATTGTTTCAACTTGATCAGACATCATATGCACCTAATGTTGTTTACCAAAGAAAATAATCATAAATCATAATAAATTATTAATTTGGTAATAAAAATTTATATAGTAATGCTATAATGTGATAAATTATGATAATACAACATATCAAGTAGAAGTAATGTAAATGTTGCTTGAGAGGAGATATTAAAATTTCGTTGTAATATAATGAAATTAATGAAAAAACTTCTAAAAATAAGATAAATTTTACAAAGAGACTATATTATAAGAAACAAAAGAAGTCAATTATACATGAAAGCAACATTCAAAGTTGTTATGAAGACGAACTACATCATTCTCAATCATCAAATCATATATAAATCATAAAGTATTATGTTGCCTATCAAAACATTATAAAATAAAATATTTAAAAGTATAAAAAATGAAATTTAATTGAAAAGAGCTTGTCAATATGAGTCCAATGATGCTTGTTTCTTCTCAATCAGAGATTGCTGGGATTCAATAATTGTTTGTAAATTAAATAAATGAAAATAATAATAAATTATTATATTTTTTGTTATGTTAATTTATAGTAAGTCTAAAATAAGATAAATTTGAGTACTATAATAGAAGTAAAGCAAGGATAATATAAAGATAACACAAAAGGAGATTTTGAGCTACAAAGTAATTAAACAATATTAAAGGGAAGCATTTAAAGAAATGAGATAAATCATATGGGAAAGTTGCATTCCAAGATGCTAAGTAGATTAAGTTAAACATCCTTGACTATCTAATGTTGTACAAATCAAATGATCTCATAAACCATGTTACAATCATAAAAGAAATATTTAAAGATATAAAAAGAATATTTGCTTAGATACAGCTCATTCAGATGGGTCTAATGTTGTTTCTTTCATTTAATTCAAATTAGTGCAATTTATTAAGCCATCATCGAAAGGATTTTTCTATAAAGGTGAGTAATACATGGTATAGTGTACTAGGGAGCTTCATTGTTCCAAAAATAATTGTAATACATAATTGTAATGATATCTTAAGACATCAAAAATAAAATATGAAGTTCAAATTAAGATTTTTTACCATTTAGATTTGTTAAGATGTTACATAAGAAAAATTATTGAATGATTAGAAATAAATACATCATGATAATACAGATAGAAATATAGTGGACCTAAGCTTTGAAAAGCATTAGTTTCCTCTTTAACGTGTTAGCTTTTGTGATTCAAATTATATTATATGACTTAGTGCCCCTAGCCCATTCTATTAATGTGGGTATGTGGGAGATTATATGTTGTGGTTAATTGCCATAAATTCATTCTCTTAATTCTATATTGTGGTAGAATATAAGGTGTGAGTTCTTGGCAAAAGCAACATTTAAAAAACTATTAGATGTTTATATTATATGTTATAGTTGTTGGCTACTAAGGTATTTTATGAGTTATAGGATGTATAGATTATATTTGGTGGATAACATTCACAAAGGTACTATAGACCCTACTAGAGAAGGTAGATGTGGTTTACGATATGGTGCTGAGTGTTACAAATTATTTTGGGCACTTGAAACCTAGTAAGGCTAGGTAATTTAATAAGACTTCCCTTTTGGAAATTGTCAGATGATGTAATGAGACGATACTACTTACTCTTAGATCTCTAAAAGGTAAGAGCATGTGATCAGACTTCCATACTAGGGTGAAATGGATCATGCAAAAAAGCTAGAGCATCAAACTAGGCACAATCATTTTAGGCTATGCTTGGAACGAGTATGAGATCATTAATGAGGCATCTAAAATCTAATTTGACATATTGCATGAATAAGATTATGATTATGGTCATGAGTATGATAGAGATTTGATAGGCCTACTTTAAACATTAAATATAAATTTTAGAGGTCCGCTTTAGATTCTTAATACTAGATGCTTATTGGAGCTATGTCATTTGGGTTATTGATTGCTATGGCACATTTGTAATACTTTAGTTAGGTATTTTGACATTTTCCAAATTGTTTTACTTAATAATGATATTGATTATAATCTACTTATAAAGGCTTTTTGTTAGACCTCATCACTAAATGTATAATTTATAGTATGGCTTCTACATTTCTTATTAACCCTTAGCTTAGACCATACTTTTAGTTGTAGGGTAATGAAATAAGAGATTGCTTAATAGTAAAAGTTAGAGGATTTCATGTTGTGCATCTGATAGCTCAAGTAATTTTACTTGCATCTTCTATTGTAATTGTAATAATGTTATTTTAGTTATGATTTTGATTTTATTTTTTATGCACTTTAGTGGAATTGGACGTTTTATTCTATACTTCGATAGATGCCCCATCTATAATGTCTTAAAAAATTGGAATTATGGACTTGTGAATAATTTTATCATTACGAAGTGTCGTTGTCATTTTATGTAAAGATTGTTTTACTATTTGTTCGTACCTTTGCTATTGTCTAAACATCAATGAGCTATATGGGTTACTTAGCTTAGGAAATAATTTAGTATTAGTTGGTTCAATAGTTGTTAAAGGACATGATTGCTTTTTTGTATCATACTATAAGCCTTGTGATAAATTTTGAGATAATAATTAAAAATTTAAAGTTTAAGCCTTGAGAGTGAATGTTGGCTAGTCAAGTACATTTTTTTTCTAGGTCGATGTTTTTGCACCGACTACTTTAATTTGAAGAAAGCGTGTTTCTTTTAAAATGTCAAATGTGACAATTTGTTAGTCAATACAAATACTATGGTAGGAGAATGCCTTTTATATTATTTTAGCAGATTGGCTGTTCTCTGACTTTTTAAACTAGCTACAAGTTAAATTGACTTAAACTATTAATAACAAAGGTTAGTACATTGCTGCTACAAGTTTTGTAACCTATATTTTTTGTATCAAACATAAATAAATTAAAAATGGCCTATGTTTTACAAACATTCTAAAAATTCAAAGTGGGTTACCATAGAGATAAAATAAATGTTTTTTCACTCTTCTTAGAGAAGCCTCTCCAATTAAATACTTATATTCACATTGTTTTTAAAAAAAATTCATATTGGATTATTTTGATACAATTCGACTCATGCATGCATATCAAAAAGAAACAGTTACACTCAATTTATTTACTTCATGGAGTGGAGCTTTCCCATATAGTTTATAATATTTTTTTATTGCTCATATATTGCTGTGAAGCTCTACTTATGCTCTCGCGTAACATTCACATTGTTTGGATTTGGTTATATTCTATTACGTTAATTAATCTCATTCAACTTTAATATATATTTACTTATTGTAAAAGTTATAATTTATTGTTATTTATAACTATTCATGTTCATAATTCACAGTAATTCTAAACAAAGCGAATCAAATAAATATATATTTTTTAATATTTTATTTTTAAAATTTTAATAATGCTTTATGAGACCTTTCATTGATACATGATTTTACAATTATGAATGTTGCACACAATCTCCTTAACATCCTTGAATTGAATATTTTAGAATAGTTTATCTTATTTTTTTCTAATATTTAGTTGTTAATTAGTTATATTACAATGATGCTCTAATTATCTACTCATGTGATTTTATATTATTTTGATTGATTTACATTATATAGCTTTAATTTTTATCAATTTATTATATTATATATTTAATTAATATTAAATTAATAATTCATTATCATTTATCTTTATTTATTTTTGTAATTCATATATCTTTATGCTTTTTTTTGAAATATTTTTTTATTTTATTATATTTCTATTAAACTCTAATTCTACTCTAGTATAATTTATTTTATTTTTAATTTTAAGATATATTTTTTAAGGATAAAGTACTATATTTTTATTATTAATTCTTGTTTACTTTGGTGATTCATAGTATGTTGGAGCACAACATTCTAATACAGTTTATCTCATTACTTCATACTTTTGGCTTGATTTTCTTATGTTATTGTAAAACTCTAACATTTCTCTCAAATCATAGTTTCATTAATTTAATTTTTTGATATTAAATTTGTTCAATTATAGTTATTTAAACTTTAGTATATATTAATTAATATTAAAATTTTGTTATTTATATTAATTTACTCTAGCACTCCATAATAATTCTGACTATGCTCTAATCAGGACAAAGTTATTTTTTTTACTTAACTTGATGAGTGTTATCTAATTTCATTTTAACTTCTAGATTATTAAATATTTCAATTTGCAGCATTTTGGCTTGTAATATGTGACATTTTGATTAATTTCTTACTTAATTATCAAGGATGTTATACTCAAAGTTCTCAGTACCTTTGAATACATCTTCTTAGGAAAATTTATTTCATTTTTTTAAATTTTTCACCCTTTTTCTTATATTATTATGGGACTCTAAATCTCATCCCTTGTGACTTTATATCACTTTAATTTGGTTATACTATATTGCTTCAATTTTGCTTATTTATTATTTATGTATATTTACATCAACAATTTATAGTGATTCCTAAAGATGTCTAATCTAGATGAAAAAAAATGTTATCAAACTCATCTCCTCAAACTTTTGCCAATTAAATAAAACTATTTAATTTTTAAATATCTTAATTTCTTTGATTTTTGCATGATTTCTGAGAGATTTGAATTTGAACTAGGTTTGATGATTGAGCATGATAACTTGTTCTACTTAGAATTGTGAAATTGAAGTTTATTATACAATTTATCTTATCTAATTAATTTTATTCATGTTTTCGATATATTGCAACATAAATATAAATCTCATATTGTGTGACCTTATATTTGTTTTATTTCGTTATATTAATTTAATTTATCTTATTTTAGCTACAAATTTATTTTAAAATATTAATTTATTATAATTTGTCTATTCAATTTGGTAACTAATAGTAATGCTAAACAAGGTCCAACTGAGATGGAATATATGTCGTGAAATTGATCTCGACATATTATCTCTAATTAAACATTCATTTTCATATTTTGAAATATTTTATTTTATTTGGTACATGTGTAGTTTATGTGATATTTCAATTTCCACCTAATTTGATGATTGTGCATGTCACAATCGATCTCCTTAGGTGCTAGAATGCACGCTTTTGATACAATTTATAAGATTTTCTTATTTTTTTTGCTTTGATTTTATTATATTGGGGATAAACTATAATTCTCCTCTTGTGTCACCACCACATGTTTTAATTTGGTTATATAACATTGCTATTATTTTCCTAATTTTCAATACATCATATATTTAATTAATTTTAAAATAAAAATTTATTTTTAATTAAGAACATTTATTTTCGTTTTTCATAGTTACTACAAACATCATCTTATTGAGATCAAACAAGCTTTCTTAGACTCATCTTAAAAGGCTCTATTTAATTAAATAATTAATTTTATTTTTGGGGTTATTTTTTTTAAAATTTTTTTAATGCTTATTGAGTTTTTTAATTTTTTACCTTTTTTGATGTTGAAACATGTTACAATAAAACTCTAACTCTCTTTTTGTGCAACTATTACATCCTTCTAAATTATTTATAGTACATTGTTTTAACTTTTTCTTTTTTTTGTTTAACATATATTTACTTAATATTAAATTTAAGATTTTATATTACTTATGCTCACTTTTGTAACTAATAGTATTTTCAAAAGATGTTCAATTTAAATGGAGCAATATAGTTGTACTAGTCTCAGCAACATCTATTTAATGAATTATTCATTTCTTATTTTTGATATGTTTATTTGATAGTGTAATGCACACTTTAAGATTTCTTTCAAATTGTCTCTAATTTAAGGATTAAGGAATTCATTCTCTATCACTTTAATATCTTGGGTTGCAACTTTTTTAGTTAATTTATCCCAATTACTTAGAATTTTATCTTTTATTTGTCAATTTTACATCATAACCATAAATATACCACATTTGACATTTATAACACTTTGATTTGGACGTATTATATTTCTTTGATTTATTTCATTTTTGGTATATTATTCATTTATGTAATATTAGAAAAATAACTTATTTTTATCTAACCTTTTTTTTTTTGGATTTCAAAGAATTTTTAGAGGAGATCTCACTTAAACAAAACAATCTTTTTTTGAAACATGTTCTTGATGTCAATAAAATTAAATACACATTTTCAATTCCTAAATATTTTATTTTCAATTATTTTTGCGAGTTTGCGACCTAATTCAAATCATAACTAATTTCATGATTGATGATGTAAGACCTAAACTCTATTGTATGTTGGAAAAACATTATAATACATTTTTTCATTTCTTCAAATTTTTTATTTTTATTTTATTATCTTATATTACTTAAATTTACCTCACTTCAAATCCTTTTATATAGTTTCCAAATTTTTAAATTTTAATGTCCTATTATTTGTGTTTCTTTCATTTTGTAATCTGAAGTAATTTAAAATGATGCCATATGTAGCCAAAACAATCTTCTTTGTCTCATTTAAATGATCTCAATCAAATTAAAAAATTATATTTTTTTTTTTATAATTTTTGCCTCATTTAAGAGAATTTTTATTTATATCGTATTTTGTGATCGAGATTCTCACACTTAATTTACATTATATTTAGAATGCAATTTTTCATTACAATTAAGCCAATTCTTTTAAAATGTTTTGCATTAATTTTGTTCTATTACTTTCAAAGTCTAATTTTACGGTCCTGTGACATTTACATTACTTTGATTTAGCTATATACATTATTTTAACTTATGTGACTTAAACATTAATATATAGTTAATTATTACTAAAATAGTAATTTATATTTTTAGTTTATTTCCTTTTGTTGTTTGTAGTTTTCCAAAATGAGGTGCAATCAAAATGAAAGAAAAAAATCACTGGACTCCACTCGACAACACTTATCCAAACACATATCTTTTCATTGCTTTTAAATATTTTATTTTGTCAAGGTTTTGAATGCCTTTTGAGACAGGTTAACCTATTGCTAAATTAATGATTGAGGATCATACACTCTATCTCCTTATTATCTAACAATTAAACTTTCTTATAAAATTTATTTTATTTGTCCAAAATTTTCACATTACCTTAGTTGTGTTACTGTGATATTAAAAACCTTTTCTAATGTGATAATGATATCGATTTTTTTAATTATATTACATTGCTTTAAATTGACTCATTTTATCTTTGAAATATGTATACCAATTTGAAATAAAATAATTATTATTAATTATGTTTATTTCTTCTTGTAATTCATAACAATTTAAAACATATTTGATTTAGATTAAATAGTTGTTATTAATCATGTTTTAACAAACTCTATCAAATTGAACACTAATTTTTATATTTTAAAATATATTATATATGGTTTTTGGCATGATTTACAAAACATTTCGTTGATAACCAAATTTGTTGATCGAGCATGTTGCACTCGATGAGCAAATTATCTTTGAATGAAAATTTTTGTAATAATTTATCTAATTGTTTAAATTTTTTACATATATTTGGCAATATTACTATGTGACTCTAAATCTCCTCTCATGTAACAATTAGATATCTTTTGTTTGGTTATATTATATTGTTTCAATATATCTCAATTCAATTTTAAAATATATTTACTTAACATGAAAAACTAAAGTATTTTTATTTAATCTTATTTATTTTAGTTATTTGTAGGAATTCAAGACAAGATCAAATCAAGATGGAAAAACTTTGTTTGACTTATCTTAATGAGCGCAACCTAGTTATATTTTTATTTTTATATATTTAAATAAATTATTTTCAAGGGTTTTGCAATACATTACAAGGCATTTTGTTTCTTACCTAATTTTATAATTGAACATGTTACAATTGCAATAATTAGAATCTTCAAGTGCAACTTTCAAATACAATGCACACTTTTTTTTCAATTATGTTTTGTATGATTTGGTTATTTTATCATAAAAATCTTAAAGTCCACTCCTATGACCGTAGAAGCATTTTGACTTGGTTATATTATGTTGCTTTACTTTATCTCTTTTCTATAATGTTATAAATTTT
Organism: Vanilla planifolia; assembly: GCA_023846275.1. Taxonomy (NCBI): domain Eukaryota; kingdom Viridiplantae; phylum Streptophyta; class Magnoliopsida; order Asparagales; family Orchidaceae; genus Vanilla; species Vanilla planifolia. The sequence goes on from JAIUJO010000294.1 coordinate 165,966, forward strand.
CTTAAAATTAGAAAATAATAATTTAATATTACATACACAATTTTGTAATTCCAAATGAGGTTTAATCGAGAGAAGGAATTTTTGTGGACTCTACATGTTTAGCTCTATCCTATTATATTTCTATGTGACATATAATCTATCTCACTTTGATTTGTTTATTTTACATTCATTCAATTTAACTCTTTTTAAATTTAATACATATTTACATAGTACTAAAATAAAATTTTTTTATTTATTTTTTATTTATTTTGATAACTAAGAATAATACCAAAGGATGACTAGTTGGGAGGAAACAAATGGCATTGGGTTTAACTTACCAGCCTTATCTGTTAATTGTTCATCTTTTACGTTTTAAAAATACTTTTTTCTAGGATTGTCGTATTTTTTTCAAGTCATTCAAACAAAGCTAATTTGATGCTCAAGAATAATAGACACATTCTCATTATCCTACTGGAATGGATCTTTCGCTCACAAATCTGAATTTCCTCTCTTGTGACATTTACATTGTCTTTATTTTATTATATTATATTTCTTAAATTGAACTAATTTTATCTTTTAATATTTAATTACTTAAATTTAAAATAATAATTCATTATTATTTAATCTTTTTTATCTATGAAATACACAAAAGAAAAATGATATCGAGAGAAATCAAAGGTTAATCAACTTGACTTAACAAGCTCTGTTTAGTTAATACTCCTATTTCATATTTTGTTAAAAATATTTTTTACAAAATATCAAAGAATTTCTAGATAATTCAAGTCATATCTAGTTTTGTAATTGAACATGATAGACGTGATTTTCATAGCATCTTGGAACCATATTTTCCAATACCACTTGTGTAATTTTTCTAAATGTTTTTCTTTAAAGAAGCTATATTACTATGCACCATTAAAAATTGTCTCATCTGATCGTTACCCAACTTTGTTTGATTATTTTATTTTGTTATATTTTGTCTCATTTTAGCTTTAATTTATATTTAGAAAATATTCAAATTAAATTTTTTTATTATTGATGCATGTCTACTATAAAAATTACAAGAAAATTCTAACGAGACCCTATTAATATGTTAAAAACATCATTGGTCTCATCTCATTGAGCTATATCCAATTAAATATCTATTTTTTATGTCTAAATATTTTTAATTTCAAGTCTTTGAGGGCACTTTATGAGCCATTTTGATGATAACTAATTTGTGATACTAGGATGTTACAATCAATCCTCTCAATATTTTGATGATACCTTATTTTTTTATTTTTTATATGTTTCATTGTCTTGACTCTTTGATTTTACTCTAATGTGACATTGACATCACATTAATTTAGTCCTATTACAATCAAACCCCTCAGTATTTTGGTGATACCTACTTTTTTTTTATTTTTTTATATGTTTTATTGTCAGGAAACTCTAATTTTACTCTAATGTGACATTGACATCACTTTAATTTAATCCTATTATATTGCCAAAATTTATCTTATTTTAGCATTAATATATATCAACTTAATATTAAAATATTCACTTATAATGTTTTATAATTATTTGTTATGATATTTATAGAAATTACAAACAACATACATTGGAGATGAAGCAAATGTCGTTGGACTCATCTTAACATTCTTATGTAATTAACAAATTAATTTAATATTTGTAAAGGTTTTTTCTAGATATTTTCCATGCTTGATTTCATGAAGAAGTTATGCTAGATCTCTTAAATATTTTGACTATAACTTTTCTATATAATTTATCTAATTTCATAAAATTTGTTATATTGATTCAGTTATATTTCTTTTCTACAAATATGATATTTCAACGATAATACATGTTTATATAATATTAAAATAATAAACTAATATTATTTACGAAAATTTACTTTTTTTATTTAGTTGTTTTTTCTCATAAGGTTTGATCAAAATGAAATAAACGTGATGTGATGCACCAGAACAAATTTTATCTTATCAATTATTAATTTTTTTAATTTTTAATTTATTAATTTCCATATATTTTTTCTTATTTTGTAAGATATTTTGATTTGCGCCTGATTTGATGATCAAAGATGTTACATTTGGCAATCTTTGTAAAGTGAAATTAAATTTCAAGTATGAGTTAACTAATATTTTGTCAAAGTTTCTTCCTTGATTTAATTATTTTACAATGAAATTGTAATTCTTCTCTTTTGTGATATTCTTCCTTGATTTAATGTTATGATAATATTCTTTAATTATTTATGCTAGTTTATTTTCTTAAATCATACTAACTACAAATGATGTTGAATCAAGATGAAAAAAAATTATTTAACATACCTGATGTGGAATTTTTAATTAAACATTTACCATTTTATTTTACTAAAACTTTACTCAATTTTCATCATTCTTTGTATGATATTTTTTTAACAAAATTATGCTCAATTTTCTAATTCTCATATGCTTTTTCTCATCTCTTCAAATTTGTTCTTTATATTTTGTTATATTACTACCTGATACTAAATCTCCTCATATGTGACTTTTAAATAACTTCATTGTTTTTTCATTAAATTACTTTAATATATCTTATCTCAAGTTTAGTTTATATTTTTTAAATTTTAAAATAATAATTTATTGTTATTCATAATTTTTTAACTTGATAATTATATGTAATTAGTAATGAAATGGGATAGAGAAGCAACAAACATTATTGGACTCATCCTAATTAACACTAAATTAAACTTTCTTTTTTATATTTTTTTAAATATTTTTTCTTGAGTTATATCTTTTTTTACAAGGCGTTTTGATTTTATGCTATTTGATGATGAAAAATATTTTACACCATTGTTTTGGTAATGTTGAATGCAACTTTCTCAAAAAATATATCTTATTAATTTAAATTTTTAGCATTCAATTATTTACATTACTATATTGACTTAAAATAGCTGCCACTGCAACCCAAACTATTTTGATTTTTTAATGTTTCATTACCTTAATATATATTATTTCAACTTTAATTTATATTTACATAATTTGAAAATAATAAAATCATCTTCCTAAGCTTTTAAATATTAATATTTATGTTTTGAAAATTTTATTATTCCAGATTTTGATGTCATATAATATTTTTATTCATTTATCGTTTGATAAATGAGGACATTCCACTCGATCTACATAGCATCTTAGAATGCATATTTCTCTTACAGTTTACTTGATTTCCTAAAATGTTTCATTTTTGTTTAGTTATATTAATATGTAATTCTTTATCTTCTCTTATGTTTCATTACATTACTTTGGCATGATTATATTACATTACTTTGAATTATCTCATCTCAATCCTAATATACAATTACTTTATTTTAAATAAATATTTATTAATATTTATGTCAATTTATTTTTCTAATTTATAGTGATTTTAAAGAGGTCCAATATAAATGAAAACAACATTGTTTGACCTCCCCAATTAAGATCTATCTAATTAAATATTTTTTAGAAATATAATTATTTTATTTTTTTATGTTTTTGCATGTTTTATAGTAATTTTGTTTCATACTTGTTTAACAATTGAGGATATTGTGGTTGATAAATTTAAAATCATTGAATTTTTAATTCTACTCTTATGGAATCATTATGTCACTTTAATTTGCTTATATTACATTGCTACAATTTATCTAACTAAAGCCTTAACATATATTTGTTTAATTTTAAAAAAAATAATTTATTATTGTTTATGTTTATTTACATTAGTAGTTTATAATTAATCTTCATGTGGATAGATCACGCCAAAAACAATTATCATTGGACTCATATTGAGGAGCTTTACATAACTAAATATCCATGTTTATTTTTCTTTATATTTTATTTTCTATGTTTTTGTAATGTTTTACAAAATATTTTGATTTATAATTTAATTGATTATTTAAGATGTGGCACTCTATGTCCTCAATATAATTTCTTGCAACTTTTCTATATAATTTATCTCATTTTAAGCCTTGTGTTTATATTTCTTATGTTAGAATTACTTGGAAATATAACAAAATCAAAGTTACAAAATTGAAGAAATGAGATAAATTGAATGAGAATGTGTTCTTCCAAGATATTAACATTATCAATACTAGTGTCCTCTATTATTAAATATGGTGTAAATAAAAAAGTCATGTGTAACATGCCAAGAAAGCAAAAAATAATATACTTAAAAAGTATAAAAGTATAAATTTAATACTATATAGCTTATCAAGATAGAACTAACATTAATTTTTAGTCATCATTATGCCTTATTTAAAAATTAGAAAGGAAATCAAAACAATATATCAACTTTTAAAATTTTGTAAATAAGTATTTTTGCTTAAAATAGATGTATTAAGGCATACTAAGGAAAATTTTAGTTTTATAAAGCAACATAAGCAAATCAATGTGAATAATTTAAACAGATGACAAATTTTATTGTAAAGTTTCATATCAATATACATTGGAAATCATGTGCATGATCTTTGATCAACAAATAAGGCTGAAATTAATTTTTTTTATTTGGCCTATTAAACCTTAGTAAAATATAACATTTATTAAAATGAAAATGAAAATATAATGGGATATTGCTTGTCGAGACAAGTCAAGTGTCATTGTTTCATCTCCATCCAACTTGATTTTCAATTAAAACGAATAAAAAATAAATAAATAATAATTAATATTAAAAAATTATTATTTTAAACATGGGTAAGTATTTATTAAAGATAAAAAAAAATAAATGTTCGTAATATAATATTACGAAATAAAAGAGACATAAAAGTCACTTAAGAGAGGAATAAGAGTTTTGTAGTGATATATCATAATAAAAAAATTTGATTAAATAATATAAATTGTAGGAGAAGATTGCTTTCATACATTGTAAGAAGATAAAGCATGATATTGTTAATTATCAAAATAGTTACAAATCACAATTTCTTTTAAAATATGCATAAAAAAATTAAAAAAATATATTAAAAAGAATATTAAAATGATAGAGCTCACAAAAATCATTATGCTGATATTTACTAAACCTTAGTTGAACTTTATTTTTAATTAATATTAACTTAAAAAATAAATAAGAATAATTAATCATAAATTCTTAATTTAATATTAAGTAAATATTAATTAATGCTAAAGCAAGATTAGCTGGAGCAATGCAATATTACACTAAAAAATGAGACAAAAGTCTTAGTAGAGGGGAATTATAGCTAGATATTAATATGCCCAAGTTAAAGCAAACATATTAAAAAATAACATAAATTAAATTAGAAACTTGCATTCAACGATACTAAAACGATCAATTATAATTTTGATGATTTTCAAATAAGGTACAAATTAAAAAGATACAAAAAAAGAGTAGAAACCTACCATAACACAAAAAAATCTAAAAATTTAAAAATTAATATTTAATCTAGATAGGAACAACTTATATGTTAATATGAATTACACGAGTAAATATTTTTTTTATAATTAGTAAATATGCATGAAAGCTAAAATTCAATAAATTAAGATAATATATTTAACCAAAAAAAGAAAAGTAAAGCTCTCATGGGAGCATAATTATAATTTCATAGTAATACAATAATATGAAAGAAGAAACTTTTAATAAATTTGATAAATTGTGTAATATAATAAGCTTATAATATATTGTGGGCAAAGTATGTGACATCCTTGATTGACATATCAAGCACAATTTTAAATTTTTGGGAAAAAATAAAAACTTTAGAGCAATAAATAATTTAAAAAAATAAAAATTCTTGAGATATGAATATAATTTATGTGAGATACTTGAGCAAAACATTTTAGATCAACACATTTGCTATGACTCAAAATGCCTCTTAAAGTATACCAAAACCTAGAAAAAAGAATATTTAAGAATTAAAAAAATCTATATTTAACTTTATAGTGACAGTTAAAATGAGTCTAATAATATTTGTTTCTTGTTATTTGAACTTGACAAAAGTTGCTACAATTTACCAAACAAAAAATCCATCTGTCGTAATTAATTATTTTTTAGTTCTTTAGTAAATATGTATTAAAGTTGAAATTATCGTGATTGAAGCCAACTAGCTAAGTTAAATCAAATAAAATGTAACATGAGCGATCCATTAGACTTTCAAAGTGATATAGCAAAATAAACACAAATTAATGGAACAAATGATATAAATTGTTAAAGAATTTTTCTTTCAAATATACTTATAACAATAAATTATAGCATTCTTGATAGATAGATAAAGTATGATTTGAAATGTCCTCTAAGTCATGTCATAACTTTTTCAAATATAATTATTAAAAAAATAAAATTTAATTAGATAGAGCTCAGCAAAATGAACTCAACAACAGTTGTTTCATCTCAACCAAATCGTGGTCCGAATTATTGTTATTTAATAGTAAAAATAACGAATAAAAAATTAAAAAAATTATTTTTGTAAATAAATACTTATGCTAAAACGAAATAAATTTATGTAATGTAATGATATCAAGCCAAAGAGATGATCAACTCACACAAGAGGAAAATTAGTATTTCATAATAATATATCAAAAAGAAAAACATTTGAAAAGTGAGATAAATTATTTGAGAAATTTGTATTATAAGGTAATAATGAGATCGATACTGACATTCCCGATTGTCAAATCTTATATAAATTAAAATGACCAATAAAACATGAATGAACCTTTGGAAATAAAAAACTTAGAACAATGAAAAATATTTACTTGATAGAGCTGATCAATACTTTTCTAACAGCATTTGCTCAATAATGATCAGAGCATTATTCATTTAATTTGAATTAAAAATTAAATAATAATAAATTGAAATAGTTAAAGAAATGCTCGCAAAAAATAAGATAAAATCACAATTAGAGATTTAGAGTGATAGAATAATTTCAAAAACTCAAAACGAAGGATTTGGAGAAAATAATATAAATTGTGCTAAAAAGTTGTATTGTGAGATACTAATGAGATTCAGTGTAGCATTTTCAGCCATAAAATAATGTTTTACAAAAAAGACTCTTCAAGCTGTGGAAAAAAAATAAAAAATTTAAAATCTTCAAAACAAATATTTAATTGGATATATCCCTTTTAGATGATCCTATAATGTTTGTTTCATCTAGATTGACCTTATGAACAATTACTATGAATTATAAAATTGTGTTGGCTTAGATTATCATAATGTATTTTTAGTAGTAATTAAAATAAATTAATAGAAAAATTGGATAAATTGAACTAATATAATATATCCATAATAATGCAAAGAAAAGTTGAGACTAGTGGTGAAATAGATTTTGAATGTATGCTAACAAAATGAAAGGAAAAATTTTGGAAAATTTAAAAATTATGTATGAAAGTTGTATTCAACTATACTGTATATATCAAGTGTGAAAACCTCAATAAAAAATTCAATTGCCAAATAAGTCAAAACAAATGAAAAACCTTCATCAAATAAAATATTTAAAAATTTAAAACTATTAATATCTTATTGTATAGAGCTCATCAAGAAAACTAGGACCAAGTTAGTTCTTTCTTGGTGGGACAAAGTCTCTAATTACTACAAATTATAGAAGTAAATAATCATAAATAAAAAAAAATTATAGTTTTAATAATAAATAATATATATTGAAGCTTAAACAAGAAAAATTAAAATAATTTATTATAACCAAATAAAAGCGATGCAAAAGTCACAAGAGTAGAATGAGAGTTTCATTGTTACGTGAAAAAATCAAAGAAAAAATTTTAAAGAAATAAGATAAATTGTATAAGAAAATTGTATTCAATTATTTGAAAGTTCAAGTGTTTCATCCTAGGTCATTTAAACAACACCAATTGACGTGTCCTATATTGCACCCAAAAAAAATTAAGAAGAGTAGGGCGTTTGTTTCATCTTAATAAGACCTTTTTTGCATTTATTGTGAAGTATCGAAGTAAATAAGCTAAATATTATTAAATTATTATATTAATATTAAGTAAATATATATATTGAAATTAAAAGTAAATAAGATTAAGGAATGTAATATAACATTTGAACAATGTAAAAATCACATGAGAGTTGATTTAGAGTAACATAGTAATAAAGCTAAATAGAAGTGAAAAGTTTGAAAAAAAGAGATTAATTGTGTAGGAAAGTTGCTTCTCATGACTCTAAGGTGACGGTGTATAACACACATTATCATAAAAACTTTATAAAATGAAATATCATGTAAAGAAATCTAAAATAATAAAAAAAATTATTTAAATATATAAAATTGAATATTTTGTTAACGAGAGCCCATTAATACCATACCAATGATGTTTGTTTCATCTTTATTGAAGCTCACATGGAATTAATGTGAATTAAAAAAATAAAATAAGAATAAATTATAAGAAATTATGATTTGAGAATTATGTAAATATGTATTAAACCATAAATTAAATAAATTAAAAAAAATTGTATTATAACAAAATTGAAACAATGTAAATGTGACAAAGAAGAAAATTAGAGTTAAAAATAACATAACTAAAACAAAGTGAAAATTAAAAGGAAAAAGATTAATCATGTGAAAAAGATATATTCGAAGATATTAACTAGATCTAGTGTGACATCCTCGATCATCAAATCTTGTATGAATCAAATTATTTAGTAAAGCATCTCAAAACACTCAAAAGAAAAGAATTTTAAAAAATAATAAAATGAATATTTAATTAGATATCCCTTGTGACATGTATCCAATAATGATTATTTTGTCTCAATAAGAATTCTTATAGAATAAATTTGAATATAAAAATTTAATATAAAAAAATAACAAAAACTATTATATTAATATTATGCTAATATATATAAAACTGAAAATGAAAAAAATTATGGAAATAGAATGTTACCAAATTGAAGTGATATCTAGTCATATGAAAACAAAACATTTGAATAACTAAGACAATTTGCATAGATTAGTTATTTTCCAAGTTTTTACAAAGAAATAAGGTAACATGACAAATTACAAAATCGAATATGAACAAAAACGTCTTAAAGGATAACAAAATTGAAAAAAATTATTTAAAATTATGAAAAAAAACTAATTCGATATAGCTCAATTAGACCTTGGTTATATTTACTATGACCTTCTAAAATAATTACGAATGTATATCAACAAATTTTTATTTTAAATTTTAAAAATATATTTATTAAAGGTAAAATTAGATAAATTAAAGCAACTTAATAAACCCATATGGAAGTCAAATAAAAAATACTTGGGTGAAGATATAAATTTCACAGTAATATAACCAAATCTAATCAATTTATTTCAACAAACAACACTAGTTTATCGAAATAAAGCATCCAAGACGATAGATAAATAGAGTGTAACATACTCATTAATCGTATTAGGTATGAATAGAAATGTCTATAGAAAAGTCTCAAAAATAAGATAGTTAAATTAATAGAACTAGTTTATATTAGTCCAATGATGCTTACTTCCTATCTAATGGTTCCCGTTTAAAATTAATACTAATTTACAAAGTAAATATGGATAAACAACATAAAAAATTTAATATTAAGCGTATATATATTTAAGCTAAAATGAGATAAATTAAAGCGAAGTAATGTAACAAAATCAAAAGAAATAGACTTCATATGAAATAAGATTTTCAATCAACGAGTTATATAATGAATTAAAAATAAAAAATTTGAAGAGATGAAATTAAGATTTCAAGAAATTTTCAATCCAATATATTAGCGATTTTGACTACACAACCTTGATAATAAAATTTTGTACGATTCAATGTATGTCATTATGCTTGCTAACTCCCTAACAGATAAAGCATTTAAATATGTAAAAATGAATAAAAAATTCTGTAAATCTCAAGTTCATTGGTTCTGATACAATCATTTACACCTAATTAAGCCTTGTCTTGGCTCAAATGCATATATTCCATTGATGTTTTCTTCATCTCAATTGGACCTCATTTTGAATTAACTAAAATTACTAAAACAAAAAATATAAGTACTATTAGAGTATAAGTTTAATATTAAGTAAATATACATTAAAAGCTAAAAATGAAATAAATTATATAATACAATTGCACTCCAATAAACAAAGAAAAATTAATGTAAATATTCATGATTATCAAATAAGGTATGAATCAAGATATCTAGTAAGCATGGTTATAATTAAGAAGAAAAATATTTTTAAATGTAAATTGAATAATTATTTGAATAGATTTCATTAGAATGAGTTCAATGATCTTTGTAATAATCTATTATCTTAAAATTAAATAAATACACATAACAGATGATTTGATATAATTTGTAGCAATATTGTATAACCAAATAAAAGTGATGTAATGGTCAAATGAGAGAAGATTTAAAGTTACACAGTAAGACTACGAAATCAATCCAAAATATTTCAGAAAATTATACAAAGTTTTCTAGAAAGTTGCATTCTATGAAACATTGGATATCAAGCTTAACATCCAATATTTCCAAATCAAGTATAACAAAATGATTAGAAAAGAAAGTAAATTTTTTTCAAAAAACTAATTAAAATATAGAAAATAAATGCTTAGTTCAATAGAGTTTGTTAGGATGAGTCTAAAAATTCTTCTTTCATCTTAGTAAGCTATAGTTTAGAATTTTACAAATTAAGAAAAAATTGTAAGAAAATGCATAATGAAGCAAAATGAGATGAATCGATGCTTTGTAGCATAGCCAAATTGATGAAATGGAAATGTCACATAAGAGAAAAATTTAGTTCATAGTTTTATAGCCAATTAATTGATGAAATATGTTTTTTTAGGAAACATATAATTTAAGATACTAAGAAAATCAAGTCAAACATGTTTGCTTACCAACTAAAGTACTAATACAAAAGCGTTTCAAAAAGGATAAAAAATATTGAAAAATTAAATATTTACAAATATTAAAAATGTATATGTAATAGAGTAATCCTCATCATCATGAGTCTAAAGAAGTTTATTTAGTTTTTAAAGGAGATTTGTAGTTAAATAATAATATAACCAACTTAAAGTAAAAAATTTGAATAATTGACAGAAATTGTACAAGACATTTGCGTTCCAAAATACTAAAGAGAATGAGTGAAACATTCTCTACCATCAAATTAAGTATGAATCAAAATCCCATATAAATTGTGCAAAATATAAAAAAATAAAATATTTAGGAATGTAACAAATGTATATTTAATTAGATAGAGGCCATCTTATGATAAATAAGCATAAATAATAAAAAATAGTTATTATTATTAATTTAAGTAAGTATATGACCTAAAAAAATAAATTAAATAAAACATAACAAGATCTATAGGATGTAAGGTACACGCATTTGAAGATTTAGAATTATGTATTATTTAATAAAAGTTAAAGCAAAAACTTCAAGAATTGAAGTTAACTGCATAGGAAGATTGCATTCTAGGATACTAAGTAGGTTGGGTGTAGCTTTCCTTATTGTTTAATCAAATTCAAATTTAAATTTCCCATAAAGAATGCTAAAGAAATAGAAATTAAATGTAAAAAAATTAAAAAAAATTTAATGTTTAATTTGATAGACAACATCGAGACAACTGTAATGAGATTTGTTGTCTCTATTAAACAGTATTTGAAATTACTATGACCTGCAAAATGAAATAACCATAAATAATAACAAATTATTATTTTAATATTAAGTAAATATAAATTTATGCTAACATGAAAACTTTTAAATCAATATAATAAAATAAATGTAAATCACTTAAAGAAATGAGATTACTGAATTTTTTCTTGAAGTGAATAAGAACAAAAGATAATAAAATATTATTTTCAATATCATGTATTGTACTTTATATTTTGAATGAAAAAGAAAACAAAGTTATATAATAACATCAAAATGATGTAAAGGTCAGATAAGAGAATGTTGTGAGATATGCATTGACATAACATGATAAGAATTAAAAATTTGAAGAAATGAAATAAATTGTAAAGGATTTTTAAATTTGAAGATACTAAGGAAAATGTATTCAACATCTCCAATCATCATGTCAGACATGATTAAAAATGTATCTTAAATTATTCCAAAACCATAGAAATGAAAACATCATAACAAGATAACAAAAATATGTAATTGGATAAGGATTATTGAGACAATTCCAACAATGCATGTTTTGCTTCAATCAAATCTCATTTGGAATCAATAAAAATTACAAATACAAATAAGTAAAATAATAATTATTTTTTAAAATTAACTATAAATTTATCAAAGTTTAAATGAGATAATTTGAAGTGATATATTATTAACAATTCAAATTGATAAAAAGTTCACATAAGAGCAAATTTATATTTAGAAAGCAATATAACCAAATAAAAATAAAAAATTTTAAAAAATAAGTCATATTAATTAAGAAAGTTGTATTCCAAGATACTAAGAAGCCAAGTACAACATTTTCAATTTAGAATTTTGGGGCCAACAAAATTTTTTCATAATTTATGCTGAAATCTTAGAAAATAAAATCATAAAAAATATAAATTTTAATATTTATTTTGATATAGTTATTCGAGATGTGCGTAATACTTTTTTTAACAAACTTTGTTTGCAATTATCATAAATACCAAAAATAATGGTAAAAACAATAATATATTTTTATTTTGTTACTAAGTAATTACATATTAATGTTAAAATAATATAAATTTTTGTAAAGAATTTTTCTCAAATCAAATTAAGATAAAAGTCACATGAGAGAAGATTTAGCATCATATATTAATATAACCAAATCAAAGAAAACTATTGTGTAAATTAAATAAATTATAAGGAAAAAATTGTATTTCAAGGTACTAAAGAAATAAAAGATAATAATGTTAATTAGAAAATAAACTATAAGTAAAAAGTTGTCTTCAAGCTTATAAAAATATGAAAAAATAAAATAATTAAAAACAAGTAAGAGAAAATAAAACTAGACAGAGCTCATGGATAACAGTGGAATGATGTTTGTTTTATCTCCATTTATTCTCATTTCAATTTATAATAAAGGTTGAGCATGATAAACGATGGCAATGTGACCTTACAATGTCAATGTGATGTAAAAGTCGAACAAGAAAATATTTGGAGTTGCAAAGTAATATAAACAAATCAAAATAAAAATTGTAAAAATAAGATAAATTGTTTATCAAACTTACAGTCAAGATGCTGAGGAGTTCGAGTATGACATTCTCGATCCTAAAACAACGAACAAATCATGATATCTTACAAGCTATGCCCAAATCATAAAAATTAAAAAATATTTAGAATTAAAATAATTACCAAAAAGACAATTCTTAAAAGATGAGAATAAAATTATTAATTTGATAGAGACGATCATGCTGACTCTGCTGATGGAGAATAAAATTATTAATTTGATAAAGATGATCATGAAGACTATCTTCTCTATGTTTCTTCCTCTCATCTTTCTTAAAAAATCTCTTATCTATCTCTAATAATATTTTTCTAATTACATTTCTCTTATTAATGTGTAATTCTTTTAGTTGTTATAGAATATTTTTTTCATCTCTATTATCATTTTTTGTTAGTAAATTAACAATATACATATGAATTATTTCATATTATGCTTTTTAATATATAATTTTAATAATAATTATATATTTTATTCTTTATATTTTTATGTAATTTAATTTTTTAAAGAGAATGATAACATATTAAAAGAAAATCTTAAATATTAATATCATAAATTTTTAAAGTAATAATAACTCCAAAGTTAAGCATTCCTAAGCAAAAGTACTATTGGGATAAGCAGTCTCTTGAGAAGTCTATATGTTGCATATTTTTTTTTAAGCATTCATTTTTTTAATGAGTGAGAAATAATTTTAGTAATATGTTGATGTTAAAAAATAAAATAAAAAATTTGATAAGATGATATAAATTATACATGGAAGTTGCACTGTATCATACTTCCAGGATGGAGTGTAATATCCCTAATTATCAAATTATGTAAAAAATAATGACTCATAAAACATTTTAAATGGTTGAAAATAAAATACTTAAATATATAATTTTGATATAATTAAAGAGAGTTCATCAATATCAATTTACTAATATTTCTTTCAATTCAATCAAATCCCATTTGAAAATACTATGAATTTTGAGAATAAATAAACTTAAATAATAATAATTTATTATTTTGATATTAAGTAAAATTATAAAAAAATTGAGTTGAGATAAATTAAAATAATATAATTTAATTGAATCAAAGACTTTATTCGTCATGATAAGAAATTTTTTATTACATAGTTATATAAAAGGATCAGAATAATTCATTTCAGAGATAAACTAAATTTTTTTAGAATGTTGAATTCTAAGATATTTAGGAGATCGATTCTAGAATCTTTTACCGTCAAATTATGTACAAATTGAAATATCTCATAAAGTGAGCTAGAATTAGAATTTCATAGTAATATAACTAAATTAAAGAAAAAATTTTGAATAAATTAAATAAACTTTACAAAAAGGCAACATTGTTAGATGTCAATGATTGTAAGTGCAACATCTTTGATCATCAGCAACATACGAGTAGAAATGTCAGAAAGAATTTAAAAATAATAAAAAAATTTTAAATCATAAAAATGAAAATTTAATGGAAAAAGCTCATTAAGATGTATCCAATAGCATTTGTTTAATCTTGGTCAAACGTTCTTTGAAATGATATAAATCATAAAAATAATGGAAAAAAATAAATAACAAATATTTTAATATTAAGCAAACACATATTTGAGATGAAAAAAAATACCTAAATAGAGGGGATGTAATAGTCATAAGATGAGAGATTTAGAATGACATAACAAAATAACAAAGTTAAAGTAAACATTGGAAGAAATGCGATAAACTATATGAGAAAGCCATATTCCAAGATATTACGAATAAAATCTATAACATTCTCAAATGTCAAATTATTCAAGAATCTAATTGACACATTAATAAAGTAAAAAAAATAAACTACTCAAAAATTTTAAAAATAAAGTTTTAGTTTCCTTTAGCTAATTAGATAATCCAAAATCATTTGTTTCTTGTCCATCAGACCACAATTTGAAATATTGTAAATTACCAAAAAAACTAAAAATATGTTTTTTGAAATAATGAATAGATATATAATAAAGCTAAAATATGAAAATTAAAGTAATGTAAGCCAAATCAATGCTTTTTAAAGTACAAATAAGAGGAGTGTCAGAGTTTCATTCTAATATAATGAAATGAAATAAAATGATTTGAAGAAATGATATAAATTGCATAAGAATGTCAAATTTTAAAATACTAAGGATATCGAGTGCAACATCCTTAAATGTAAGAAACGAGATAAATTTTTATTTAAAGTTTCCTCAAAGATACTTAACATATCAATACAAATATTAGCCATTTAATGGATAAGAGTTGCATAATAATAATATAACCAAATAAATGTGAAACATTTTAAGAAATAAGATTAATTATTTGAGAAAGTTGTGCTCCAAGATACTTATGAGATTAAGGGTAACATCATCGATCATCAAATATGGTATGAATAAAATGTTCTCTTAAAATTTGCCAAAAGAAGTTTAAAAATAAAATATAAAAAATGTATTTTTGAATAGATCAAGCTTATCGACATGACTTCAATAATGTTTTGTCTACTATCCGACCACAATTTTACTATGAATTAGAAAAGTAACTAAACATAATGTAAATATTTTTATATAAAGATCAAAATGGAGCAATGTGCTGTAACAAAATCACATGATTAAAGATTTTGGGTTAATAGTAATATTAAAGAATCAAAGGAAAAAATTTAAAAAATGGAGATAATTTGTACGAGAAAGAAGTATTTTATTATACTATAGAGAAAAAGTTTAAAAATAAAATGGACATCATTGGGAATTACTACAAGTTATCATAGTAGATGAATTTAAACAAACACAAATTGGTAATATGGTGTTAAATATATATATTCAAAAATAAATATGTTAAATTATAAAATATAATAAAACCAAATCAAAGATAAAAAGTTGAAGAAATAAATTGTTGTTTATAAGAATGTTGTATTTTAATTACTAAAAATATTTAGTGTGATAACCTTGATCATTAAATTAGGTACACACTAAACTGTCTTATAATGGTTGAAAGACATTATAAATAAAAGTCTATAAATAATAGACTTAATAATTAAATGGATAGGGGTCATCATGTTGAATGAAAAGATTTTTATTTCTCCTCAATCAGACATCATCAAAAAAATAATAACAAAAAAATAATTGTTAAACCTAAAATGAGATAATTGACACAATGTAATATAAACAAATAAATGTGATATAAAGACTACATTAGACGAAATTTTTAGTTACTTCCTAATATACCAAAATAAAAGTAAAAAAAGTTTAAAGATATGAGATAAAATACATAAGAAATTATCTTTCCAAGGTGCTAAATAAATTGTGTAATGCCCTTAATCATCAAAATTTGTACAAAAAAAATAACTCATAAAACATGGCAAAATTATAGAAAAGTTAGTTTATACATTATATAAACAAATATCTAATTAGATTGAGGTATTTGATGGAAACCCAATAACCATTTTTTGTCTCAATTAAAATATTTTTTGATTTATTATGAATTACCAAATTAAATAACAATACATAAAAAATTAATATTTTAAAATAAATTAAATCTAAATAAAAATTAAAATAGGATAAATTAATGTAATATAATTAACGAAATCAAAGAGATATATATTTCTCACATGATTATATATTTAGATATACATAGTAACATAACCAAACTAAAGTAATATATTTAAATAAAAGAATTTAATTTTATGTAGTTGCATTACATGATTCTATGACATTTAAGAGTAACGTCCCCTATCATCAAATCATGTATTAGTCAAAAGTTTTTTTGTTAACTATGCCAAAACTCTAAGAAGTAAAATATTTTGAAACAATAAAAAATAAATTTTTAACTAGATAGAACATGTTGACATGAGACCAATGACATCTTTTTCGTGAACATCGTGCATCATTTGGAATTATTATTAATTACTTTAATAAATAATCACATATAATAATAAATTATTGTTTTAAAATAGAATAAATATATTGTAAATTTGAAATGATGAAAATTAATGCATTGTAATTAACAAAAATAAAGCAACAAAAACGTGAGATGAGATTAGGTTACAATTATATAATAACACAACAAAATGAAGGCAAACAATTTGGAAGGATAAATTATTTAAGATTGCTACATTCCAAGAAGCTTAAGAGACAAACGTTAAATTGCTTGATTATCAATTAGAGTACAAATCTAAATGTTTGTAAAGTTTTGGAAAATGATAGAAAATAAAACCTTAAAATAAATACAATGTCGAATTTTAAGCTAGAAAATATTCTTTGAGAAAAGTTCAATGACTTTTTCATCACTCTTAGACCTTGTTTATAATTACTATGAGTTTAGAAAGTAAAAAAATTAAATTAATATTTTAATATTATTTAGAAATATATTGAGGATAGGAGAATATGAATAAAAAAATAAGATAAGTTGCATGAGAAAGTTGCATTGTAAGATAATAAGACATTTGTGTAACATACTTGATCAATAGAGTCACAATGAATTGGAATGCCTTATAAGGCTTGAAAAAACAATAAAAAAATAAACTATTTTAACTAGCAAAATAGGTTATTTAATTTCATAAAGCTTGTTAAGAATGTCTAATGATGTTTGCTTCTTGGTGATCAAATCATATTTAGAACAAACACAAATAACCAAAGTATGTGAACATAAAAAAAATCCTTTGTAAAAATGAAATAAATATATCAATTAGGGATAAAATGATATTACATGAAGCAATTTAGCATAACAAAATCAAAGAAAAAAATGGATCAATAAGAATAATTACCTTAGAAACTTTCTTTCCAAGTAATAAGATTATCGAGTGAAACATTCTCAATCATAAATTCTTATGGAAATCAAAATGCATTGTTGTCCATGCCAAATATTTAAAAAGTAATACATTTAAAATTAAAAGTAAATAAATATTTTTTTTTGATATACCATATTGAAATTAGTCCAATAATTTTTATTTTTTCTAGACTACAGTTCCTTTGAAGTTACTGTGAATTATCTAAATAAAAAAGCATAAATAATATTAATGTATGTTATAATATTATTTAAATTATAATGAAATTGAATTGAGAGAAATTTATTTTGCATGATACAAACAAATAATATAAAAAATTGTAACACAAGAGTTAAATTAGAGTTTCATAATAATCTTACAAAACAAATTGAAAAATTTGAAACATAAGCAGGTAAATTATATGAGAAAGTTGTATTCCATGGTACTGTTGAGATTAAGTCTAACATTCTCGTTCATCAAATTTGGTACAAATCGAGATATTCTATGAAGCATACAAAATCATAGAAAATGAATTCCTAAAAATGAAAAGTATTATTTAATTCGATACAATTCATTGAGATGATATTAACTACATTTGTTTCTTCTCTATTAAAACTTTTTGAAATTTTTATGAATTATTAATAAAATAATAAAAAATAATTATTTTAATCCTAAATTAAAAATATATTAATGCTAAAAAGCCATGACCCAAAGTAATGTAATATAATAAAAAAGTAGATGCAACTTCATAGGAACATAACCAAGTAAAATAAAAGGCATTGAAGTAATAGGAAAAGTTTTTAGGAAAGTTGTATTGAAAAGTACTAAGGAGATTAAGTGTAAAACCTTTAATAATCAAATCATGTACAAATAAATATATCTCACAAAATATGCTAAAACATTAATTAATAAAATATAAAAAAAACTTTGATAACTAAATAGAGCTCATTAAGAGGTGTCTTATGACAATAATTTTTCTCGATGATAAATCATTTAGATTTAATACAAATTACCTAATAAACTAGACAAAAAAATAAAAACAATATATTTGTAATACGTAATAAATAAATAATAAAAATAATATGATATAAATTGATGCAATATAATATAACTAAATTAAAGAGAAATAAAGGTCACTAAGAGGAGAATTAGACTTTTCAAGAGGTATAAATAAAGCAAAGCAAAAATATGTAAATAAATTAGGTAAATAACACTTAAGGGCTCAAAAGTGACACTTTAATAATAAAATTAGACCCAAATAAAAATTCCTTATAAAATGAATAAAAATGAAACTAAGTGCTTTAAAAATAGAAATTGGTATAATTTTGATGGAACTTGATGAAATGAGTGATTTGACATTTGTTTCACCTTGAGTATGCCTAACTTTAATTTCTTCCAAGAAAATGTTCTTAACTAATATATATTTAAGTTCTAGTTAGAGAAATTCAAACACATAATTAATAAAATAAAAATATTGTAACTGTCACATAAGAAGAGATTTTGAGTTTAATTGTAATATAGCAAAATCAAATCGAAAAATTTTAATAAATGATGTCAAATCTACAAGAAAATTGAATACCAAAAAAGTACAAAGATTATGTCTAACTTTCTTAATCATTAAATTATGTAAGAATAAAAATGCCTCATAAAATATGAAAATTTCATAGAAATTAAATATTTTAAAATGTAGAAATAAAAAATGAATTTGATAATGCTTGTTAGGAATAGTCCTTTCATGTTTGTTTTATCTTGTAAGAAACTTGTTTTATACTTGCATGAATTGCAAAATCATTACGCATAACTAATAAAAAAATGCAATTTTAATATAAAGTAATATGTATGAAAGTTGAATTGAGATAATCTAAAACTATGTATTAATAACAATATGAAATTCTTGAATGTTGCATTAAAATGTACTCAAGTGATTAAGGGTAACATCGTCTATCCTAAAATTAGGTATGATTTGGAACATATAATTAGGTGTGCCTAAACCTTGAAAAATAAAATATTTTTAAAAATAAGAAACAAATTTTGATTTGATAGATTTCACTGACATAACTCTAATGATTTTTATTTCCTCTCTATCACACAACTTTTAAGAATTATGAGGAATTATAAAAATAAAAAAGAATTAATAGTAAAAGATATTATCTTTATATTATTTAAATATTTATTGAAATTGAATTGTGTGAAATTCAAGCAATGTAATATAACCAAATCAAATAAGATAAAGGTCACAAGACATAAGAATTAAAATTTCATCATAATATAACAAATAAAAGTGAAACTATTGGATAAATGAGAAAAAAATAAAGTAACTTTGTATTCAAAGATGCTAAAGAGATCAAGCATAATATCCTTGATTATCCAAATAGATGTGAATAAAAAAATAATTTGTCTAAAAATAAAAAGTTCTTATTTATTTTGATTGAGCTTGTTAAGTTGAATTGAATATCATTGTTTCATATTTATCAAAAATTCATCCAAAAGTTCTGCAAATTACCAAAGTTTTGTTAAACATAAATAACAATAATTTTAAATTTAATATTAGGTTTAAGCATTAAAGATAAAATTAGATAAATTTAAGAATATAATATAACTAAAACAAAGAGGAAAATGCAAAAAAATGTGATAATTTATATGCAAAAGTTTTTTTTGACATTCTAAGGAGATTTACTGTAATATCCCCTATAACCAACTATGGTATAAATCAAAATGTCTTATAAAGCATGCCTAGTAATAATAAAACATGCCAAAACCCTGAAAAATAATACAAATTATTTGTGAAAGTTCCTTGAATAGTTATAAAGGAGATCTCATGTAACATCCATAGTGAATGAATCAGGCATCATTTTAAATGTCTATAAGGCATACTAATACTGTAAAAAATAATGTATTTGAAAAATGTAATTAAATATTTAATTTGATAGAACTATTCTTAACAAGTTGAGTGATATTTTCTTTCTTCTGAATTAGACCTTATTTGGAATTAATTGTAATCAATAAACAACTAATAAGTCATCATAATAAATTATTTTTTAAAATATTATATATATATTCGTTAAAACTTAAATAAGATAACTTGAAGTAATTTATTATAAGTAAATCATGGTATCATAAAGAAGACACAAGAGAGGTTTAGAATTATATAATAATAATTTCAAATCAAAGTGAAAATTTTGAAAAAATGTGATAAATTATACTGGAAAGTTACATTTAAAGATACTAAGGAAATTAATTGTAACAACCTCAACATTAGGTCACATGAATCAAAATGTCCCATAAAAAAGGCAAAAACCATTAACTTTTAAATATTTATAAAAAATAATAAAATAAAAATTAAATTAGATAAAACTCATTGACAAGAAAACAATGACACTTGATTCCTCTAATTGAACCTCATATAGAATTTACCAATTACTAACCAAATAACCAAAAATAAGATTAATTAAAATTTAAATATTGCATAAATATATGTTAAAGTTGAAATGAGATCAATTGAATAGATGTAATATAAAAAAATTAAAATAATATAAATGACACTTGGGAGAAGATTTAAGGATGCATAATAATATAAAATAATTAAAAAAATTTGAGGAAATGACATAATTTGTATTTTAAAATAGTACTCAAAGATTCTGAGTAGATCGAGTGTAACATCATGAATCATTACATTGGATATGAATTAAAATATCTCAAAAAAGAGATTTTCAACAAAAAATATAAAATAATTAAAATGATACAAAATAATATTTACTTTGATAGAACTTTTTTAGATGTATCCAATGAGCTTTGTTTCATCTTGGTCATTCCTCATTTTGATTTATTAAAAATAAAAAGTAAAAAAAATAATAAAAAATTATTTTAATATTTTGTTATATATATTAAAGTTAGAATAAGATAAACTAAAGAAATAAAATATGACCAAGGTAAACAAATATAAATACACAAGAGTGGAGAATTAAAGTTTTATCATAATATAACAAATTAAATAAAAAAGTTTGGAAAAAAATGATTAATTGCAAGAGCAATTTTCATTTGAAAATATTATAGACACCAACTATGACATCATTGTTCACCAAACAATATAAGAATATAAATGTCTTATAAAACATGCAAAAACAATTTAAATGAACTTCTTAAAAATTTTTAATTGAATATTTAATTAGATAAAACTTATCGAAATGTATCCATCATCATTTGTTTTGTAGTGATTGCATCGTATTTGTAAGTTTTACAAAATACTAATGTAAAAATGTATAAATAATAATAAATCATTATTTTGATATTAAGAAAATGAGGTAAATAAAATAAAAAGTAACAATAGCGACATCTAAGCCATGTAAATGTCACATGAGAGGAGAGTTGGAATTTAATAGTTAGAAAACCAAATCAAATCAAAACATTTAAAAAATCCCAAGCTACCCAAGAAAGTCCCCTTTAGAGGTAGTAAGTTGATCAGGCATAATATTGTCGTGTATCAAATAAATTATGAGTAAAAGTGTTTCGCAAAGCACACTAAAATCTTCAAAAATAAATATTTTAAATAACATCATTAAACATTATTTACATAGAACATATTGAGAAGAGTACAACTACATTTGTTTTGGCTCAATCTCAGAACATTTGCAATGGCTTAGATTTACCAAATTAAATAAGCTAAAATAATAAAAAAAATATTAATTTAAAATTAAGAAAATATATATTAGAGTGAAAATAAATGAAACTAAGGAAATATAATATTACTAAAAAAGAATGATATGAGCATCACAAGATAAAAGAATTAGGGTTTCATAGAAATATAACCAAATCAAAGAAAAAGTATTAATAAAATGAAATAATTTATATAATAAACTTGTATTCCAAAATATGAAAGAGATAAAGTGTAACATCCTCACTTGTCCATTCAACTATTACTTAAAAACTATTGTATTTAAAATAATTATAAATAGATATTTAAAAAAATAAAAATCATTGAGGCGAGTTTGAAGATGCTTGATTCATCTCAATCAAATATCGTTTTAAATGGCAGTAAATTGTCAATGTTATTAAATAAAAAAATTGTTGCTTTAATAATAACTATACATACATTAATTAAAAAATTAGATATGTTAAAGTAATATGATATAATCAAATAAAATTGTAAAATTTGAAAAAAAAAACCTGATAAATTGCATGTGAAAGTGTTTTTTCTAACATACCAAGTATCTTGAGTCCTCAATCTTCAAATAAAGTACAAATGAAAAACATTAGTATTTAATTGCATTTATGTTAACAAGAAAAGTCTTGTTCTATTTGTTTCATCTCATTCAGACCTATTTTTTAATTATAATTAAATACAAATTTAAATAAAAAAATAAGAATAATTTAATTTTTAGTATTTAGAAAGAATTTTTTAATGCCAAAATGAGTTAAAATGAAGACATGTATATAAAAATCAAAGTAGTATTAAGGCCATAGGAAAAGGGTTTTACAGTTATCTAATAATACCATCAAATGAAAATAAAAACTTTTGAAAAATATAAAAATAATTTGGGAGAGTTGCATTCCAAGATACCGAGGACTGTTGCAGTATTCTTGATCAGTTTACTAACTAATGAGCTCATAAAATAAAGTCCAATGACGAGTTTTTCCCCTATGTTGAACCTTTTTTAATAATTTACTATAAATTTCTAAATAATACAAAAATATAATAATAGTTATTATGTAGAAAGGAGATTTATTGCTATAATGCAACAAACCAATTCAAAGGAAAACATTTTAAGAAATGAGATAAATTCTAACATTCTTAATTTTCTCATTAGATATGACATGTATCGCATCTCAATCAAACTTTATTTTAAGTTAGTGTGGTTTTAAAAATAAAATAAAAATAAAAAATTAATTTTAATATTATGTAAATAGATAATAAAGTTAAAGTGAGATAGTTTGAAGCAAGTCAAAATAACTAAATCTAAATGATGTAAAGATCACTTGAGAGTAGGATTAGTATTTCATATTAATATATTAAAATAAATCCAAATATATTTTATAAATCTCATAAATTATTTGAGAAACTTGTATTCTAATATACTAAAGGGATCAAATTTAGTAACTTCAATCATCGAATTACCTTTGAAATTAAATGTCTCATAAAACGTACAACATCTCTAAAAAATTAAAGCAAAAAATTATAAAAATAAAATTTAATATGATAGAGCTTATCTAAACATGTGTAATAATTTTTGTTTGTTAAGATGTGACATATTAATATTTACTAGTAGTTTCCTCATTAAATGTGAATAAATAATACTAATTTCTTTTAAATATTTAATGACTATATATGAAAGATAAAACGAGATCACTTTAAGACATGAAATGTAACCAATCACAATACCATGATGGTCACGTCTTTGGAGAATTAGAGTTTCATAGTAGATAAACAAATCAAAGAAAAATATTTGAACAAATAAGATAAATTATATTGAAATTTACACTCCATAATAATCAAGAGATTGATTGCAACATCATCATTCATCAAATTAAGTATGAGTAAAAATGTCCCCTAAAATATGCTAGACCTTAGAAAATAAAATATTTAAAACTATATCATGGAATATTTATTTTGATAAAACTCATCGAGTTAAGTCTGGTAATGGTTTTTTAATCTGTATCAAGAATAGTTCGGAATTATTAAAAATTACCAAATTAAGCAAAAATAAAATATAATAAATTATTATTTAAATTTTAAGTAAATATATTATAAATCTAAAATGTGTTATGTTGGAGTAACATAACATAACCCTATAAAAAAGATGGAGGTGTCACATGGGAGTAGAATTGTAATTTAATTATAATATAATCAAATGAAATTGAAAAACTAAGAAAAGATAGATAAATTTTTTGGAAACATGGTATTGCTTGATTTTACGGAGAATAAATGCAGCATAATCAATCAATAAATTAGGTTCGAATCAAAATTACTACTAAAGAATGCTTAAACCATACAAAATAAAATATTTAAAAAATAATAGATGATAATTTAATTGGAAAGCTCGTTATGACTAGTCTAATGATATTTGTTTCATCTTGTTTAAACCATATTAAAGCTTATAAAGAATTACAAAATAATGTAACCATAAAAATAATATATTATCTTTTAATATTAGGTAATATATATCAAAATTAAAATGAGATAAATTGAAAGAATGTGGTGAAACCAAATGAAATTATTATGAAGGTCATACAACATAGAATTATAGGTTCATAGTAATGTTACCAAATGAAATCAAAACCTTTGAAAGAATGAGGTAAATTGTGAGAACAATTTATATTCCAAGATATTGAGTAAATCAAGCACAACATCCTCAGTCTACAAATGAAGAAAGAATCAAGTTGTCTATTCCACATGGTAATATTTCAATGATTTTTTCTTTATCTTAATTGTAGCTGATTTGGATTTAAGAAAATTACCTAAGAAATAAGGACAAATGATAAAAGAGTATTATTTTAATAATATGTTAGTATACAATAAAAATGAAAGAAGATTAACTCAATTTATGTTATATACCATACAAAACAAATGTGAAGGTCACATGAGATGTGAATTAAAGTTTTATACTAATATAACTTAGTTAAAAAAAATTATTAAGAATGACAAAATGTTCTATGGGAAAGTTATATTCCATGATACTAAATATATCTTGTGTAATATCCTCAATCATCAAATGTATGATGAACAATAAATGCGTACTTAAACATGGTAGGATCACTAAAAAAAAAGTAGTTTTAAATAACAGATTAACAATTATTTCTTCTTGATCATATCACTTTTGGAATTACATTAAATTGTAAAATTTAGTAGGAATAAATAATAAAAAAATAAATTGTTATTTTTTATTAAATAATATAATTCAAAATTAAAATAGGACAAACTAACATAATGTGATATAACCAAATCAATTTTGACGTAAAGGTCATAGAAGGGAAGAATTATAGTTTCAATGTAATATCACAAAATTAAAACAGGGAATTTTAAAAATAAAGCTAAATTGAATAATTTGCTTTTTGTGGCACAAAGGAGATTGAGTTTAGCAATGTCAATAATAAAATTTTGAATCTAGTTATCTCCAAAAATGTGCATATTAGTATAAAATAAAATTATTTAAAGAATAAAGAAATAAATATTCAATTTTATGGAGCTCATCGGCATAAGAAAAACAACGTTTGTTTCATCTTAATTTGACCTCTTTTCAAATTATAAGATTTCCAAATAAGGAAGCATAAATAACAACACAGTATTGTTTTAATAATTATCAAATGAGCAACCAATCAAAGTAATTATTAAAGCATTTCAAAACCTTAGAAAATAAAATATTTCAAATATAAAGAAGAATATTTATTTAGAAAGAGCTTTTTGAGACTAGTGCAACAATATAAAGTTCTTCAAGATTAGACATCGATTAGATTTACTAAGCATTTGCAAAGTAAAAAATCATAAATAATAATATCTTGTTATTTTATGGCTTATAATATATATTTGAGGTGAAATAAGATAAACTAAAGCAATATAATGTAACCAAATAAAATTGATGTAGATGTCACACAAGAAGAGAAGTAGAATTTCATAATAATGAGAATTTAATTGATGAAAATTGAATTATTTCAAAAAATGAGATAACTTTTTTGAGAAAATTACATTCCAAGATATGAAATATCAATCAAAATATCTTATAAAATGTGCAAAAACATTGAAAATAAAAAATTTCAAAATATTAAAGTAGATAACTAATTTGATAGAGCTCATCAAGATGACTCCAGTTAAGTTTGTTTCACCTTGATCAAGTCATGTTCTGAAAATATACACGTTACCCAACTAAATAAGCATAAAAAGTAAAAAGTATTATTTCACTACTAAATAACTTTATAATAAAACAAGAATGAGATGCACTAAAGTAATATAATATAAAGAATTGAAAATGATTAAAAAGTCACATGAGAGTGGAGTTAGAGATTTGTAATAATGTAACCAAATAAAAAAAAATCCTGAACAATTAAGTTAAATTTTTAGTAGAACATGTTCTCCAAGATTAAAAGAAATGTGAACGTAAGATGCTCTATCAACAAATTAGGTACTAATCCAAATGTCTCATAAAGTATATAAAAAAAATAGAAAATAAAATATTTCAAAAAATATAAATAGTATTTAATTTGATATAGCTCATCATGTTGAGACTAGCAAGACTTGTTTCACACACCATGTTTAGAATACGTGGCAATTAAAAAATAAAATATGCTTAAATTGTAATAAGTTGTTATTTTAATGTTAAATTAATTTACATTAATGCTAAAATGAGATAAATTGAAGTAATATAATAAAATCAAATTTTAGTGATGTCATTTCACATGAGAGGAGATTTTGAATTACATAATAATATAACTACATTAAGGTAAAACTTTCGACGAAATGAGATAAATTGTAAAGAAAATTTGCATTCCATGGTACTAGAGAGATCAAACGTAACATCGTCAATAATAAAGTTAAGTGCAAATCAAAATGTATCACAAGGTGTATCAACACCATAAAAAAAATAAAAATTTATATGCAAACATTTAATTGGATAAGGTTTTTTAATGGAATAAATGACATTAGCTTTGTCTTAGTCAAACATCTTTTTGATATTATACAAAGTAGTAGGGCAAAAAATAAAAAATCATTATACATAACTATTTAAATATTAAGAAAATATATGTTAAAGCAAAAATCAATTAAATTATATTAATTTAATATAACAAAATCAATGCAATGTAGGGGTCACACAAGGGAAGAATTAGAGTCAGATTGTAGTACAACCATATCAAGCAAACCATTTGACAGAATATGGTAAATTTTTTCTAGGGTGCTAAGGAGATTGATTATAAAATCGTCTATCATAAAATAAGATACAAATCTAAAATTACTCATAAATCATACCAAAGCTCCAGAAAAAAATTTAAAATTTTTTAAAAAAATTATAATTTGATAAAACCATTCACGAGGAATCCAACGAAATTTATTCTATCTTGATCCAAACTCTTTTGCAATTACAATAAAAAGAACTTTAGAAACATATATAATAATTAATTGTTATTTTAATGTTAACTAATTATATAATAAAGTTAAATAAGAAAAATTTTAGCAATCAAATATAATTAAATTAAAATGACATATTGGCGACATGAGATGAAAATTATAGTTTCAAAGTAATATATCAAAAAAAAATTGAAGAAATGAGAAACATTTTACATGAAAGTAATATTCCATGATACTAAGAAGATGAAGTGTAACATTTCTAGATTGTAAAAAAAGTTTGGAATCAAAATGTCTCTTAAAGTAATTCAATATTATAGAAAGTAAAACATTTGAAAATATAAAAAATAAATATTGAATCTAATAAAGTTCATGAAAATGAGTCCAATGAAATTTTTTTCATACAAAGGGATCTTGATTGAAGTTTTGACTAATTAAAGAATTAATGAAGTCTAAATACTTATAAGTTATTATTTTAATATTTACTAACACATTGTAAATTAAAATGATATAAACTAAAATATTGTAATACAATAAAATAAAAGCCATGTAAAGAGTAGACACGAGGAGAATCAAAGTTTGATAGAAATATAGCAAAAACAAACCAAAACTTTTGAAAAAATGACATAAATACTAAGCAGATCAACTATAATATCACTGTTCGTTAGATTAGTAGCAATCTAGATGTCTCACAAAATGTGTTAAACACTAGAAAATAAGATATTTAAAAAATAATAAATTGATATCTAAATTAATAAATTTTTTTTGTGAGGAGTCAAATGATGTTTACTTTGTCCCTATTAGATAATTTTTTTATTTTACTATGAATATCCTTGTTAAATAAGCAGAAAAATAATAAAAAATAATTATTTTTAATATTAAGTAAATACATTAAAGTTCAAATGAGATAAGTTGAAGATATATGATATATGCAAATCAAAGTGATTTGAAGGTCTCATGAGAGAAGAATTGAAGTTAATCAAACATTATAATTAAATCAAAGCAAAAAATTTGAAGAATTGAGATAAATCTTACAAAAAAAGTTGTATTCAAATGTTTTTAGGAGATTGAGTATAATTTCTTTGATTATGAATTCAGGTATAAATTGAAATGTCTCATAAAGTTTGTCTTAAGCTTAAAAAATATTTAAAAATTTTAAAAAAATCTAGTTAGACAGAGCTCATCCAGTGAAATTTAACAACTTTTGTTTTTATCTGAATTGCATCTTGTTTAGAATTACTACAAATAACAAAATTTTAAAAACATAAATTATAAAGAATTATTACTTTAATATCAAGTAAATATATATTAATAATGAAGTAAGATAAATTAAAATAATATAACATAACCAAATCATAGTGTTATGAAATTTTTATTGGAGTAGAATTATTGTTTCATTGTGATATATCCAAATAAAAGTAACAACTTTGAAGAAAAAAGATAATTTGCACAAAACATTTGCAATCCAAGATAATCTAGAGATCGAGTGTAACTTTCTTGATCATCAAATTAGTTATGAATCTATTAGCCTTCATTCACTTGTTATCTTGGAATGTAGCTTTTTGTGCAATTTATCTCATCTCTTTAATTTTTTTTCCATTTTCCTATCATATGTTACTTCAATTTATGTCATTTCAAATTGAAGATATGTTTACTAAATATCAAAATGATAAAATATATTAATATTTATGCTTATTTACATTGTTAAGTTAGTAATCTAATAGATGTTATATTAAGACAAAAGAAAGATCTATGGACTCATCTTTAAAAGATCCATCCAATTAGATATAATGTGCTATATTTTGAAAATTTTTATATTTTATGGTTTTAGAATTATTTACGAGTTATTTAAATTGGTATATGATTTGATAGTCATGGATATGGTGCTCAATCTCATTGATACATTAGAATGCAATTTTTCCATGTAATTTGTCTCATTTCTTCAAATATTTTACTTTGATTTAACTATTTTATTATGAAGCTCTAATTCTTTTCTTGTGTACCTTTTCATTACTATTAGTTACATATACTACAAACTTTAAGTTAAACTCATTTTACTTCAATATATATCAACATAATATTAAATTTTTAATTTGTTGCCAATTATGCTTATTTTTTTAATAATTGATAGCAATTAAAAAATGAGATCTGATAAAGATAAAAGAAAGCACCATTGAACTAATTTTTATGATATATGACTAATTAAAAATTATTTTTATATTATTTTTAAATGTTTCATTTTTTTGAGATTTTGAAAATTTTTTTTGAGATTTTTTATTCGTACCTCATATGATTATTGAGGATTTTGCATTAGTTCTCATTTGAATCTTAAAATGTTTCCTTATCATGTAATGTAACTTATTTCCCCAAATTGTTTTATTTAGTTTCACTATATTACCATTTACCACGAATCTCCTCTAATGTGTCATTTAGATGTGTTAGATTTCGTTATTTTTTATTACTTCAACTAATCTCAATTTATATTTAGTAAATGTTTAGTCAATTTTCAAAGGAAATTAATTTTTTTCATGCTTATTTCTCATAAAAATTAGTAATTCAAAGAAAATTCTAAGAAGGTCTAAGCGAGATAAAATAAACATCGCTAGACTCATGTCCATCGGCTCATGTAAATTCCAATTTTGTATGACTAAATATTTTTTTTAGAGAGTTTAAACATGTTTTGTGTGACAATTTGATTGAAACTTTATTTGATAATCGAGGTTGTTATACTTAATAATCTTACTCTCTTACAATATCATTTTTCAAAGATGTGACATCATTTCTTCATATTTTTACTTTAATTTGGATAGATTAATATATAACTATAAATCTTCTCTCACATGACATTTATGTCTTTGATTTTGTTCTTTTATTTGCTTCAATTTGTATCATTTCTACTTCAACACATATTTACTAATAAATAAAGTATAAAATGTTATTTTTTTTATTATTCATTATAATTCCAAATAAGGTATATTAGAGAAAAGTCAAAAATTGCAAGACTCATCTCTAAGAGCTCATCTATCTAATAATGAATTTTTATGTTATTAAATATTTTATTTTATAGTGCTAAAATGACATTCTTTATGATACATTATTATTCATACCTTATTTGAAGATTTAACATACCACACTTGAACTCCTAAGTATTTTGGAATCCAAGTTTCATATAAATTTTTTTTGTTTCTTTAAAAGTTTTGCTTTGATTTGGTAATATTACTATGGAACTTTAAATCTTCTCTCAGGTGAGCTTTATGTCATTTAGGCTTGGTTTTATTACAACGCTCCAATTTATATCATTTCAACTTTAATATATAAGTACTTAGTATTAAAATAACATAACTACTTATTCTAAACCACATTATCATTGAGTTGGAGAAATTACTACTTCATTATCTGTAGAATAGTTCAAATTGTAGCAACACAACATAACATGCCTACTAATAAATGGTAACGCTTCCTAAGAAGTATGGGGGACACAGAGTTTTTATTTTGTTAATTGGGTAATCAACATTGACTCAAAAACATTGTAAGTGAGGTATTTCTTAGGAAACCTAGTTATTGATTTGGCACTTTAAGTCTAAGTACTTCATGATAAACAATACTTTTTATTTGCCCAATGATGCATCTTGTACGTGTAAGTTAATTAATATTGTTGTTGATATACTACAAGTAATATGATTTGGTAGAGTGCTATAGGTAAGTCCATTTCTTTTTAGATAGCTAATTAGCTTTGCATCCTTCTTATTGTTGCTAAGACAAATTATCTTAACATGGAGGAAGAGGGTCCAACATTTGTTCAATAGTTGGTTAAGGCAAATGGCATGTGGGATCACAAAAAGAATGAAAAGTTATTTGTACTTGATTTGGTATTTCATATTCTGTATTCTTGTTAGGCTACAGAGAAATAAATGGATTTGACATGCTTCAAATTGAGTGGGCTTATGGTGCTGGACTCAAAGAGTATATACAACAACATGATTATGAGCCGTAATCCATTAAGGAAGGAGGCTATCATCATGTGGAAATTGCAAGTAGCCCCCAGTAAATATTTCCTTATCATGATTAGCAATAAATAAATTTTCTACTCGCTCCTAGTTTCGTGCAAGAAGGATTAAGATGCCAAAGCTTTGTTGTTGTGGTTGTACTTGTAATTAAGATGTGCAACATTATTTCTAGAGTGCCATATTGCAAAAGAATTTTGGTCCAACAACTTTGTCCGTGATTGCTTCATGTTTGGCAGGATTAAAAGGAAAGTCGTCACTTCCCTTGTTGAGCTCCCTAAATGGATGCCTATCAATGTGTGGCTAGCTACAACTTCTCATAAAGTTAAATTTACAATATTATCTTTATTCCACTTATGGAATAAGAAGATTATGTAGACACATTTAAGTAAGGTACTTAATGCAACAGCACTCCAATTGAACACTTGAATTGCTCCAACTACCTATTACAGCTCTCAAATCTCATTCAATGGGAGCTCTAGTGGCCATGATTGGCTGGGTGATCCCTGTTATTGGACTCCTCCAATAACCAGGATTAAACCCATTCGTGATGTTGCTATGGATGATGACTTCAATGTTTGAATTAGTACTATAATGTTGGATGACATGGGTAAACATACTACTATTAAAAGAAAAAGTTCTTTTTCTTCTCCAACTTCTACCATGGCGATTATTGTTATTCCTAAAGCATTCAAATTATTGAGAATGCCACATCTTAAAGTTAAGGTAGTGTCGATTGACTCAAAATCAACTAGATCCACTGATGTAGCGAATCAATTACTTTTCTCTACAATAAATAAAAGTTCTACCATAATGTTATTGCATTCATCTAGGGTATGAAGTCCTTGAAATGATCCCTATAATGCACTAAGGCAACCATGGTGTGGATTGGGTCACTAATCACAAACATTTCTATGATTTTTGCATGGGATGATAAATGGCCCTTCTCGAACCATTTCAACTATGTCTTTTTACCAATTCATACATAAAGACTTTCCTTTCCTTTCCTTTTGTTTCTAGGGAGAGTATGGACATAAATTAACTAATCACTTTAGTAGAGGGAGATGTATAGACGTGGTAGATTGAGACATACGAAAGTGACAAACAATTATGACAAGTAGAATTTTAAGTACAAAAGGTGACAAAAGGTTGGCTAGTCGATGACATTGGCTACGAAATTGGTAGAAAGGATGGTGTTGGATGGAGATTGGATTTTGTTAACTTTTATCACAGTATGCTCAAGGTGAGTATAACATTCTCTATTTTTCAATTTTCTTTTGGTAGCTTCAAAATTTGAATAGTAACTATTAATCATCAAAATTCACATTGACAACCTATGAATATTGTCAAAAGCTAAATCTTGTATGGCAATGAAGAAAAGAAAAAGCAATTTGTTGTAATTCTCCAAGTCATAGGTGAAAGGTATTGATGTTTTCAATTCCATTAGGGAATACTTGGAACCAAACAACCTAAATGTGATTATCCAAGATGTTGGAATTTTTCTTGATATTAGGACACCAGCAAGTATTGATGGTGAAATATAATGTTGCATAAGGAAGAATGTTGCTCATCTTGTGAATGTGTCATAGCCAAAGGAGGTTTGTATGATGAGAATTTTTTTATAGAGGATGGAGGTACAACATCAAGATTGCAAGGTGAATTAGTATGATAAATATGTAAGGAAACTAAGGCTCCGCTAGGTGAGGGAAAAATAAGTAAAATGGGTACTTTGTTGGGGAAGATTTCGAGACCGAATGGAGATACTAAATTAAGTGGTTGCAAGAGTAGTGTTTGTGAGAATGTTAAATTGGCCAAGGAAGACAACAATTAAAAGGGCACAAATGAATCACATAGTTTGACTAAGTTTAGCTTTAAGTGGCCACCAAAAAGAGTAGCAAAATGATCATTATTAATAAAACTTAGATTTGTGTTCTTTTTCTTTACTTCTTGGAGATACCAACTTCTTTGAATGCCAAAATTATAGCACTTAAAAATACCCACACGTTATTAATTAAGAAATATATCTATCGAATGTGGCATGTTATCATCGAATTATTTATTACTAGTTAAACCTCATGGGTAAGGTGTATGAAGGGTTTTTTTCCTTCCAGTGGATAGCTAGAATACTATAGCATAGGTGGGGCCATTTAAGATGATTTTAGTGATTAATTATGCACTAGTCAACATTCGATTCCTATCACTCCATCCTTTGTATTCGGACATGGAGAATTCTATCATGCCAATGCTGTTAGGGGTGTTTTTTTGATTGATTGGTGCATGATAGACAAGCAAAGGACATCATTACTAGGTTGTGTCTTAAATTGTATTGGTACAAACCACTTAGATCGTTAATATTGATTAGTGGACACTTGGGTCATTCCTTCTAATGGTTTGAATATGAGGGATTCCATACTATTTTCATTAATGGTGTGGAATGCATCTAGTTCATTTGTACCCAATGTGCTAGTACACACTATAGTTATAGTTAGGAGTACAAGCCCTTTAAATGCTTATGCAAATCCAGAAATCTACAGTGGGGCTATTTCAAAATAGCTAGAAAATGAGGACCATGCGGACTACATGTAATGACTCTAACAATGGATGGTGCTCCAATAAAAGAGGAGAATGAATGCTACAACTTAGTAGTACATGACTATAATAAGAAAAGAAGTTAGTAAGCATAAGAATACTAAGAAATGCAATCATGGAGATACACTATAAATAATGCAAAGCAGTAGGTCTCACCCGAGGCAAGATAGGAGCAAGGGTGGTCTAGTAAAAGTAGAATGAGTAAACTAAAAACTCTTGGTGAGGATCAAGATGCTACTAACAAATAAAAAAACACATCAAACAATAAGGATAAGGAGTAATGTCCTTCTATCTATTCACTTATTTAGGAGAAAATATTTGAGAAGTTGGTGACTTTAGCTAGTAGCTCAAGTGAAAGCATTATTGTGATCCCATAATGATTTTGAGACAAGGGCAAAGGTACTGTGGATTAAGATTGATATTACTATTAAAAACAAAATGAGTAAATGGAGCAGCCTTTTAGTCATGTTGGAAGATCAAAAAACAAATAGCTTTTGAAAGGCATGGTAATGAATATCAGGATGTAGAGTACCATTTTAGCTTCTTTTCCCTAGAATGTTTTGAGGGTAGGCATATTTCTAGGCTTGGGTTGGGAGCTCAAGGAAGTTATATATACCGGTGCATCAGTTACATTGGTAGGTTCAATTGAACTTTCATTTCATGGACTAATGGTGTGTTGGGAACTTTTGATGTGGCATATGTATATTGAAATTGATCATGCTAGAGTTGATCACTACTACAACTTCAAACTGAGATGTAATATAACCTTTGTACCTACTATGGTTATTGTTGGTTTGTTAAAAAGTTCCTTCTTTTGGGGTAGATTCCAACATTTAATTATGGTAATAGAGAATTATGGTTGGGCTAATTTTAAAATAGTCAAACCAACTATAAAGATTGGGTAATATCCTAATACTAATCTATGTATAGGCATGTTTCATATACACAAAATAAGGGAAGAGCAATTCCTCATGTTGACTTTTGAAAAATGAATTGAGGAAATTTGCGTTTGCTGGTTTTGCAACATTGATATTTAATATTATAATTAATGTTGTTATTCCATTTATACTAAGAAGATTTGGGCACATTAGATAATAAATTTATTATAATAATTATTATGCATTATTTTGTGCTATTATTTCTCCTAAAAAAAACATCATGACTAGGGGCTTGGAGGTAAGATAACTTCT
The DNA here is from genome assembly GCA_023846275.1 of Vanilla planifolia. Taxonomy (NCBI): domain Eukaryota; kingdom Viridiplantae; phylum Streptophyta; class Magnoliopsida; order Asparagales; family Orchidaceae; genus Vanilla; species Vanilla planifolia. Next base: position 201,630 of record JAIUJO010000294.1, read on the forward strand.
AATGTGGAGAAGTAGCTTCCCTAATTCATTCTTTAAGTGTAGTAGGTACAAACTATAATAAGTACCAATAAGATGATCCATTTTGTGGCTTTTAAGATTATGCTTTTGTATGAAAAAATTGTAATATAGGTGATAATTTTATCTCATCTTAGCACTTTGCTATCCATGTTAAGGTAAATTATATATTATCTAGAGGTATAACATCAATAAGGCTACAATACTTTCCTAATCACAAAATGTTGGATTCATCTAAAAGGAATACAAAGAAAATTCACCTATTATAATAAAATTTTTTTGGTATGGTAGTTGTTTTTCTGAGAGGAAGTTCCTCAAAGCAAGTTGAAAGTGCTGCAGCGAAGGCATCACTTTACTTGTTTGGCTATTGTTGGGATTATGGCTTCAATCATGATTGCCCTTGTATTCTCAACAATTATCTCTAGGAGCCACAAATATCTATTATGTAGATCAATCACTCTTAAATGTAATATGGTTGGAATACATATAAATTTAAGAAAAATATGAATGTCATCAAACTAAGTAGTCTATAAGGTGAGGTGTTTGGCAAGCCTTAACAATTTCTTATGTGTAGAAAGTGAGTGGCATATTTAAATTTGATGCAAGGGGTGTCCCATCAGTTGCTAAAATCAATTTGGGAGTGGTTCTCTTAAGTGGCATAATTAGTCAATCTTTGTTAAAACGATAGCATTGGAAGCTTACTTTACTTAAATTATCCATATTGCTATGAAAGGTGGCATAATAATTTCGTGTTAAGCCTTTTTTATAAGACTATGGGAGGGATTATTAATCAAATTTCTCACCTGAATCTAGACTGTTGCAACATTAGAAAACACATTTGGTGTAGTTTTAGTTTCAAAGTTATAGAATCATATAAAAAAGGAGGAGTTATGGTCTATTAAGCTTGTCATTTTGGTGTAAATATTTTATTCAATAATGCAGTAAGCTAAACTTTTAGATTGTCATTGTTAGAGGATGTGAAGTACATAACTAATCCTAAGATGAAAAGTGTATGGAACTAGAAATCTTGGAATAATGCTTCATTTTTAGTAGGAAAGGCAAACCATGATGAGAACCTTATTTGTTGAATACTAATTTTGAAGTCTTTGTGTGGGAAGGCATACATCATATAAATTATGTTGTAAAGATTAGAAATTACCTTAATGCAAAAGGTTGTTGTGCTTTTGTTGTGACAATTATGTGCAAGCTTGAAATGGATATATTGCGTAGTAATTGGACACCATTTGTCAAGTTGCAGCTTATTTTTGTTGATAAATTATAACTTTTTTAACTTTGGAATACTTGAGAGATTCAAAATACCATGCACACTTCTAATATTTGGTAAGAGAGAATATGATTTCTATACTTGTACTTCTAGAAACACGAGTGGAAACCGTTCATTGAGATGAGAAAGACTATTGGGCAAAAAATAGAATCACTTTATTAAAACTTCTACTGAGCTATCAAAGGCATTGTAATATTATAGTGGGATTAGGTTAACCTTACTATTCTTTTCAAGGGGTTATTGACTAGGTGAGATCTAAGACTATTAAGACTTGGATGTGATGTGTTTTGTTCTCATTAGAATACCATTATTAATCAATAGGCTTGGGAACAAATTTGAGTTATAACAAAATTTTGTGGAACCAAACTCGTCATTAGAGACTTTAATGCTTTACTTGCAAAGGAATACAAAAAGGGGAATACAAGGGCAATTGATTCATCTATTGTAACTAAAAAGAAGGGAACACCCATATATATATGAGAGATTGGACAAACCAATTATGAATATTGTAAGAATGTAAGCTTACTGAAGCACCGTGATTAGATACTTGCATACATTGGTTTGAACCATTGCCTTTTACTTATATAGTTCCACTGTTGGGTTCCACTAATAAGGGAAATCAATTCGAAAGCATTGAGCTATCCATTAGCATATCAATTATTGTTGTCAGTGAAGCTTACAAGGGGACAACTACCTGATTCCTGATGGACAAATTGTCATCAAAATTTAACTAGGCTTTGATTGCATTAAAGAAAAGGAGTTTTGTGAATTTTTGTGCCAAGCCATGTTATATATAATAATATTCTCTTGGATATAGAAATGTCCTCTTATATACATTTATTTACTTCAAAAGAAGGTTTTATTGTTCTAAAGTTGGTTATGGATTAGACTTATGACAACTTAAATTGGAAATTTATCATGGATATTGTTAAGAATCTATAGTTTCCCATTATTTTATGTGATTTGACTAAAGCTAATATCACTACATTGAGATCTAGTATGATGTTTAATAATATTCATCCACCTTGGATTGAAGTGACTAGGGGTCTTGGATAGGGAAGTTCTATCTCACTATATGTCGTTATTATTATGTCTAAGTTTCTCTCATTGTTTATCTAATACATACAAGATCATGCTATCTCAATTATGAATGTCATTAGCCTTTCTTCCCTTACGATGCCACATAATTCTATGTAGATGATTGCATCATTTATGGAAATATAATATGTGCTAAGACAACATAATTTGGGTTATTATCAAGTACTATGTGCATTATGCAAGTTAGGTGGGGAATCTAAACAAATTATGGGAGTTATTTGCAAGGGGATGAAGTAAAAGCATAAAAAAATAATTGTATGATAATTACATATACATAGGGGCACTCAATTGGAATATGTTAGAATACCAACTGTGGCAACTAAACTTCAAAAAAGGTCTTCAATTTAATTATATATCCATTGAAATTTTTATTTAAAGATGTATGATCCAATCACTATACGTGGTTGGATGTATTATCATGATTAAATTTGTGTTAGCTACTTTTCCTACTTAATAATTTGCTAACTCACTAATTTTAAGTAAAACTGTTAAAGAACTAGACCAATTAATGCACTAGTACTTGTGGACTAGTTCAAATGATAATGGCATTGTACATTATATTTGCTGGGAAATGGTATCTTTTCATAAAGATTGCTTAGTTTTAACAAACTATCCACCTAGTAGTCAACATTAATTGCAAAACACTAAAGAAGTGTTATTACTCGGGGGGACTATTTGTTGGTGTAATCCCTTAAGTCCAACTGCTTAATGACAAATAATAGTTTCCATGTGCCTTACAGTGCATCTCATACATCCAAGTTAACCAAATATTGTATCCCCTTAGACTTTGAACAATACAATTCGTTAAATTTTTTTTAACTCACTCGATTTCCTTTTCGTTGGATAATTTGATTGTTTGCCTTTTTATTGGTAGTTGCAAAACCATTCCAATCATGGATGCATATCATCAGACTTTTGTAGTAGAGCTAGTTATGGAGCATAATGTATGGGATCATAGTAATATTTAGTAGTTATTCTTGCTTAATTAAGTCATGCTAATTTGACACACCACATGGAGTAAATTAAAGAAAGTAGATGCATTGTTCATCAAATTAAGTGATGATGACATGAAAAGTTCAACTACAACAATAGGTTACATTTTTTCTATGGACAATAGATTTAAATGTTCTTCCTACTCGATCATGGCTTTGCACAAAAAGGGATCATTATGTCTTAACTATGTCTATGAGATTGTAATGCCAAGAAAGATTAACAGCATTACTTCTAGGAGTGCCATATTATGAAAGAACTCTTGTCCAATTAACTTGTGAATAAGTGCTTCAAGTTTGGTGGGTTTTATTGCAATGATATCAGTTCCATTTTGAGCTTTTCAAATTATTTTTTGTGAATGTTAGGGTGCTATCAGCATCCTTAACTATCAAATTTGTAACCATAACTCTATTCCACCTTTAGCTTAAAAGGAATTTACATGCTCATGTAGAAAAGGACTACAATGTAGATGTACATAATATGTGCATCAGTATTGCAGTTGCTAATTGTTATGAAGAACTAATCACATCCAAAAGGAGCTTCGACAGCTTTGATGAGATGATACATACCTCTTATTGGACTTCTCCAACAATTGGATCAAACTCAATTGCTCATGTTGTCTTGATTGTTAAATTGGAATTGCCATTTAAGACGACATGGGTAAACCTATTACAATTATAGGAAAGACTGAAATTTCATGTTTAACTTTAGCAATAGAGTATATTGTTATCCTCGAAGCAACGACAATTCTTAGAACTATTGTTCGTAATGTCATGGAAGCAAAGATTGAAACTGATTCTAATATTGTCATTTCTTATCGCGGTGCCATTGTATATGTTCACTATATGAAGTCCTCCAAGCTATCTGACGTTACGCACAATTGTAATAGCATAATTGATTGGGTTGTTCATCATGCACATTCAACGATTTTTTTGGTACAAAGAAATGCTTCTTCCCAAAAAATTTCAACTTTGTTATTTTAACGATTTTACGTATGAACCACCTTAGATAGTGCATGATGTAGGCTTAGACCATTGTTGTATCAACAAACCCAAAGTATTTGATTTCATATTCGGTGCTGATATAGTCTAAAGAGAAACATTTAGCAGTCTTTGGTTGACATAATTTATAGTTAAGATTAGAATGGTATTTGATGATCTTTAGGCACCCAACTTTTGTCCTTGATTAATATAAATTCTTTCATAGTCATTCATGAACCTTAAATTCTTGTACCGACAAATAAAATATAACTAATTTAAAGAGCTATTCAACGTTTCATAGCTTAAATTGATCATACATACACATGCATGCCCTAAATCTTTGACACAAGAATATGACTAATCGTAGGACAAACTAGGTAGCAATACAAATATAAAGCACGAGGCAGCACCACATGTCATCGTTAACACATTCATCTTGTTTTTCAATAATCCATAGAGGAAGATCTAATGCTCGTAAGTTAGGATACCATCCCTCAATTTTGGAAACATTGTCTCCTCATAATGGCATTCTTTGACACACAACCCTCCATAGTAGTGAATGAAGGCTTAAATGGTGATTTGCAAGACTGTACCAACATGAGATCAAAGAGAATGACACATTCAGTAGCATTACAAAATGATAACCATTGCAACATTCGAGAAGTGTGGTGTCAATGAAGTAATTGAATCGAAGCAAGCCATCTTATACAAAAAGGAACAACATAAGAACTTCCTAATTTAGAGGGTTCAATACATGATAAAGCTCTACACATAATGACTAACCACACCAAGAGGTAGCCATGCCTTATGAATTAGCAAACGAAAAAACATCACTTATGCAAAAGTTTCACTAAAGCAATCCAATCCCATTGGCCCAAAGAGTTTTAAAAGCAATACAAAAACAAGCACAAGTGGTCTAAGTTAGGCTGAATGGCTTTCGTAACATTAACATGGCATGACAAGTGACAAGTCCGACTAAGAAATGCACAGGCATACAAGTAATCTATAAAGGCATTCACCAATCTTACAACCATTAAATTGGCTATAAATTATTAAGCATTCAAGATGTTGAGCATGTATTTTGTAACTACAAAATATTTTGCCCAAGATTGATGCAAGAAAGAAATTAAACTATGTGCTCAAAACATGGTCAAGCACAAATCAGAATCAGGTTAATTACATAAAAACTTGCATTTCTATAACCAATTTTTCAAACTTCTCAAGATCAGCATTACATACATAGTGGAAGACCCAATGCACAAGAGAGGCCTAACATTGTGTGCCACACCATATAGAAGCAATAGCATGCTCAAGCAATACATGAATGAGTGTAATTTATGGTATTGAAATTTCCACTACGACATCGAGCAAACATCGCATGAAATAAAGTTAAGGGCACAAGCTAAGGGCGCAAACCAACATGAATAATTTCCAATGAATGTTGCATGATCGAATAATTTCCAATGAATAATTTCTTTTGTTTTATTGATTTACTGAGCAGTTATAGATTACTTAATTATAAATTGGAATGTTTGGGTTTCATTATGTATGCAAATATTTCGAGAAGTAATTTCCAATGAACTGTGATGATTCATTGTGGCAACAGGTTTCCCTTTGGTAAATTTTTATTAAATTTTTTCTTGCTTATTTCTCTATAAAACATTCTCTCACTTTCATTTCTCTCTTATTATTACTTTCTTTTTTTGTTTTCATTCTCAGTCCCCTTATATTATTCATGGCCTCTCTTACTTCTCTATCATTCTTTACTTTTCTTTTTTTTTCTATTTAACTAATTTATTTAAAATATTTGTATTAGAATATATTATCACATATAAGATAAGCATAATTTTTTTAAAATAGCACATCTACTTGATAATTAAGAGTATCTTAGAAATGATTTGTTATCATCAAGACAACCATAGGGGGCATCTTATGAAGTCCTCATGTTGCGCATATTTTTGAAAGTATTCATTTTCTTAATGACTGGCTATTAATTTTAAAAATTAAATTATTTAAAAAGACTGTTTACAATTACAATTTTCGTAATTAATGTTTAATAATAACTTTATAATATTATTGTCATTTAATAATAAATTTACCACATCACATAATTTAAAAAAAATAACTGAAAATTTGTTTAATATTGAGCAAAATAACATATATAAATTATAATAAAAAAGAATTAATTTATGTTTATAAAAGTATATATATTGTGTACTTAGAGTTTTCACATAAAATAATGTTACTTTATAAAAAATTAGAAATAAAAAAAAATTTCTTTAATCTTAAAAATTCTTTATATTTATGATTTATATTACATAAAATAAAAATAAAATATTAGAATATTTATTTTATTTTTTATTTAATTAATTTTTAGATATGAGTAAATTTATATTAAATTAATAATTATAATATTTTTAAATGTTATAATAATATTAAAAAACAATAAAGCTAAAATAGTTTTATATTTTAAAATAAACAAATTTTATATATAATTATTTTTTCATTTTTAATAAATATTATAAGTTTAGTAAACTTAATTTAACTTTTTAAAACCATTTTTATCCCTGGTTTCTCATTATCTTAACGTTAAACATATTCTCACTTAGTTTTCTCTGATATTATCGTTCTCTTATTTGTCTCTCTATTCGTTGTGTTCTTATATTCTATTTGGCCTCCTTCTCCTCTATAACTCTTTACTTTTTTGTTTCTCTTTCTTTTATTTTTTTTATTCTCTATATCTCTTTTATGTTCTATCTTTTTTTTGCTTCTCTTCGTTAAATAATCGTTTATATCTTTATTATTATTTTTCTCTTTACCTTGCTCTTATCAATTTGTAATTTTTTCCCTCTTTTAAAATAGTTATTTTTATCTATATTTTCTCTTTTTAATAACATTAATAAAATAATTTAAGAAATCTCTTCTATATCACTGCTTAACATATAATATATTTTAAATGTATATATTTTATTAATTATATATTTATTAAATTTTATTTTTTAATTATTATAATGATAACCTCATAAAAGAGAATCACATATGTGAATTTTTAGGTTATAAAAATAATAATTTTTTTAATGTTCAATTAACCTTATATAAATAAAATATTATTATTATTATAATATATAATTATTTTGTAATTTACAAGACAATAATCATGCAACAATGATTATTTTTTATGATTACGAGACCACATTAGCATTATAGTAGTAGATCTATTTAGCTCTTTCTTTGTTAAGCTTATTGGGATGAAAGTAGGGGGATGAATGAGCTCTTGAGAGTATTATTAAGCAATTTTCCTTAGCAATCATTTTTCTAAGGACTGATAATTATTTTTAAAAACATATTAATTTAAAAAATTAAATGATTATGAATTATAGTTTATAAAAACTTTTTTTATAATTAATTATTAACAAAAACTTTATAAACTTTTTATCAATTTTATGCAATAATATATATGGCAAATCATATGACATAATAAAAAAATAATTTTAATATAGTTTAAAATTGAGAAAATTAACTTTTATAGAATATAATAAAAAAAATTAGCATATATATATATAATAATGTATTAAAATATTTAAATATGTTAATATTACCTTATATAATAAAAGAAATATAACATTAAATAACTAGTGTTAAATACTATATATTTTTAATATTTATATTAAATCAAATAAGGATAACATACTAAAATAATTATAATATTTTCTATTTTATTAATATTTTAAATTTTAAATTTGAAAAAAATAAAAATTAAATATATTTCCATAATGTTCTCTAAATAATTAAAATATCCTACAATAATAGACTAAATGATTTTTATATTCTTTCTTTGAATATTATATATGAATATTTAAAAATATTGTAAATTTAATTATTGAGGTTTTAATTTAATTTAATTTTTTTATAATTTTTTTTCTTTATTTTAATGTCTCTCAAATTCTCACTTTCTTCTCTAACCAATTATTAATCTTTTGTTTGTTTTTCTTTTTTTATTATCTCTATTGCTTCTATGTGTTTTATTTTTCTCTTAAATAATCAACCCTCATCTGTCTCAATTATTTTTTTTCTATTTTTATTTATTATGTTAATTGATAACTTACTCTATTTTAGAAAATAGTGAAATTCATCTCTATTATAACCTTTTCAGCTCATCAATTAATAATATTTAAGAGATCTTTTGTATTACATAGTATAACATATAATACTTCTTATAAATATATGTATTAATTCTTATATTTATTACATGATTTGAATTTTTTATTTATAATAACGAAAACTTAATAAAAGAAATTTATATGTATTAGTGTCAATATTACGAAAAATGGTAGTTATAATTTTTTTATGAATTTCGTATAAGATAAATATTTACATCATAATATACTTCAATATATATAAAAAACCACAAACTTTACTAAAAAGTTTATATGCTTAATAATTTAAAAACCATTAGAAATTGTGTCATACATTTAGAAAAATAATCACACAACTTCAATATTTTATCTTTTGCATGTATGTGCAACCAGTGGCCTTATAGCACACGATATCATTAGAACTCGAAAGTTAAGCATGTTTGGGCATGAATTGTATTGGGATAGTTTAGCTATTGTTGCTTTATATTTTTTCATAACATTTATTTCTTCAATGATTGACGATTAAATTTTATAACATTATTATTTTAAAAAAGTAAAGTGCTATCAATGATAGTTTATAATTATATTTGGTAATTAAATTTTAAAATGGATTTTATATTATTATTATTAATTTAAAATAATAATAAATATGACATAACATATGATATAATAAAATATTAACTTTTATTTAGTTTATAATAAAGCAAAAAAATTTGTTAATTATAATAAATTGTAATTAATTTTTTTATATAATAGTATATATATGCTTTATAATGATTTTTTAAGTATTGAAATATTATATTATGGAATAATAGAAAATAAAATAATATTTTATTAATAGTTAAAATAATTTTAAATATTTTTAGTTTTTTGGAATAATAATAATGCTAAAATAATTTTTTGTAATTTAATATTATTAATTATTACGTATGATTCATTTATTAATTTTTATAAATATGATAGTTTAATTATTTATATTAAAGTTTTGTTTAAGTGTTTCTCTCACTTTTTTTCTTTTATTTCAGTGTTTTTCAAATTCTCTTACTTTTTCTTTCTCTTATTATCATTCCTTTATTTGTCTCTTAATTTTCTATATCTTAATATTTTTTTAGCTTCTCTCTCACTACTAACCTTCTTTTCTTTCTTATTTTTTTCTCTTTCATTTTTTTATTCTTTCCATCATTTTTATGTTTATTATTTTCTTTTCCTCTTTATTGAATCATCTCTCTTTATTATTAATTTTTTCTCTATTTTGCTTTTATCAATTTGTGACTTTTTCTCTCTCTAAGAGAATAACTATCTTCATCTTTATTATCTCTTTTTCTGCTCATTAATCATAATATTCAAAAAATGCATTGTGTTTCATAATCTAAGATATAAAATTTATAAGAAATATGTGTTTTATTATTTATTATTTTTAAGTAATTTAATTTTTTATTTTTAATAATGATAATATAAATTAAGAAATTTTTATGTATTAGCATCAACATTATTAAAAATAAAATTTTATCCCAGTTTTTAATTTATTTTATTTAAAAAATTTGTTAATGTTATAATATAGTATGATACACATGATAAACATATAAAACATTTTAATAAATTTATTAGTTAATTTAGAAAATTTTTAAAATGGTTGACTATTTTCGAAATAATAATCATGCAATTAAGTTTTTTATCTTTTGCATGTAATTGTGACCAAGCCAGGATTATAGTGCAAAATCCCATTAAAACTCATAAGTTAAGCATGCTTGTGTTGGAGTACTATTGGAGTGGTTCACGTCTTTAGAAGTCTTCACGTTGCACATATCTTTTCATAGCACTCCTTTTTCTCATGAAAGATAATTAATTGTAATAAGTTTTTTTAAGAGAGGATTAGCAAGAGTGAAGTGAATTGCTATAAATGAAAAATTATTTATTAACAAATATTTCCATCAATAATTTATTTCAATTTTTAATAAAGTTTTACAAATTTGTAAAATTGTTTTTCATAAATTTTCATTTTATTTTAAAAGCTTATTAAATTTTATAAAATTCATGTAATTAAAAAATCAAAAGTAATTAAATTGTAAGAAATTTATTTTTAGGTGTTTCGACATTTAAAGCAATCTTACATCTACCCAAAAAAACTACACAAACACAACATAATATAAGCCTTTCACCAATAGACAAGTTGGGTCAACAATCGCAACAAAGAGAAATTATAGAGAGTACTATGACCTTACAATGTAATAAATGGATTAGGTAACTACATCCTCACAACAAAAAAAATTCTTAAAATATAACTCAGTATAACAAAAATCTTAAGCTTCATGAAATAATTTTTGAGGCATAATTATCTTAATTAAATGAAATAATATCAAGAAAAATAATAATGTAGTTGATTTGATAATGAAAGGAATTTCAAGAGTTTAATTAGTAAATGGTGCAGCAGGGTATGAAAACATTGAGGGGAACACGTGGCTAACTGCTTTAATATTTTTTCTTAGGTTCAGAGGTTTGCAATCGAATTTGTGCCTTTATAAAAATGAAATTGGCAGTCCTTTAGATTAGAAATGTGATCTCATGGTAGGGTTTAGCTTGGCTTATGGAAGATATACAAATCGTACAATGGTAACAAGACCCGATCGCCTGACTGAAAGAATTAGTAGTTTGAATGGTAAAATAGTGCGGTAATAATTTGACCACAAAAATGTGCCCTAGCATAGTGTACCTTATTACAACAACATACAATTTCCCCATGTAAAAAAGTTTTAGTGTTATGTCCCACTTGGCTCCCCAACATTGTTCGTCCCTCCTTATATGTATTTTTGCCACCCACGATCCAAAACCACTTGATTTAATCCACAAGGCATCGCCATGTTGCTTTTTGCCATTGCATGGCTGCCAGAAATTTCTAAATTGACTTTGTGAAAATTTTTGTGTATTTTGTCCCTAGTTTGACATTGTTGCTCTCTCCATATAAGTTTTGTCATAACCACCTTGATTAATTTAGTGAAGTAGCTGTGATTGTAAATGTCTAATTACTTTAATTATCAAGCATTTGTTGTGTTTACAAAGTAATCGCTAGAGCAACCAAAAAGTGGTTTGCTTTTGTTTTGTTTGATTTACAGAGCCGTTATAGATTGCTCGATTATAAATTGGAATGTTTGGATTTCATTATGTATGCAAGTATTTTCAGAAGTAATGTCTCATGAACCACCACGATTCACTACGACAACTGGTTTCTGTTGGGTAAATTTTTATTAAATTTTTTCTCGTTCATTTCTCTTTAAAACATTCTCTCACTTATGTATCTCTTTTTATTACCTTTTTATTTTTGTCTTCATTCTCGATCTCCTTATGTTATTCATGGCCTCTCTCACTTCTTTATACTTCTTTACTTTCGCTTTTCTCTATTTTACTAATTTATTTATTCTCTTTATCTTATTTATGATATCTCTTTTCCTTTCTACTTCATTAAAAAATCTCTCATCTATCTCAATTGTTACTTTCCTCTCAATTTTTGTTTTATCAATCCATGATTTTCTAACTGTTAGGGAATAATGATCTCTGACTCTATTATCCTTTTTCAGCTCATCAATTAATAATATTTAAGAAGTATCTCATGTTTTATAGTTTAATATGTAATATATTTAACAAATGTATAATTTATTATAAATATTTGTTACATGAGTTAATTTTTTATTGAAAAGATAGGTGGCATATAAAGGAAACATTCATTTGAAGTTGTCCAATTTTTAAAAATTATCGTTCATGTAATTGTTTATTTTGACAAGTAACATGCGTAAATTTTATTAAAACTTTATGGGCTTAATAATTTAGGAATTTTTAGAGATGGTTAATTACAATAAAAAAAATAATCACAGAACTACGATATTTTTTCTTTTCAGTGTATGTTCAACCACATGAGCATTTTGGCATTGGATGTTTTTAGAACTCAGAAGATAACCTTGCTTAGGTGAGCGTTGTATTCTCATGGGTGACCTTTTTAAAGGTCCATGTGTTGCACCTATTTTTCATAAAATTTTTTTAACAAATAATGATTAAATTTTATAACATTACAATGTTTAAAAACTATTGTAAATGATAGTTCGTAATTTCCATCATAACAATTAATTTTTTAAAAATAACTTTATAAAACAATAACTTAAATTTGGTAAATACATAGCAAAATAACTTATTTTGATTATAATAAATCATAGCTAGTTTTTGTTCATAATTGGGTATATATGTTGTGTATTTATTTCTAAATATATAAATGTTGGAGTATAAAATATTATATATTAATAATAATATTAAATTAATATTCAAAATATTTTTGGAATGTCTTTTAATATTTTAAAGGAATAATAAATCTAAAATATTTTTATATTTTATTGTTATTAAATATTATATAAGATTAAGTTGTTAGATTTTTATAAATATTATAAGTTCTATTATTAAGATTTAACTTTTATTCAATTATTTCTCACATTTTTTTATAAATATCTCTCATATTTTCTAACCTTTATTTCTTCTATCATCATTCTATTTCGGTCTCTTCATTATTTTTATCTAGTATTTTTATTGGCCTCTCTTCTTTATTTTTTCTTAATTTCTCATTTCTTTCCTATCCACTTTTTTTTTTTATGTCTATCTCCTCTACATTTATTTCTTCCCTCCTTTATGAAATAATCTCTTGTATATCTCTATTACTATTTTTCTCTTTATTTCACTCTTATTAATTGGTAACTTTCTCTCTCTTTTGGAATAATTATTTCTTTCCTTATTAACTTTTTATGTCCATAAATTAACAATATATACATAATACTTCATAGTACATGGTTTAACATATAAAATTAAAAAATAATTATTATTTTTATTAATTACATATTTTAAGTAATTTATTTTTTTAAAAAAATCAAAAGTTATTAAAGAAAATCTCATGTATTAATATCATCAAATTTGAATGTAATAGTTCATCTAATTATTTTCTAAAAATTTCATTTAATTAAATATTGAAATTTGAATGTATTATTCCATATATAATAAACATAATATATTTTAAATAGTACTTATACTTGATAATTTAGTCTATTTTAGAAATGATTCATTATCATCAAGACAACAATCACATTGCTATGATATCATCTTTTGCGTGGATGTGGAACCACACAAATATATAGCAGTGGATCTAATTAAAACTCTAAAGTTTTGCATTCTTCGGCAAAAGTATTGTTTGTGTAGGTGCCTTCTTGCAAAGTCCTCATGTTGCACATAGTTATTCAATGCGTTAATTTTTTTTAATGAGTGACAATTATCTTTAATCATTTGCTAACATTAAAAAATTAAATTATTAAAAAAGATTTTTTATAATTACCGATTTAATAATTAATTTTTAAAAATAAATTTATAACATTATTGTCAATTTCATTTAAAAATAAATATAACACATCACATGATATAATTAAATAACAACTTCAAATTAGTTTAATATTGAGCAATGTAACTAATATCAATTACAATTAATTAGAATTAATTGACGTTTATAATAATATATATAATGTGTATATAGAATTTTTAAATAATGTAACATTACTTTTAAAAAAATAAGAATTCCAAAATTGTTTCTTTAATGTTAAATATTCTTTGTATTTATGATTTATATTATGTAAAATAAAGATAAAATATTAGAGTATTTATATTATTTATTATTTTTTGAATTATTTTTAAAATAATTATAACATAATAAAATAATAATAATTTTAAAATTATTTTATATTTTAATGTAAAAAAATTCATAAATAATTATTTTTTAATTTTTAATGGATATTATCACTTTAATAAATTAAATTTAACTTTTACTAAATTATTTTTATTGCTTGTTTCCCTTTACCTTAATGGCTATTATATTCTCTCGCTTACTTCTCTCTTTTATTATCTTTCTTTCAATTTTTTTATCACCGATGTTCTTATGTCATATTTGGCCTCCTTATTCTCTATCACTCCTTACTTTCTCATTTCTCTCTCTTTAATTTAATTATCTATTCTCTATCTCTTTTATATTTCCTATTTTCTTTATTTCTTCATTAAATCATCTCTCGTCTCTTTATTATTATTTCTCTCTTTATCTTGCTCTTATCAATTGGTAATTTTTTCCTCATTTAAAATAGTTATCCTTATCAATAAAATAATTTTTTAAGAACATTAATCAACAAAACTTAAAAATATCTTTTATATCTCTTTTTAATATAAAATATATTTGAAAAATATTTATTTTATTATTTATATATTTATTAAATTAAACTTTTTTTGGAATGATAATGTCATAAAAGAAGATCGCATATGTTAATATCTAGGCTATAAGAAATATTAATTAGAATAATTTTCTATTAATTTTATATAAAATTAATTATTATTATAATATATCTTGATTTATTATTTTGAAGACTAACAACACAACCATGATTAGTTTTCTTTTTTATACATATGAGACAACAATAGCATTATTATAGTAGATCTACTTAGTTTTTTCAATGCGAAGCTCGCTTGGATGATAGTGGTTTTTGTGTGTGTGATCACTTTAGAGTTTTGTTAACTTTTTTATAGCATTCATTTTTCTAAGGATTGATAATTTATTTTAAAAACACATTAATTTTATGAAAATGAATGATTATGAATTATAGTTAAGAAATACTATTTCTGTAATAAATTATTAATAACAACTTTATGAATATTTTCAGTTTTATGTATTAATATCTTTGGCACATCATATGACATAATGAAACAACATATTTAAAATTTTTTATTATTGAAAAAAATAACATATTAACGATATAATAAATTAGAATTAATTTATATTTATAATAGTATATAAATGTTGTGTGTTAAAATTTTTAAATTTATTAATATTATCTTATAAAATTAAAAAAATTTAAAATTAAATAACTAGTATTAAATAATATTTATTTTTAATAGATATATTACATCATATTTTGATAACATATTTAAATAATTATAATAATTAAAAATTTTATAAATCTTTTGAATTTTAGGAATGAAAAATAATAATTTAAATAAACAGTCAAAATATTTTTTAAATATTTGAAATATCCTATAACAATAATAGACTTAATACTTTTATATTTTTGATTTCTAAATATTATATATTATTTTATTGTTTTTTTAATAAATATTATAATTTTACTGTTTCTCTTATTCTTTTGCTTTCTTCTCTCACCTATTATCATTATATTAATTATTTTTTTTATTTTATATCTACTTACAATCTTATTGGCCTCTCTCTTTTATCAACATCTTCATTGTCATCTCTCTTTCATTATTTTTTTTAATTTTTGAATCTATCACTTTCATGTTTTTTTCTTTTTCTCTTTAATAAATCATCTCTTATCTCTCTCTATTATTAATTTTCTATTTAAATTTACTTTGTTAATTCATGAGTTTCTCTTAATTAGAAAATAATAATCCCTATCTCAATTATCAATTTTTAAACTCATTAATTAATAGTATTTAAAGATCATTTGTGTGGCATAGTTTAATATATAATATTTTTATAGAGATATATGCTTTTCTATATTTATTACATAATTTAATTTAATATTTATAAGAGTGACAATATAATAGAAGAAAGTATCATGTATTCGTGTCAATCTTACGAAAAATGATAGTTCTTATATATTTTATTTATGTCTTATAAATAAAATATTTACTTCATAACATATTTCAATATATATAAAAATCACAAACATTATTTAAAAGTTTATACGCTAAATATATTAAAAACTATTGGAAATGGAGTAATACCTTTAGTAAAATAATCATACAACTTCGATATTTCATCGATATTATATTTTTTTGCTCATCAATTATCAATACTTCAAAATGCCTTGTATTTCATAAGCTAATAAATAATATTTATGATAAACATATATTTTATTATTTATTTTTTTAAGTGATTTAGTTTTTTATTTTTAATAATGATAAGTAATGGAAGAGATACATATGAATTAACGTTAAGTTTATAAAAAATAAAAGTTTATTGAATTTTTTTTATTTCATATAAATAAGTTGTTAATATTACTAAGTAGTATGATAAACATAATAAGCATATATAAAGTTTTGATATATTGACATGTTAATTTAGAAACATTTTAATATGATTCACTATTTTTGAAACAATAGTCATGCAACCATGATTTTTTATATTTTGCATGTATTTATGACAACATCAGAATTATATTACTTGATCATATTAAAACTCAAAAGTTAAGCATGCTTCGGATAGAGTACTATTGGGATGGGTCACCTCTCGGGAAGTCTTGATGCTACACATATTTTTTCATAGCACTCCTTTTTCTCCTGAAAGATAATTAATTTGATAAGATGTTTGAAGGAGCTTCAGCAAGAGTGAAATGAATTGCTATGAAAAAAAAATAATTTATTACAAAATATTTTAATAAATTATTTATAGCAGTTTTAATAAAGTTTAACATATATATAAAATAATTTTTTATAAATTTTCATTTTATTTAAAAATATTATATAAATTTTTTAAAGGCAATGTAATTAAAAAATCAAATTTAATTAAAGATGAAAACAATTGATTTTTAGCTTGTTCGACATTTAAAAAAAGCATACGTCCACCCCAAAAAAAGCTACACAAACACAAAATAATATAAGCCTTTCAACAATAGATGGGTTGGCTAACAAAGAGTCAAATGAGATGGACTACTATGGTCTTACAATAAAATAAATGGATTAGGCAACAACATGCTTACAACAAAATAAACTGAAAAAAACATTCATTGACATAAAATCTAAATAAATATAAATAAAATCTTAAGCTTCAAGAAACCATCGAAGTGCCTCAATTATGTTAATTAAATGAATTAAATTTCAAGGAAATTAATAATTTAGCTGATTTGAGAATGAAATGAATTTCAAGAGCTTCACGAGTAAATGGCATAGCAAGATATGAAAACTATGAAGGGAACGATAGACTAACAGCTTGAGTTATTTTCTTAGGATCGCATCAAAATTTTTATTCTAATTTTCGTGAAAAAATCATTTATTTATATGCAATTTAGGAAAAGTAAAAGCACTTACAAAGAAAAAATTTAGTCGTTAGAATTTTCACAGATTTTGTAATATTTTAATTAGGAAATAAACAAACAAAAATTGACCAACAGCTCAAAAAAAGGCTAAAATAGCTTTTACTTAGTCACCAATTTATCAGAATGCTCCAGGATTTGTCAGATCACAAAAACTGAGCGATTGATCATATGCAAATGAATCCGTCCCTTTAAAACAATCAAATTGGTATGGTCCGTGAGATCAGAATTGTGAACTAATGACAGGGTTTTTCTTGGCCTATGAAAGAAAAACGAAACTTGCTATCGCAATACGGCATGATCGAATGTCTACAGGAATTAGTTTTTTGAATGATAAAATACTATGGTTGGATTGCAAAGGTGTGCCATCAGACAAACCATCTTATTTTCCCAATTAAAAAATTCATTGTGCTGAAAAAGTTTAGGTGTTTCATCCTACATTGCTCGCCGGCATTGTTCTTCCCTCATCGGTATTTTTGTTAACTTGTTGCATGTTCGATCAATTTAATTTTCTAGTAGTTGTTGTGGTTCCTTTGGAGATTGCATGGCTGAGAGAATTTCTCAATTCAAACATGGTGTGTTGTGTTGATCGTTCAATCACGAATTTCGCGATCGAACTGTGATTCTTAATGCAACAATTTTGAAATTTGCCTTGTAGAATTTTTGGCAATTTTTGTTCCTAGTTTCGCATTGTTCTTTGCCCCTTATAGTTATTTTTGTAACCTCTCTGATTAATTTAGTCGTTTAGCTGCTGCAGTAAACTAGCAACTGCTTTAGTTCGCTAGCATTTTATATAAATATAGAACATCATTAGATATAATAAGATAATAACATAAATTTGCTAAATATTTAGTAAAATAACTTATATTGGTTATAATAAATTATAATTAATTTTTTTTATTATTTAATTTATATATTGTGTATTTAGTTTTTTAAATATAGAAATATTACATTATAGAATTTTAAAAGTAAAAAAATATTAAATTAAAAATAAAAAATTTTTTTGAACATTTTTTTGAAATTATAAAAGAATAATATATCTCAAATTTTTTTATATTTTATTATTCTTAAATAATACTTTTGATTAACATGTTATATTTTTATAAATAATTTAAGTTTTATTAGTAAGATTTAACTTTGATTTAATTATTTCTCTAATTTTTTTAAAATATGTCTAATATTTTCTCAACTTTCTCTCCCTCTATTATCGTTTCGTTTTGGTTTCTTCATTATCTATATCCTAATATTCTTTTTCGCCTCTCTTTCTACTATTCTTTCTTAATTTCTCGTAGATTTTCCTTTCAGTTTTTACTTTTCTCTTTATCTCCTCTATGTTTTTTCTTCTCTTTTTCATTAAGTAATCTCTCATCTATCTTAATTATTGATTTTTTTTATTCCACTCTTATTAATTCGTAACTTTTTCTCCATTTTTTAATAATTATTTCTTTCCATATTATCAATTTTTATATTAATAAATTAGCAACATTTATGAATTATCTAAAATTACATAGTTTAATATATAAGATTAATAATAATTATATATTTTTTTATTTATATTGTTTTACCTAATTTAGCTTTTTTATTAGAAAGATAACATATTGAAAGAAAAAATTATGTATTAGTAACATCAGCTTTTAAAGCAATAGTTTAAATCATTATTTTTTTAATTTTATGTAATAAAATATTTGTATTAGAATAAATTACGACATATATGATAGGAATAATTTTTTTAAAAATATTACATATACTATATAATTTAGACTATTTAAGAAATAACTCATTATCATTAATACAACAATCACACAATGAAGACAAAGTGTATTGCATGCTTGTGCCACCACACAAACATTATAATAGTGTATCAATTTAGAAATCCAACATTAGGCATTCTTAGGAAAAACTACTATTGGGATCAGTGGCCTTTTGGGATATCTTCATTTTGCACATTTTTCCAAAGCATTTAATTTTTTAATGAGTGATAATTAATTTTAATAATATATTGATATTATAAAAATTAAAGTATTAAGAAAAATTATGATTACAATTTTAGTTATTAATATTTAATATTAACATTATAGCATTATTATTAATTTCATTTAATAATTAATATAACATCTCACATAATGTAATAAAATAATAACTTTAAATTTTTTAAATATTGAGATAAATAACATATTTATACTCTTTACCTCTTTTATGTTCTCTCTTTTCTTTACTATGTTAAATAATTTCTAATCTCTTCATTGTTATTTTTTCACTTACCATGCTCTTATCAATCAATAATTATTTCACTCTTTTAAGGTAGTTATCACTTTCTGTATTATCTCTTTTTATGAACATTAATTTACAACATTTAAGAAATCTTTTATATATCAATATTTAATGAATAATATATTTGAAAATAATATATTTAATTATTTATATATTTATTAAATTTAAATTTTAAATTATTAGAATGATAAAATAACCAAAAAATATTATTTATATATATAATATCTATCTTTTAAAAAATTAAATTTTTTATAATTTTTTTTTAATTTTATGTAATCAAAATATTATTATTATTATGCATCATGAGTTATTCTTTTCAAGATGATAATATCACAACAATGATTCTTTTCCTTTTCTATGAATATGAGACTACATTAGCATTATAGAGTAGAATTATTTAGTACGTTGAATGTTAAGATTACTTGTGTGAGAATTGTTTTTTGATGAGTGACCTCTTGAGATTATTTTTAAGCATTTTTTCATAGCATTATTTTTTTTAAGTATTTATAATTTATTTTAAAAAAATGTTAATTTTAGAAAACTAAATGACTATTACTTATAGTTTATAAAAAATATTTTTTTAATTAATTATTATTAACAACTTTAAAATTTTTTTATCAATTTAATGTAATTATAAGTGTGACACATCATATGACAATAAAATTATAATTTTAATATAGTTTAATGTTGAGAAAAATAACTTATACAAAGTATAATAAATTAGAATTAATTTATATTTAAATTAGAATGTATATGTTATGTGTAAAAGAATTTAAATACATTAATATTACAATATAATAAAAAGGAAACATAAAACTAAATAACTATTAATAAATAAAATTTACTTTTGATATCTGTATTACATCACTTAAAGATAAAATATTAAAATCATTATGATATTTATTATTTAATTAATTTATTTAGATTTAAATATAATACTATTAAAAAATGAAATAGCTTGTTAAATATTTTTTAAATAATTTTAATATTCCTAATAATAATAGAACTAAAGGTTTTACTTTTATTTAATTATTTTCTAATTATTTTCTTTTTTTCAATGTCTCTAAAATTCTCTCACTTTCTTCTCTCACATATTATCATTCTATTATTTGTCTTTTCATTTTTTATTTTGTTACACACTTATTGGCCATTCTCTTTATGCTATCCATCTCTTCTTTGTCGCTTCTCATTCTTTAACTTTTTTATTTGTTATCTCTACCTCTTCTATTTTCTCCCTTTTTTTTATTAATTCTAGACTTTCTCCTTTTAGAAAGTGGTTACCTCCCCATATATTATCACCTTTTCAAGTCAATAATTAATCTTTTTTAAGATATCATTTTAGTGATATAGTATAATATATAATTTTTTAAGAGGTATATTAATTTTTATATCGATTATTTAATTTAATTTTTTATTTATAAGAATTATAACATAATAAAAGAAATCATTGTGTATTTGTTTCATTGTCATGAAAAATTATAGTACATATAATTTTTTATTTACTTCATATAAATAAATATAATATTAAAATATTTATAAAAATGTTAACTTTTTTAAATTTTGAATGCTTCATAACATAAAAATCATTTGAAATGTTATAATAATTTTGGAAACATAATTACACAACTTTGTTATTTTATCTTTCGCATGTAAGTGCGACCACACTAGCCTTATAGCACAAGAGATCATTCGAACTCTTAAGTTCCATATGTTTAAAAAAGTGTAGGGTTGGGATAAGTGATCTATTCGTGTTAACATATTTTTATAATATCTTTTTTTTTAATGAATGACAATTGATTTTTATAATAATATTTTTTTAAATAATAAATTATTGTAAATGATAGTTTATAATTATATTTTTCAAGTTATGTTTTAGAAATAACTTTGTAATATTATTGTTAATTTCTTATATATTAAATATGGCAAATCATATGATATAATCAAATATTAACTTTAATTTATTTTATTGTCAGCAAAAAAATCTATTATTAATTATAATAAAGTACAATTAATTAATATTTATAATAGTGTATCTATACACTGTAATGAGTTTTCAAATATAAAGAATATTATAATATAGAATATCAGATATAAAAAATAATATTTTATTAATAGTAAAAATAAATTCAAATACTTGTAATTTTATAAAATAGTAATAAGCCTACAATTTTATTTTATAATTTAATATTATTAAGTAATATATATGATTCATTTATCATATTTTATAAATTATATAAGTCTAATTATTTTTATTTAAATTTTATTTAACTATTACTCTCACTTTTTTCTCTTTATCTCAATGTCTCTCAAATTCTCACCATTTTTCTCTCTGTAATTAGAATTCTCTTATTTGTCCCTTTATTCTCTATATCTTAATATTTTTAGCCTCTCACTTCCCATTATCATTCTATACTTTCTCATTTCTTTCTCTTTTATTTTTTTTATTTATTCTTTCAATCTTTTTTAATGTTCTTTCTTTTTTTTCATTTTTAATAAATCATCTCTCATATCTTTTTATTTTTATTTTTTTCTATTTTGCTCTTGTTAGTAGTGACTTTATCTCTCTAAGAAAATAATTATCATCATCTTTATATCACTTTTTCTGCACTTGAATTATTAAATTTTAAAATTTTTTATGTTTCATAATCTTATTTATAAAATTTTATTAGAAATTATATTTTATTATTTATATTTATTATGAAATTTATTTTCTATTTGTATGTATGATTCTATAATGAAAGAAATTCTTATTTATTGATATCAATTTTATAAAAGTTTAGAGTTTAAATAAATTATTTATTTATTTTCTATAAATAATCTATTAATATTAAAAATATACTATGATAGACATAATAAGCACATAAAACATTTTAATACATTTACTTGATAATTTAGGAACTTTTAAAATGGTTCACAATTTTCAAAACGATAATCATGCAACTACGATTTTGTGTGTTTTGCAGATATTTTTCACCACACTAGCATTATGGCACTTTATCCCATTAAAACTAAAAAGTTAAGCACGCTTGGGTTAGAGTACAATTGGATTGGGTCAAGACTTGAGACGTCCTCATACTACACATACTATTCGTGGCACCACTTTTTCTCCTAAAAGATAATTATTTTTAATAAGATGTTTGAGGTCAGGTTCAGTAAGAGTGTGGTGAATTACTATGAATCATGTTTAATTTATTATAAAATATTTCCACTTAATATTTATAGAAATTTTTAATAAAGTTTATTAAATATATAAAAATAAATTTTTATAAATTTTCATTTTTATTTAAAAACATTTTAAGTTTTATAATGGTCATGTAATTGAAAAATTAAAAAGTAATTAAAAATTTAAAAAATAAATTTTTAGTTTGTTTGACATAACAACAAGCCAACATCCTCCCTAAGAAAAAACAAGGCAAACACAATAAAATATAAGCCTTTTGCTAATAGAAGGGTTGGCTAAATACTCACAATAAAAAGACAAATGAGATTGACTACTATGGTGCTATATAAAAAAAATTGAATAGACTACTACTTCTTGACAACAAAAAAAATAAAAAAAACATTCAATGATATATAATTTAAATGAACATAACTAAAACCTTAACTCTCATGAAAACATTAAAGAGGCAAAATTATCTTAATTAATTGAATTAAATATCAAGAAAATTAATAATTTTGCTAATTGAGAATGAAAGGAGTCACAGAAGTTTGATGTGTGAATGGCGCAGTAGTGTATGAAATGCATGAGGGAACTGAGTTGATAACAGCTTTCATATTTTTTCTTAAAATTTAAGAAAAAATTCTTATTTTTGTACAAAAACATTCTATTTACATGCAATTTGTAAAAGTTAAAAAAACTTAACAGAAACCTAATTTAGCTTTAGAATTTTGCAATTTTAGCAATATTTTAATTAGGAAAAAAAAGTAAAAATAACTGAACAATGGCTCGAAAAATGGCTAAAAAAGTTGTTGCACAATTGCCACTCTGTCAGACATATCCAATCGAATTTTTGCATTTGAAAAAATGTATTTTTTTTTCGTGAGATCAGATTCAAGATCTAATGACATTGTTTAAGCTTTGTTCGAAAGAATTAGGTGTTTGAAAGATAAAATACAGCATTGATCATTCAGGCCAAAATCCTCCTTTGGATGGTGCACCTTATTACAACAATTAAAATATTCATCCTGCAAAAAAAGTTTGAGGGTTTTGTGCTATATTGGTCACTAGCATTGTTTGTCGCTCCATATTGGTGTTTTTGTAACACGGGTACAAGTCTGTCTGATTTAATTTGCTTGCGTTTTTCATGTTGTCATTGGCGATCCCACAGCTACAAGAATTTGTTGATTGAAAGATGGTGTGTGCCATTGATAGTTTGATTGAAAATTTGTGCGATTAGATGGTGCTCTTTAATCCCAAAATTCGAAAATTCTCCTTGTTGAAATTTTGGCAATTTTTTCCCCAGTTTGACATCACTCGTTTCTCAGTATAGGTATTTTTGTAAAAGCATTAATTAATTTAGTGAACTAGCTGCTGCTATAAACATAAATTACTTTAGTTGGCCAGCATTTACTTTTTTTTCAAATTAATCACTAGAGTAACCAATCGTCATGGTTCACTGTGGCAACTAGTTTTCACATGATAAATTTTTGTTAAATTTTTTTCTCAGTTATTTTTCTTTAAAATAATCTGTCATTTCCTTCTCTCTCTTATTATTACATTTTATTTTTTTTACTCTCAAATTTCTTTTATTATTTAGGGCTTTTCTAATTTCTCTATCCTTCTCTAAATTCTTTTTTTTCTTTTCTTATTCATTAAATCATCTCTCATCTATCTAAAGAATTTTTTTCCTCTCTATTTTTATTTTATTACTAATTATTTTCTCTCTTATGGAATAATCATCTCTAACTCTATTATCTTCGCTTAAACACAACAATTAATAGTATTTAGAAAATAGAAGAAAGATAACATAATAGAAGAAACTTTAATTTAGAGTTGTCTAGATTTTAAAAAATTATAATTTTCGAAATAGTTTATTAATTTTATTTAAGTATAATAATTATATTATAATATATTATGACTTGTATCATGCATAAATTTTATTAAAAGTGTATAAGGTTAACAATTTAGCAAATTTCAAAAATTTGTTCATTATTATTAAAGAAATAATAACACAATTTAGATATTTTCTTTTCTTTTGAATGCGTGTTCGACCACACGAGCATATTAGCATTGGAACTCGTTAGAACTTACCATTTAAGCTCACTTTAGAGAGAGTAATATTGAGGTGGGTGACTTTTTAAAGTGTTGCACATATTTTTCATAGCATTTTTTTATCAAATAATGATTAATTTTTATATCATTATAATGTAAAACAATAACTATAAATGGTACTTCATCATTACCATTACAATAATTTCTTTTTAAAGTAAATTTTTATGTTATAGAATAATAAATATAACACATTATTATATCCTATGAAATAATAACTTTAATATTATTAAATATTTAAAAAAACAATTTATAACGATTATAATATCTTAGAATTAATTTATGTTTATAACAGCATATATTTGTTGTCTATTTAATTTTTTAAATATAGAAATATTATATTATAATTTATTAGAAATAAAAAATAATATTAAATTAACAATCAAAATTTTTTTTTAATATTCATAATTTTTAAAAGAAATAATAAATCTTAAATATGTTTTATATGTTATTATTACTAAATAATAAATGTAGGATATTCTATAATTATTTTTCAATGTCTCCGATATTCTCTCCCTTTTTCTCTTTTGTTACCATTCGTGTTTTATTTCTTAAAGATCTATATCTTAATATTCTTCTTGGCCTTTCTCTCCCCTATTCTTTTTTAATTTCTTTTTTCTCTCCCTCAGACTTTTTTATATTTTCTCCTTAGCTCCATTATGTATTTTCTTCTTTTATTAAAAAATCTCATATCTTATTCTATTGTTATTTTTCTCATTATTTTAATCTTATTAATTGGTAACTTTCTCTCTCTTGTGAGGTGATTATTTCTTTCTCAATAAGCATAATTGTTTTAAAAATAGTACATATACTTGATAATTTAGACTATTTTAGAAATGATTCATAATCATGAAGACAATAATCAAGTAATTAAGATAACATCTATGTCATAAATGTGTAATTGTGCAAACAATATGGCAGTGGATCTAATCAAAACTCAAAATTTAAGCATTCCTAGGAAAAAGTACTTTTGAGATTAGTGACCTTTTGGTAAGTCCTGATGTTTCGCATGTTTTTTTCAAAGCATTCATTTTTTAAGGAATGACAATTCATTTTAAAAATATGTTGATGTGAAAAATTAAATTATAAAAAAAATATTTATAATTACGATTTTAGAAATTACTATTTAATAATAACTTTATAACATTATAGTCAATTTCATATAATAACAAATGTGACACATCACATGACATACTAAAAAACATAACTTTCAATTTGTTTAATATTATGCTAAATGACTTATGTTAATTATAATAAAATAGAAATAATTGATGTTTATAGTAATATATATTATGGACATTGTATTGTTAAATAAAGAAACATTATTTTAAAAAAAAAAGGAAATCACAAATTATTCCTTTAATCTTAAATATTCTTTATATGATTTTATATTGTGTAAAGCAAAGATAATATATTTCAATAATTATATTCATTATTATTTAATTAATTTTTTAAGTATTAATAGTAAAACATTCTTTAAAAATTTGTAATATTATAAAACTATAATAAACTGGAAATATTATTATATCTTAGAACAAATAAATGTTATATATAATTTAATTTCTTTAATTTTTTAAAAATATTATAAGTTTAATTACTTAAATTTAGCTTTCATTAAATCATTTTTATCACTTTTTTCTTCTTATCTTAATATCTAGTATATTGTCGCAATTATCTTTTTTATTATCAATATCATGTTTGTTTTTTAATTCTCTATATTTTTATTTTCCTTTTGACCTCTCTCCTCTATAACTTTGTACTTCTCATTTCTTTGTATTTCATTAATTTTTTTATTCTCTCCACATCATTTATGTTCTCTCTTTTTATTCCTCTTCATTAAATCATCTCTCATCTCTCAATTATTTTTCTCTTTCTCTTATCAATCTAAAACTTTTCTCTTTTTTGAAATAATTATCTCTACTATAATATTTTTTAAATAATATTAACTAAAAAATTTTAAGAAATCTATTTTATATCAAAATTTAATATATAATATATTTGAAAAATATATATTTTATTTTTGTATATTTATTAAATTTAATTTTTAAATTATAAGAATGATAACATAATTAAAGAAAATCATTTATATTAACATCTATGTTATTAAAAAAAAAATTTCAATTGTTTATTAATTTTATATGAATAAAATATTATTATTATTATAATGCATCAAGATTCATTATTTTCAAGATAATAATTTCACAACTATGATTTTCTTTTTCTTTTCTATACATATGCGACAACATTAAGATGATAGTCTTAGATCTAGTTGGAATTTCATTGTTAAATTTGCCCGGTTGAGAATTGTTTTAGGATGGGTGACCTCTTGTGAGTATTGTTACATATCCTTTCATATCATTTTTTTTTTCTAACAGTTGATAATTGATTTTAAACGAATATAAATTATAGTTTATAAATACTATTTTTTGTAACAAATTATTAATAGCAAATTTAAAATTTTTTTATTATTTCATATAAAAATTAGTATGGCACATCATATGATATAATTAAATAATAATTGTAATATAGTTTAACATCAAGAAAAATAACATATACAATATATTATAAATATGAATGAATTTACATTTATAATAATACATATATGTTGTGTGTAAATGTTTTGAAATATATCTATATTACTTTATAAAATAAGATAAATATTAAATTAAATAATTAGTGTTAAATATTATTTAGTTTTCTTCTTTTATTACATCAAATAATAATAATATATTAAAATTAATATAATACTTATTATTTAATTAATTATTTAAATTTAAAATTTTAAAATAATAAAATTAAAACAATTATCAAAATATTCTTTAAATATTTGTAATATTCCATAATAATAATAGTCCAAGAATTTATATATTTTTCTAATTTTTAAATATTATATATCATTAACTTGTAATATTTAAAAAATATTATAACTTTAATTATTAAGGTTTCAATTTTATTTCATTTTTTTAAATTGTTTCTCCTTATTTGAATGTCTCTAAAATTCTTTCACTTTCTTCTCTCAGCTATTATCATTTTATTATGTGTTATTTAAATATTATCTCATTCACTATTATTGGCATCTTTCTTTCTGCAATCAATCTCTTGCTTGTCATTTCTCTTTCTTTAATTTTTTTAATTATTATCTTTATTCTTTTATGTTCTTTCTTTTTTCTCTTTAAATAAATAAATATTGTTTTATAAAAAATAAAATATTTATATTTTATTAAAAGTGAAAAATTTTTAAATATTTCTAATTTTCAAAAATAATAATATGCTTAAAATTATTTTTTATAATTTAAAAATATTAAGTACTATAGAAGACTCACTTATTAGATTATATAAATATTATAATTTTAATTATTTAGATTTAACTTTTATTTAAATATTTTTATCAATTTTTTCTCTTTTTCTTGAAGTGTGTCAAATTCTCTTTCTTTCTACTATCCACTATTATCATTCTCTTATTTGCCTCTTTATTCTCTATATATGATTATTTTTTTGTCTCTCTCTGACCATTATCCTTTTTTACTTTTTCATTTCCTTCTTTTTCATTTTTTCTCTTTATTTAATTATCTCTCTTCTCTCTTTATTATTATTTTTCTTTATTTTGCCCTTATCAATTCTTGACTCTCTCCCTGAGAGAATAATTTTCTCCATATTCTTTATTTTTTTTTCTAGCTATCAATTATTAATTTTTTAAAAATGCCTTTGTTTCATAAACTAATATATAATATTTATGAGAAATATATATTTTATTTTTAATATTTAATATGTAATTTAATTTTTTAATTGTAAGAAGCATAATATAAAGTAAGAAATTTATTTGTATTATGGTCAACTTTGAAGACATAATAGTCTATTTAAAATATTTATTTATTTTATAAAAACATTATATTAATATTACAATATAGTATGATTGATATAATAAGCATATAAAAAATTTTAGTAGATTTAGTTATTTCTTTAGAAACTATTTAAAATAGATAACTAATTTTCAAAAGCAATAATACCTCGACTACAATTTTTTATCTTTTGATAATATTTGTTACCACAGTAGCATTATAGCAATTTATCCAATTAGAACTAAAAATTGAATCTTGCTTGGGTTAGAATACTATTGGGATCTGTCACCTATTGAGAAGTCTTCGTGTTTGAGATATTTTTTTTTGCAGCATTCCATTTTTTTTTTGAAGGACAATTAATTTAAATTAGATTTTTATTGTGAGGTTTAACAAAAGTGAGGTGAATTACTATGAGTGAAAGTTTGATTTATTAAAAATATTTCAATAAAATATTTATAAAAATTTTAAATAATTTTTAAGAAATATATAAAAGTGATTTTCTATAAATTTTCATTTTAATTTAAAAAATATTTAGTTTCATAAAATTTAAGTTATTTAAAAATCAATTGTCATTATAAAAGAAGACAGCTTGCACTACAAGAAAAAAACAACAAAATCACAACACAATATAAGCCTTTTGCTAATAAATGTGTTTGCTAAGTTCTCACAAGAAAAGAGAAAAATGATGTAGACTACAATGGTCTTATAATGAAATAAATGAAATATGATAATACATCCATACAACAAAAAATAATTGAAAAAAAGAAAAACATTTACTGACATAAAATCTATATCAGCACGAAAAAATCTTATCCTTCATGAGACCATTTAATAGGGACAATACTCTCAATTAAATGAATTAAATACAAAGAAAATTAATAACTTAGCTGATTTGAGATTGACAGGATTTTTAGGAGTTTGACGAGTGAATAGCATAGCAGTGTATAAAAATAACGAGGGAAACAAGATGCTAACTTTAATTTTTTTTCTAAGAATCATATAAATATTTTTTATTTTTTTTCTTAAAAAGTTTTCTATGTATATGCAACATGTAAAGGCTAAAACTACTTACCAAACATCAAATTAAGCATTCAGAATTTTTGTAGTTTTTCTTAATATTTTGTAATAATTATATTATTTGCTATTTCATGTTTTTATCTTATTACACTCTTATTGGCTTCTCTATTATCCAACTCTTTTTGTCATTTGTGTTTCTTTATTTCTTTAACTTATTATATCTATCTCCTTTGTGTTCTCGCTTTTTTTTTCTTTAATAAATAATCTCTCATATCTTTCTATTATTAATTTTTCAATTTATTTTTTATTTTATTAATTCATCACTTCCACTCTTTTAAAAAATAGTTATCTTCATCTCCATTATCTCCTTTTGAGCTCAATAATAAATATTATTTAAGAGATCTCTTCTATGACATAATGTTATACATAATATATTTTATAAATATATATCTATTATTTTTTATATTTATTGAATAATTTAATTTTTTTATTTATAAGAATTATAACATAATGGAAGGAATATTTTCGTATTAGTGTCAATGTTATTAAAAATGATAGTTCATGTAATTTTTTATTTATTTGATATAAATAAAAAATTAACACATTAAACTATTTCAATATATATAAAAATCATAAACTTTATTTAAAAGTTTGTGTGCTTAATAATTTAAGAACTTTTAGAAATGGGGTAATACCTTCAGAAAAATAATCATACAAATTTGAAATATTATCTCTTGAATATATGTGCGACCACTCTAGCCTTATAGCACATTATATCATTGCATCTATAAAGTTAAAGCATGTTTAGACAAGCATAGTGTTGGGTGACTTCTTAGAATTCCAATTACTAATATTTTTTCATAAAATTTTTTTTTTAATGAATAATAGTTAATTTTTATTACACAATTATTCTTAAAATAATAAATTATTACAATCGATAGTTTATATTTATATTTTTTAAATAATTTTTGAAAAATAAATTTATGATATTATTATTAATTTAATATAATAATAAAAATTATATGACATATTATATAATCAAGAATTAACTTCAATTTATTTTATTATTAAGTAGAAAAACTTTTGTTAATTATAATAAAGCAAAACCAATTTACCTTTATGATAGTAAATATAAGTTATATAATGAATTTTTTAAAATAAAAATATTATATTATAGAATATTGAATTTTTTAAAAATTTTATTAATAATAAATAATTTTTTTAAAATATTTTTAATTTTCTAAAACAATAATACAAATAAAATTAATTTTTATAATTTAAATAATTAAGTATTGTATATGATTCATTTGTTATATTCTATAAATATTATAAGTTTAATTATTTAGATTTAACTTTTATTTAATGATTTTTGTCACTTTTTTCTCTTTATCTCAATGTGTCTCAAATTCTCTTTCTTTTTTCACACTCCTATTATGATTCTCTTTTTTGTATCTCTATTCTCTATATTTCAATATTTTTAGGCTCCCTCTCACCACTATCATTTTTTACATTCTCCTTTCTTTTTTTTATTTTTGATTTATTCATTCAATATTTTCTATTTTCTCTCTTTTTCATTTTTTTGTTTAATCATCTCTTATCTCTCTTTATTAATATTTTCTTTTATATTTTGCTATTGTTAATCTGTGACTTTCTCTCTCTCTGAGAGAATAATTATCTTCATCTTTATTATCTCTTTTTTTGCCCATCAATTATTTATATTTATAAAATACCTTTTTATTCATAACCAAATTTATAATTTTAATGATAAATATATTTTTTATTATTTATTTTTATTTAAATAATTTAATTTTTTATTACTAAGAAGATAATATAATTGAAAGAATTAATAGGTATTACTTTCAATATTATAAAAAATAATAATTTATTTAAAGTTTTATTTATTTTTTAACTAATATTTTATTAAAATTATAATATAATATGATAAATGGTTCACTATTTTTAAAATGAGAATCACTCAACTATGATTTTTTATCTTTCACATGTATTTGTTACCACAACAAGATTATAGCATTCAATCCCATAAAAACACGAAAGGTAAACGTCCTTGGTTAATGTCTTACTACGATTGGTCACCTTTTTTATTAGTCTTGATGTTACACATTTGTTTTCATAGCACTCCTTTTCAACTGAAAGACAATTATTTTTTATAAGATGTTTGAGGTCAGTTTTAGTAAGTGTGAGGTGAATTAGTATGAATCAAAGTTTTATTTATTAACAAAATATATCAAAAAATTATTTATCATAAATTTTAATAATGTTTAGCAAATATATGAAAGTGATTTTATATAAACTATTATTTTAATTTAAAAAATGATAAGTTTTATTAGAGTTATATAATTAAAAAATCAAAAATAATTAAAAATGTAAAAACTTTATTTCTAAGTTGTTCAGCTTACAAAACAACCCTACATCCACCCCAAGAAAACATTACAAACATAACACAATATAGGCCTTTCTCCAATAAATAGGCAAGGAGACAAATGAGATAGAATTCTACATTTTATAATGAAATAAACGAAATAAGCTACTGCATCGTAACAAGAAAATAAAATGAAAAGAAGAAAAACATTCAGCAACATAAAATATAATCAATAAAACAAAAAATTTATGCTTTTTAAATAATTAAATAGGCAAAAGTATCTTATTTAATTGAATTAAATATCAAGAAAATTAATAACTTGATTTGGCAATGAAAGGAGTTTTTGGAGTTTGACAAGTGAATGACGCAACTGCGTATGAAAACGATAAGAGAAATAAGCAACTAAGGGCTTTAATATTTTTTTCTTAGTATCACATAAAAATTTTTATTCTTATTTTCATAAAAAAATCTTTTACTTATATAAAATTTGTAGAGGCTAAAAGCACTAACAAACAACACAATTTTGCTATTAGAATTTTTTCAATTTTAATAGTATTTTAATTATGAAATAAACAAATAAATAACACACCAACGGCTCGAAAAACTGAAAAAAAAGCATTTTAGCAATCGCCGTTCAATTGGAAGGCTTTGAGACTGTTAGTTTCCAAAAAATTGGGGGTCAAATATATGCAATATAATCTGTGCCTTTATTAAAATGAAATTGGTTTGGTCTGTTAGATCAGAATCGTATTCTAACGATAGCATTTAGGTTCAACAGTGGAATAAATACGAACTGTGCGATGGCAATAAGGTATTATTGGATGGCTTAAAAATTAGTGTCTCGAAAGATAAAATTCAAAGGGTATCATTTGATGGTGAAAATTTGCAATTAGATGATGCACCATACTTTCCCAATTAAAAATTCATAATGAAGAAAAACTTGAGTATTGTGTCCCACATTGCTCACCTGTATTGTTTGTCACTCTTTATAGGTATTCTTGTAAACCCAGTAGATGTCTTCTTGTTTTTATTTGCTAGTCATTGCCATGTTAGCTTTAGTGATCACACGACGACTCAAAGAATTTGTGGATCATTTGATCACGAATTTTCACAATTAGACTATGCTTCTTAGTCTGACAATTTCAAAATTTGCCGTCTACGACATTTTTATCCCTCATTGCTACGTCACCTTGTTTGATTCTCCTTATAGGTATTTTCGTAACTACACTGATTAATTCAGTCAGCTAGCTGCTGCTATATACGTCAGACTAATTTAGTTGGCTTGCATTTGTTATGTTGGTGAATTAATTACCTCGGAAACCAATGGCCGATTTTCTTTTGTTTTGTTGGATTTATGGAGGTGTTATAAACTGCTCGATTAAAAATTAGAATGTTTGGATTTGATTATGTACATAACTATTTTGAGAAGTAATTTTCTATGAACCTTAATGTTTCACTATGGTAACGGGTTTTTATTGGTCCATTTTTATTAAATTTTGTTTCTCAATTATTCTACTTTAACACATTCTAGCACTTTGTTTTCTCTCTTATTATTAATTTTTTTCTTTCTCTTCGTTCTCGTTCTCCTTATATTATTCATGGTCTCTGTCTCCTCTCTATCACTTTCTCCTTTCTCTTTTTTATAAGTCACTCATTTATTTATTTTCTTTATCTTATTTATGTTCTCTTTTCTCTTTTGTTTTTAATTAAATCGTCTCTTTTACATCTCAGCAGTTATTTTCGACTTTTTTTGATTTTATTAAACCATGACTTTTTTTTTTGTATGTAATAATCTTTGACACTCTTATCTCAATTTGAGCCCATAAATAAAACATATTTAGGAAATATGTCATGGGATATTGTTTAATATGTGATGTTTTGCACAAATATATATGTTATTATAAATATTTACTACACAATTTAATTTTTAATTTACAAGAAAGGAACCATAATAGAAGAAATTTTATTTAGAGTTTTTAAATTTTTTAAAAATGTTTGCTTATTAAATTTTTTATTAATTTTATTTAAATATAATAGTTTTATTATAATATATTGTGACATGTAACATGCATAAATTTTATTAAAAGTGCATAAGCTTGACAATTTAGGAATTTTACAAATTTTTCATTTCCTTTCAAAAAATATTCAAAAAACTACGACATTTTTTGTTATGAATACATGTTCGACCACATGAGATTTTAGTATTGGATCTCATTGGAACTCACAAGTTATGCCTACTTGAGCGGGAGTGGTATTGAAATGAATGACCTTTCTAATGGTCCCAATGTTGCGCATACTTTTCGTAGCAGACTTATTTTAACAAATGATGATTAATTTTGGTAACATTTTAATGTAGAAAAGTACTACAGATGACAGTTTGTAATTTCAAATATAATAATTAATTTTTAGAATGACTTCATAAAATTATTATTAATTTTTTATAATAACAAATATGGCACATCATTTGATGTAATAGAATAAAAACTTTAATTTTGTTAAATATTTAGAAAAATAATTTATATCAAATATAATAAAATAGAATTAATTAATATTTATAATAGCATATATGTGGTGTGTATTTTGTATATATAAATATTATATTATTAAATATTAGAAATAAAACATAAAAAATTAATAGTCAAACATATTTTGTTAAACTTTTTTTTAATTTCATTCAATATTTCTCATATTCTCTAACTTATTTGTCGCTTCAAGATTAATTTACTATATTTATTACTTTTGTGGGCTTGTGCGACCACACAAATAATATAGTGGTGGATTTAATTAACTCCAAAGTTAAGTTTTCTTAGGCAAGGGTATTATTGGGAAAGTTGGTCTCTTGAGAAGTCCTTATGTTGCACATATTTTTTCAAAATACTCATTTTCTTAATGGGTGACAACGAATTTTTATAACATGATGATGTTAAAAAATTAAATCATTAAAACAGGCTATTTATAGATAGAATTTTAGCAATTAATATTTAATAATAGCTTTAGAACATCATTATTAATTTCATGTAATAATGAATTTGACACATCACACGATATATTAAAATAATAACTTTTAATTTATTAAATATTAAGAAAAATAAATTATATCAATTATATTAAATGAGAATAATTTAAGTTTATAATAGTGTATAAATTATGTACATAGAGTTTTTAAATAAAGTAACCTTACGTTATTAAAAATAAAAAATCTAAAATTATTTTAAAATAAATATTTGTTGTCCATAATTTAATTTTTAATTACACTTTTAATTTTGAATATTTAAATTTAAATTTTATTAAATTATTTTTATCATTTTTCTCTTTATCTTAATGTCTAAATTATTCTCTTATTTGTTACTTTATTCTCGGTGTTTTTATATTTTTTGGGCCTCATTCTCCTCTATCACTTTGTACTTTCTCAGTTCTCACAATTTCATTTAATTATTTATTCTTTCTATATCTTTTTCATTTCCTTTTTTGTTTTCCTCTTTACTAAAGTGACACTTATTTCTCTATTATTATTCTCTTAATCTTCCTCTTATCAATCTATAACTTTTTCCTCCTTAAATTTAGTTGTCTCGTTCTATATTATCTCATTTTTAGAATTTTAATTAAACAATTTAAGAAACCCTTCATATAACACTATTTAATATATAATATATTTAAAATATATATTTTTTATTATTTATATATTTATTAAATTTAATTTTTAAAATTATAATAATGGTAACCTAACAAAAGAAAATCATATATTTTATCACCCATGTTATAAAAAGAAACAATTCTTATAATTTTCTATTACATTTATATAAATAAAATATTGTTATTGTAATGAATCAAGATTTATTTTTTTAATACATTAGTCACACAACTATGATTATTTGTCTTTTTTGTACACATGTGACCATATTAGCATTATAGTAATATATCTAACTAGTAATTCAAATGTTAAGCTTGCTTGGATGAGGGTCGTTTTGGGATAAGTGACCTCTTTGGAGTATTGTTACACATTTTTTCATAACAATCATTTTTTAAGGATCGATAATTTATTTTAAAAACATGAAAATTTTTAAAAATAATTTAATGATCGAATTACAATTTATAAATAGCATTTTTGTAAATAATTATTAATAACAATATTATAAAAATTTTATTAATTTCATATAAAAAAAAGTATGACACATCATAGGATAAAATAAAAAAATATTTTTAATTTAGTTTAACATTAAAAAAATAAGTTATTTTAAAAAAATAACTTATTTTAAAAAAATTAAAAATTAATTTACGTTTATAATAGTATTTTTATGTTGTATATAAATGTTTTTCAATATATCAATATTACTTTATAAAAAATTGAAATAAAATTTTGTGAATTATTATTAAATTTTGTTTATTTTTAATTTCTTTATTACATCATATAAAGATAATATATTTAAATATTTATAATATTTGTTGTTTAAGTAATTTTTAAAATTTAGTTGTGAAAAAATAAAAATTAATAAATGATTTAATATTTTTTAAATATTTGTTATATTCCATAATAATAATAGACTTAAAAAGTTTTTTTTTATTTATTTTTTAAATACTATATATGATTAGCTTATAATATTTAATAAATATTATTATTTTCATTATTAAAGTTCAAGTTTTATTTAATTTTTTTCTATCACATTTCTCTTTTTTTAATGTCCTTGAAAATTTTATCATTTTCTTCTATCACTTATTATCATTTTGTTATTTATCTTTTCATTTTTTATCTCATTACACTATGATTGTCCTTTCTCTACTTATTATCTATCTATTATTTGTCATTTCCCTTTTATAATTAATTTGTTTATTACTTTGTCTCTTTTATGTTCTCCCCTTTATTTATCTCTTCAATAAATCATCTCTCATCTTTAATCTCTCTCTATTATTATTTTTCTATTTCTTTTTATTTTATTATTTTCTCAATTTCTCTCTTTCAAAAAATAATCATCATCTCCATTATCACCTTTTAAACTCATAAATTAATCATATTTAAGAGATTTTATCCTCTACATAGTATAATATATGTAATATGTTTTCTAAATGTATAAATTATTCTTTATATTTATTTCATAATTTAATTTTGTATTTATAAGAATGATAACATAATGAAAGAAATTGTTATTTGTTAGTGTCAATGTTATCAAAAATGATAGTTTAACTAATTTCTTTTTTATTTCATATAAATAAAATATTAACAACATATTATATTACAATATGAATAAAAAGCATAAAATGTATTTAAAAGATTAATTGCTTTATAATTTAAATTTTTTATGAAATTTTATAATACCTTCAAAAAATAATCACACAACTTCGATATTTTATCCTTTCAATAATATCACTATTGTTGCTCATATTTTTTCATAACATCTATTTTTTAATGAATAAAATTTATTTTTAATATCATTATTATTTTAAGAAATTATTATAAATTACAATTTATAATTATATTATTATTATTATTATCTTTTAAAATTATATTTGTAATATTAGTGTTAATTTAATATAATGAAAACCATGACATATCAAACGATATAATAAAATATATAACTACAATTTACTTTATTAATAATGAAAAAAACCTTTTTTAATTATAATAAATTAGAATTAACTTATGTTTATAGTAGTACATATGTATTGCATGATGAATTTTTAAATATAAAAGTGTTGAATAATAGAATATTTAATATTAAAATTATCTTTTATTAATAATAAAAAAATCTTTAAAATACTTCTAATTTTATAAAAATAATAATTAACTTAAAATTTATTTTTATATTTTTAATATTATTAAGTATTATATATGATTTACTTATTATATTCTATAAATATTATATGTTTCATTATTACGATTTAACTTTTATTTCAATACTTCTCTCAGTTTTTCGCTTTATCTAATTGTATCTCTATTTCTCTCCCTTTTGTTATCTCTCATCAATTCCATTCACTTATTTGTCTCTTTGTGCTCTATATCTTCATATCTTTTAGTCTCTCTCCCTAACCACTGTCTTTCTTTACTTTATCATTTCTTTCTCTTTCATTTTTTATTTATACTTTTAACCTTTTTTATGCTCTCTTTCCTTTTCCACTTTACTCAATAATCTCACATGTCTCATTATTATTATTTTGTCCTCTATTTTGCTCTTGCCAATCCGTGTCTTTTT
This sequence comes from Vanilla planifolia, assembly GCA_023846275.1. Lineage (NCBI taxonomy): Eukaryota > Viridiplantae > Streptophyta > Magnoliopsida > Asparagales > Orchidaceae > Vanilla > Vanilla planifolia. Next base: position 240,205 of record JAIUJO010000294.1, read on the forward strand.
CTCTTGCTTAGCGAATAATTGTTTTCATCTTCATTATGTTTTTTGTGCTCACCAATTATGAATAATTAAAAAAAATTGTGTTTCATAATCAAATATATAATATTTATTATAAATATATTTTTTATTATTTATATTTATTAGGTAATTTTTTTTGTAAGAATCATAATATAATGAAAGCAATTCATATGTGTTAATGACAACCTTATAAAAAAATAGTTTATTTAAATTTTTTATTTATTTTAAATAAATAATATATTAATATAACAATATAGTATGATAAACATAATAAGTATGTTGAAAAATTTTGGAAGTACATTTCTTATTAGTTTAGAAACTTTTCAAAAAGATTTAGTCGACTACAATATTTTTCTTTTGCATGTATTTGTGACCACGCCAGCATTATAGCACTTGATCCCATTAAAACCAAAAGGTTAAGCATCTTTAAGTTAGAGTAGTATTGGGATGGGTCACCTCTTAAATGGTTCTCATGTTGCAAATATTTTTTCATAGCACTCTTTTTATCAAGAAAGAAAATAAATTTTAATAAGATGTTTTAGATGTGGTTCAGTAGAGGTCAATTGCTATGAATAAAAGTTTTATTTATTACAAAATAATTCCATAAAATATTAATAGCAATTCTTAATGTAGTCTAACAACTATATAAAAGTGATTTTCATTAAATTTTCACTTTATTTTTGAAGCTTATTAAGTTATATAAGAGTAATGTAATTAAAAAAGTCAAAAGTAATTAAAAATGTAAAAAATTTATTTTCAGGTGCTTCGACTTACAAAGCAAGCCTACGTCCACGCCAAGAAAAAATAAGGAAAATACGACACAAAATAAGCCTTTTGCCAATAACTGGTCAGCTAACCACTCATAGCAAAGAGACAATTGAGATTGATTACTATCGTCTGATAATAAAATAAATGAAACTGGCTACTATTTATAATCCATTTGTAAAGGCTAAAATCACTTACCAAACACAAAATTTAGCACTTAGAATTTTCATACTTTTGTAATTTTTATTTACAAAAAAAATAACTCACAAATGGCAACAAAAATGGCTATGAAAAAGAATGCACTGTCGCCACTTAATCGAAATGCTCCAAGATCGTTAGATCGTGAAAATAGAGTGATTTAATTTATGCAATCGAGTCTGTGCCTTTATAAAAATGAAATTGGTCTAGTGTTTTAGATCAGAATTATTATTTGATGGCAGGATTTAGCTTAGCTTGAGGAAGACATATGGACCATGCTATCACAATGCTCCATATTTCAAAAAATCAGAGATCTATCATGCAAAAAAGATTTAGTGTTTTCTCCCACATTGCTCACCAACACTGTTCATCCCTTCATATAGCTTTTTCTCATAACCTGGGACAAGTACAATTGATTTAATTTGCTACATATTATCGTGTTTTCTTTTGCAATCACACAGTAATAACAATTTGTAGATTGAAAGATGATGTGTTGTATTCATCATTCAATCATGAATTTTCATGATCGAGCGGTGCTTCTTAATCAAAAAATTTTTAAATTTTCAAAACAAGACATTTTGGCTTTTTTCCCCTATTGCTCACCAACATTGTTCATTTCTCCTTATAGGTATTTTCAAAACTACTGTAATTGATTTAGTCTATTAGCTACTACTGTGAATGTCCCATTAATTTAGTTTGCTAGCATTTGTTGTGTTTGTGAATTAATCACTAGAGTAACCAACAGAGATTTTTTTTTTGTTCTGTTTGATTTACAATGTCGTTATGCATTGCTTAATTAATAATTGGGATGTTTGGATTTTATTATCTATGGTACTTTTTTCATATCTAAATTCTAATCAACCATCATAGTTCACCATTGTAATTGTTTTTGGTTGATAAATTTTTGTTAAATTATTTTTCTCACTTAATTCTCAATAACACATTCTCTCACTTCATTCTCTCTTGTTATTACTTTTTTATTTTTGTCATCATTCTTGATCTCCTTATATTATTCATTGCCTTTCCCACTCTATTTTCTCTTTTTTCCTAGTTTCGTTCTTTTATTTATTTTCTTTATCTTATTTATGTTCTCTCTTTTCTTTTTTTTCTTCTTTAAATCAACTTTTATCTATTTGAATTATTATTTACATCTCTATTTTTATTTTACCAATCCATGATTTTCCCTCTCTTGAAAATTCGTCTATGGATCCATTATCTTTTTTAGCCCAACAATTAAAAATATTTAAGAAATATATTTTGTTGTATAGTTTAATATGAGATATATTTGAAAAATACATATTTTATTATATATATTTAGTAATTAATTTAATTTTTAATTTATAACAAATGAAATATAGTAGAAGAAACTGTCATATAAAGTTACCTACATTTTGGAAAATTCTAGTTTTTTTAATTATTTATAAATTTTATTAAAAAAAATAATTTTATTGCGACATAGTATGACCTATAACATGACAAATTTTAATAAATGTGTATAGGCTACATAATTTAGGAAATTTTAGAAATAGTTCATTAGCATCAAAAAAATAATCACACAATGATGATTAATTTTTCATAACATTGTGATGGGTGCCCAATTAATGGTCATAGCACTTTACATATTTTTCATACCATTTTTTTAAAAAATTAGGATTAATTTTTATAATATTATAATGCAAAAGAAATTTATTATAAATGATTGTTCATAACTACAATTATAATATTTTATTTTTTAAACATAACTTATAAAATTATTATCATCATTTGATATATTCAAATAATAACAATAATTTTATTAAATATTTAGGAAAATAATTTTTATCAATTATGATAAAAAAAATTAATTTATCTTTAGAGTAACATATATATGTTGCAAATTTAATTTTTTAAAAATATAAATATTATATTATAGAATATTAGAGATTAAAAATAATATTAAATTAATTGTGAAAAATTTTTTAAATATTTTTAATACCATAGAGAAATAATAGATGTCATATATTTTTATATTTTATTATTATTACAAATTATAATAGATTAAAATGTTATATTTTTTAAAAATATTATAAATTTTTCCTTTAAGATTTAACTTTTATCTAATTATTTCTCTGATTGTTTTTCCTAATTTCAATGGCATTCTTGTAGCTTTTCTCTCCAATTATCGATTTTTGGTCTCTTCAAAATCTATATCTCAAAATTTTTCTTGGCCTCTCCCTCCCCAATTCTTCCTTATTTTCTAATTTCTCTGCCATCTACTCTTTTCCTTTTTCTATGTCTCTCCTCTATGTTTTTCTTCTCTTTCTTATTAAGTAATCTCTTTTCTATCTCTGTAATTAATTTTCTCTTTATTTTACTCTTATTAATCCTTAACTTTCTCTCCCATATGGAATAATTATTTCTTTCTCTATTATCTTTTTTATGTCCATTAATTAATGATAAATATGAAATTTCTCATATTACATAATTTAATATATAAGATTAATATGATTACATATTCTATTATTTATATTTTTTATGTAATTTATTTTTTAAGAACGATAACATATTGAAAGAAAATCTTTTGCATGAATATGATTAATTTCGAAGGTAATAGCTTATGTAGTTATTTTTAATAACTTTACATAATAAAATATTGATATGAGAAAAAATTATCATATATATGATAAGAATAATTTTTTTAAAAAATTTCTTATATTTGTGATAATGTTTTATGCATGCATGTGCGACCACACAAATAATATATTAGTGGATCTAATTTAAACTCTAAAGTTATGCATTCTTTGGCAAGTGTAATATTGTGATAGGTGGCCTCTAGAGAATTCCCAATGTTGCATATATATTTTCAAAGAATACCTAATGAGTGATAATTAATATTAAAAATATGATGATGTACAAAAATTAAATTACTAAAATAGATTGCTTATAATTACCTTTTTAGTAATTAATATTTAACAAGAATTTTAATATAATTTAATTAAGAGAAAATATATTATCTAAAGTATGATAAATAAGTGTTACTTTATATTATAATAGTAAATATATGTTGTGTGCAAAAGTTTCTAAACGTATTAATATTAAATTATAAAAAAATAAAAAATACAAAAATAAAATAATTAATGTTAAATATTATTTATTTCTAATAACTATGTAATGCTATATAAATATTATATTATAAAATAATAATAACATTTATTCTTTAAATATATGATAAAACTAAATAAATAAAATATGAAACTATTGTTTACATATTTGTGATATTCCATAATAATAATAAAACAAAAAAAGATTTTATATTTTTATTTTAAACAATTATATATGATTAACATCTAATTTTTAATAAGTATTATAATTTTAACTAATTAATGTTTTAGTTTTATTTATTTTTTTCAATTTTTTCTCGTTATTTTAATGTCTCAAATTTAGACACTCTCTTTTATAACCTATTATTAAACTATTATTTGACTTGTCATTTTTTATCTCATTGCACTCTTATTGTCATCTCCGCCTCACTTACCCATCTTTTCTTTGTCATTACTCTTTTTTTAATTTTTTTACTATCACTATCTCTTCTGTGTTCTCTCTTTTTTTGTCTTCGATAAATCACTTCTAATCCCTCTCTGTTAGTGTATTTCTAATTATTCTTTTTTTATTAATTCGTGACTTTCTCTCTTTTAAAAGTTAGATATTTCCATTGCCATTATCACCTTTTCAACTCATCAATTAATAATATTTAAGAGATCTCTTGTGCGACATAATATAATATATAATAAATTTTATAAATATAAATATTAATTTTTATATTTATTAGATAATTGAAATTTTTATTCATAAGAATGATAACATAGTGGAACAATAATTTTCTTATTTATTTCATGTAAATAAAATTTTAACATCATATTATGCTATAATATATATAAAAAGCATAAAGTTTTTTTAAAACTTAATCTGCTTAATAATTTAAAAAATTTTAGAAGTGATGTAATACCATTAGAAAAATAATCACAAAACAATGATTTTTTATCTTTTGCATACATGTGCAACCACTCTATCCGTGTAGTGCATGATACCATTAGAATTCCGAAGTTAAGCTGCTTTAGTCAAACGTAGTGTTCGGATTGGTGACCTCTTGAAAAGATCTATTGTTGTTCATATATTTTTCATAACATTAATTTTTCTAGTGAATTATAATTAATATCTATAACATTTTCTTTCAAAAGAAATTAGAAATTATAATTTATAATAATAATTTGGTAATTAATTTACAAATTTTTTTTGTATTATTATTAATTTAGTATAATTATAAATATGGCCAATCATATGATATAAAAAATGCTAACTTTTATTTAGTTTATTATTAAAAAAAACTTTTTTACTAATAATAAATTAGAATTAATTTATGTTTTTTAACAATATATGTACAATGTATAATGAATTTTAAAATTCTAAAATCGTATATTGCAAAATATTAGAAATTTAAATAAAATTTTATTAGTAAAAAAATATTTTAAATATTTGTATTATTTAATAAACATAAAAAAATTAATTTTTATTTAATACTATTAAGTATTATTTATGATTCAATTATGTTTCTTATAATTATTATAATATCAATAATTTAGATTTAACTTTTATTTAACTATTTTTGCAACTTTTTCCTATTTATCTTAATGTTTCTAAAAATTATTTTGTTATTATTGTCTCCTACTATCGTTCTCTTATTTGTCTCTTTATTCTCTGCTTCAAAGTATTTTTTAGCTTCTCTCTCTCACCACTATCTTTCTTTAATTTCTCATTTCCTTTTTTCATTTTTTATTTATTCTTTAAATATTTTCTATGTTCTCACTTTTCTTTTCCTCTTTATTAGTCGTCTCCCATCTCTCTTTATAATTATTTTTTTCTTTTTTTTTCACTTGTCAAACAATGACTTTCTCGCTCTAAGAGACTAGTTATCTTCATCTTCATTATGTTTTTTCATATTATCAATTATCAATATTTAAAAAATGACTTGTCTTTCCAAATGTAATATATAATTTTTATAGCAAACTTATACTTTATTATTTTTATTTATTAAGTAATTTAATTTTTAATTTGTAAGAATGATAATATAATGAAAGAAATTCATATGTATTAATGTCAAAATAATAAAAAAATTGTTAATTTAAATTTATTTATTATTTTACATAAATAATATATTAATATAATAATATAGTATTATATAAATAATAACCATATAAAAAATTTTAGGAGCACATTTAATTTTTTAATTTAGATACTTTTTAAAATACTTCACCTTTTTCAAAACAATAATCACTTCACTATGATTTGTTATCTTTTGCATTTATTTGTTACCACACTAGTATTATAGAACTCTGTCCCATTAAACTCAAGTTTAGCATGCTTGGGTTAGAGTATTATTGGGATAGGTCACCTCCTGAGAAGATTTTCTACTGCATATATTTTTCCATAGAACTCCTTTTTTTGTATAATTTTTATAACAATTTTAAATAATGTTTATTAAATATGTAAAAGTGATTTTTTAGTAATTTTGTTAAACTAAAAACATCTTATGTTTTATATAAGTTACATAAATGAAAAATCAAAAGTAATTAAATGTAAAGAATATATTCTTATGTAGTTTGGCATAAAAAACATGCCTACGTCCACCCCAAGAAAAAACTAGGCCAACACAACACAATATAAGTTGTTTGCCAATAAACGAGTTGGCTAAGTACTCATAACATAGAAATTAATGAGACATACAACTACGATCCTACAGTGTAAGAAATGAAACTGGCTACTACATCCTTAAAACAAAATAAAATGGAAAAAACATAAACATCTTGTGACATAAAATCTAAATAAATAAAACTAAAATATTATGCTTCATGAAACCATTACAGAGGAGGAAATATCTTAATATAACGAATTAAATATCAAGAAAATTAATAACTTAGCTGACTTAACAATGAAAGGAATTTCAAGAGATTTACAGTGAGTGTCACTGCAACATATGAAAATAACGAGGGAAACAACCGGCCAAAACCTTTAACATTTTTTCTTAAGTTCACATTTTATTCTCATTTTTGTATAAAAGTCTTCTACTTATATACAATTTGTGAAGGCTAAAAGCACTTAACAAAACATATAATTTAGCTGTTAGAATTTTTGCAATTTTGTAAAATTTTAATTATGAAATAAACAAATAGATAACTCACCGATGGCTCAAAAAACCATCTAAAATAGCCGTTGCATTGTCACCATTCGATTTGAATGCCCCAAGATGATTTGATCACTAGACCTAAGTAGTTGGACGTATGCAATCAATTCTATGCAATTATAAAAATGCAAATGGTCTGGTCCATTAGACTAGAATCACGATCTAATAGTAGTATTTAGCTTGGCCCTCAAAAGAAATACAGACCGTGCAATCGCAACGTTGCATGATAGGAAAGCTAAAAGAATTAGCAATTTGAAAGATAAAATACTGTGGGATCATTCGATCAAGAACATGTGCCATCAAATGGTGCACCATATTCTCACAATTAAGAAATTCACCATGCACAAAAGTTAGTGTGTTTTGTCCCACATTACTCAACAGCATTCTCCATGCCTCCTTATAGGTGTTTTTGTAACCTTGGTACACGTTCTCTTTTTTTTTCTAGCTATTCCCATGTTGCCTTTGACGATTACTAGATTGAAAGAATTTTAAAAATTTTGAGATGATGTGTTGTGTTGAATGTTTGAATGTGATTTTCCATAATAGTTCAGTGCTTCTTTATGCCATAATTCTAAAATTTGAGCTTCAGATGCAAGATGTTGTGCGGCAATAATCATTTGATTGAGAATTTTTGTGACTAGTTGGTGCTTCTTAATCCTATAATTCTAAAATTTATCGCCATAGTAACAAATTGAAAATTTACTTTTGTTTTTTATTTATCGAGTTGTTATCGTTTGCTCGATTAAAAATTGTAATGTTTGGATTTGATTATGTGCACAATATTTTCAGATGTTATTTCCAATTAACTGTCACATTTCACCATGGAAACATATTTCCAATTGGTAAAATTTATTAAATTATTTTCTCTCATATTTCTCTTTTACAAATTGTATCACTTCCTTCCCTTTCTTATTATTACTTCTTTATTTTTTTCTTCATCCACAACCTTCTTATATTATTCATTGCCTGTCTCACTTCTCTAGCCTTCTATATTTTTTTTTTCTCTATTTTAATAATTTATTTATTTTCTTTATCCTATTTATGTTTTCTCTTTTCCTTTTTTCGATAAATCGTCACTCATCCATCACAACTGTTATTTTCATCTCTATTTTGATTTTATCAATCCATGATTTTCTTTCTCTTACAAAATAGCATTCTCTAACTCTTTTATCTTGTTTTTAACACATCAATTAAAAATATTTAAGAAGTATCTTATGTTATGTAGTTTAATATGTGATATATTTGACAAAAATATATTTTTATTATAAATATTTATTATGTAATTTATTTTTTAATTAATAAGAAATGTAATATAGTAGAAGAAACTTTCATTTTTAGTTGCCTTTTTTTTTAAAACTTATTGTTTATTTAAAAATAATAATTATATTATGATATATTATGACATGTAACATGCACAAATTTTATTAAATGTCAATAAGATTTATAATTTGGGAAGTTTTAGAAATGATTCATTACCATCAAAAAACATTCACACAACTATGATATTTTTTCTTTTGAATGCATGTTCAACCACACAAGCATTTTATTGTTTGATCTTGTTAGAACTCACAGTTTAAGCTTGCTTTGGTGGTAATAGTATTTTGATGGGTGACCGTTTTGAAAGACCTTGTGTTGCACATATTTTTTATGGCATTCTTTTAAAAAATGATGATTAACTATTATAACTTTATACTATAAAACAATTACTATAAATGACACTTCATAGATACCATTATAATAACAAACTTTTTCCAAACGTAATTTACAAATTACTATTAACTTATATAATAATAAAAACAAAACATCATTTGATATAATAAAAAAATAACTTTTGTTTTGTTAAATTTTTAACAAAATAACTTATTTCAATTAACATAAATTAGAATTTATTTATTTTTATAATAGTATATAAACGTTCTACATTTAATTTTTAAATATAAAAATATTATTTTATAAGGTATTAGAGATAAAAAAATAATCATAAATTAAAAATTAAAGTATTTTTTGAATATTTTTAATTATCTAAAACATAATAAATCTCAAATATTTTTGTATTTAATTAATATTAAATATTATATAAGATTAAGCTGTTATATTTTTATAAATATTAAAAGTTTAAACTTTAAGATTTAACTTTCGTTCAATTATTTCTCTCACTTTTTTCTCATTATCTTTTACATTCACTTAGTTTTTTCTCTCTTATATTATCATTCCCTTTTTTGTCTCTTTGGGACAAATATCTTAGTATTTTTCTTTGTGCCTTATTCCTCTATTCTTTCTTAATTTCTTGTTTCTCTCACTTCCACTTCTTTATTTTTTCTTTGTATGTTCTCTATGTTTTTTCTTCTCTTTCTTACTAAAAAAATGTCCAATCTATCCCTATTATTATTTTTCTATTTATTTTAGTCTTATTAATCTGAAACTTTCTCTCTCTTATGGAATAACGATTTCTTTCTAAATTATCGTCCTTATGTCAATAAATTTTTTATAGATATGTAATATCTCATGTTGCATAATTTAATACAAAACATTAGTAATAATTATATATTTTTTAAGTAATTTAATTTTTTAATAAAAAAGATAAGGTATTGAAAGAAAATCTTTAGTATTAATATCATCAAATTTGAAAGTAATAGTTTATGTAATTATTTTTTATTAATTTCATATAATAAAATGATGATTTCAGAATATATGATAATATGTATAATGAGCTTAATTTTTTTGAAATAGTACATGTACTATAAGATTTAGACTATTTTAGAAATGATTCATTATCATGAAAACGATAATCACATAACTATGATGACATCTTTTACATGTATGTGCGACAAAAGAAATGTCATAGTAGTGGATGTAATTTTAACTACAAAGTTAAGCACTCTTTGGCAAGAGTACTATTGGGATTGGTGGCCTCTTGAGAATTGTTAATGCTGCATATTTTTTTCAAAGAATTCAATTTTAAATGAGTGGTAATTTATTTGACTAATTTTTTTATGCTAAAAAATAAATGGTTGAAAGAGGTTATTCATAATTACCATTTTAGTTATTAATATTTTATAATAGGTTTACAACATTACTGTCAATTTTACACAATAATGATTATGTCACATCCCACATTATAATAAAATAATAATTTTATATTTTTTAATGCAGAGTAAATTAATATATATCAATTATTATAAATTTGATTTTATTTATGTTTATAATAATATATATATTGGGCTTATGGAGTTTTTAAATAAAGTAACATTACTTTATTAATAATAAAAAATCAAAAATTTATTCTTAAATTTTCTTTACATTTATGATCTATGTTATCCAAAATGAAGATAATAAATTTTAATAATTACATTATTTTTTATTTAATTATTATTTTTAAAGTATAAACAAATTTATATTAAATTAATAGTCAAAATAACCTTTAAAAATTTGTAATATAATAAAATAATTTGAACTTGAAAAAGTTTTAATTTTTAAAATAATTAAATGTTATATATAAATTAATTTTTTTACTTGTAATACATGTTATAACGTTAATTATTTAAATTTAGTGTTTATTAAATAATTTTTATCACTTTTTTCTCTTTATCTTAACGTCTAAATAATTCTCACTTTTATTATCATTACCTTATTTATCTCTTTATTCTCTATTTTTGTATTCTTTTGGCCTCCCTCTTCTCTATCTCTCTACTTTTTAACTTCTTATACTATCATTTATTTATTTACTCTCAATGTATCTTTTATGTTCCCTTTTTTCTTTTTGTCTCCATTATGTCATCTCGAAGCTCTTTGTTGTTTTTTTTTCTTGATCTTCCTCTTACAAATCTATAATTTTTCGTGTCTTTTGAAGTAATTTTCTTTAGCTTTATTTTTCTGATTTTATGATCATTAATTAACAAAATTAAAGTAATATATCGTATTTCGTGGTTTAATATATAATATATTTTAAAAATATATATTTTATTAGTTATATATTTGAAAAATTAAATTTTAAAATATAAGAATGATAACTTAATAAAAAATTATATATTAAAATATATACTATAAAAAAAAGATTTCCAAATTTTTTATTAATTTTATATAAATAAATATTATTAATCTAATACATCATAATTGATTATTTTCAAAACAATAATCACACAACTATGATTCTTGTTCTATTTTATAGTTATGAAACAACATTAGCATTACACCACTACAAGTAATTGTAGTATCATTAAATATTTTTGCTCTTCATTTATTTTTCGAAAGATTGATAATTGATTTTAAAGAAATATTAATTTTAAAAAGTTAAATCATTATAAATTATAACCTATAAATAGTATATCTATAATTAATTATTAATAACAACCTTATAAAAGTTTTAATTAATTTCATGAAATAATTTCATTTCACACCATACAATAAAATAAAATAATAATTTTAATATAATTTAATATTGAGAAAAAAACTTATATAAAATAAAAAAATATAAAATTGAATATTTAGTGTTAAATATTATTAATATTTAGTATATATATTAAATCATAAAAATATGATATATAAAAAAATCAGAGTATTTATTATTTGATATTTTTTTCATTTTAAGTATGAAAAAAAAAAATTAATTAATTCTTAAAATATTTTTCAAATATTTGTAATATTCTATAATAATAATAATATAGCTAAATGTTTTTGTTTTTATAATTTTTAAATATTATATATGCTTAACCTTTGAAATATAATATATAATATTTTAATTATTAAATTTTTTGTTTTATTTGATATTTGTTCTATGTGATTTCTCTTTATTTCAAACACGTTCAAATTTTCTCACTTTCTTTTCTCACCTATTAACATTCTATTATTTGTCTTTTCATTTTTTATCTTAGGAACTTATTAGCCTCCCTTTACTATACATCTATTCTTTTGTTATTTCTCTTTCTTTAATTGTTTTTTTGTAATCTCTATTGCTTCTATGTTCTCTCTTTTTTTTTTCGATAATCATTTCTCATCTCTCTTAATTATTATTTTATTTATTTATTTTTTTTATTAATCCATGGATTTCTCTCTTTTAGAAAATTGTTATCCCAATCTCCATTATCTAATTTTTCAGCACAAGAATTAATAATATTTAAGAGATCTCCTTTGTGACATAGTAAAATATATACTAGTTTTTATAAATATATAATTTATTTTTTATTTCTATAACCTAGTTTAATTTTTTATCTATAAGCATGATAACTTATTGGAAGGAATTATTATTTATTAGTATCAATGTTATAAAAAATGATAGTTCATGTAATTTTTTATTTATTACATATAAAAAGATATTGACATTGTAATATATTACAACTTATATAAAAAGCATAAACTTTTTTTAAAAGTTTATATGCTTAATAGATAAAAAAATTTTAAAAATTGTGCAATACATTAAGGAAAATAATCACACAACTTCGATATTCTATGTTTGAATGTATGTGCGGTCACACTAGCATTAAAGCACACAATATTATTACAACTCCAAAAGCCTCTCAATAGAAGCGCATTGCTAGGATGGGTGACTTTTTAAAAAGTTGTACAATTTCTCATAATTTTTCATAGCATTATTTTTAATGAATGTCAATTAGTGATAACATTATTACTTAAAAAATAATTATTATAAGTGATAGTTTAGTATTATTTTTTACTAATTTTTTAAAAAAAACTATGTAATATTATTTTTTATTTAATATAATAATAAATATTATTCATCATATCATATAAAAAAATATTAACTTTAATTTAGTTTATTATTGAGCAAAAAAACTTTTCCTAATTATAATAATTAATACTAATTTATGTTTACAATGGTATAAATATGTTGTGTGATGAATTTTTAAGTATAGAAATATTATAATAGAAACTAGTCCACATTAAAATAAGAAATTATTAATAAAAAATTTTAAAATATTTTTTAAAATTTTAAATTAATACCCAATAATTTAGTTTTATTAAGTACTATATGTGATTCACTTATTATATTTTATAAATATTATATGTTTAATTATTTAGATTTAACTTTTATTTAACTATTTATCGCACCTTTTTCTTTTTTCTTAATTTCTCTTAATTTCTCTTCAATTTTTATCTCTTAATATCTTTCTCATATTAGTATCTTTATTCTTTATATTTAAAATTTTTGTAGGCTATCCCTTACAATTATCTTTCTTTACTTTCTTATTTCTTTCTCTTACTATTTTGTATTTATTCCATTTATCTTTTCAATGTTTTGTCTTTTCTTTTCCTCTTTATTTAGTCATCCCTCATCCCTCTTTGTTATTAATTTTTTTCTCTATTTTGCTCTTACCAATTAGAGACTTTCCCTCCCTAAGAGAAGAATTATCTTTATCTTTATTATCACATTTTTAAAATCAATTATCAATATTTAAAAATTGCTTTGTATTCCATAGTATAATATATATTATTTATTATTAATATATAATTTATTATTTATATTTATTGAACAATTTAATTTTTTCTTTATAGGATTTACAATATAATTGAATAATTTTATATGTATTCATGTCAATGTTCTAAAAAATAATAATTTATGCTAAATTTTTTATTTTGTATAAATATTAAATTAATATTACAATATAATATGATTGGCATAATAATCACTCAAGTATGATTCCCAATATCTCTTATATTATGTCACCTTTTTCTCCCTCTTATTATCATTTCCTTTTTGGTGTCTCAAGATCTATCTTAGTAGTTTTGTTGGCCTCTCACTCTATCCTCTCACAATTTCTCATTTCATTCCCTTCCTTGTTTTATTTTTTCTCTCTAACTCATTTACATTTTTCCTTCTCTTTTTTATTAAATAATCTCTCATCCATCACTAATATTATTTTTCTCTATATTTCTGACTTACTATTCCTTGTTTTTTTGTTAATTTTATGTAATTAAATATTGATATTGGAAAATATTATCATACGTATGGTAAGCATAATTTTTTTAAAATAATATATATACTTGATAATATATGCCTTTTTTAGAAACGATTCATTATCATTAAGGCAATAGTCACAACACTACGATAACGTCTATGGACCTTATGCGTGACAACACAAATGTTATATTAGCAGATCATTAGGCTCAATAGTTAATCATGTTTAGGCAATTGTGGTGTTGGGAACGGTGTCCCCTGTTGAAATGTCCTTTTGTTGCTTATAATTTTAATGAAATTTAATTTTTTAGTGAATGATAATTAATTCTTCAACATTATAACTTCAAAAAAATATTTTTCATGAATAATAGCTTATAATTATTTTTAGTAATTAATTTTTAAAATTCACATTGTAATATTATTATTAATTTAATATAACTATAAATGTGACACATAATATGAAATAATAAAATATTTTCTTTACTTTAGTTATTATTAAACAAAAAATATTTTGTTAATTAGAATAAATAAGAATTAATTTAAATTTATAATAGTATATATATCTTGTATGATGAATTTTTAAACAGAAAAATATTATATTATAGAATATTATACATTAAAAATGTTTTATTAACTGTAAATTTTTTTTAAAAGTTTGTAGTTTTTTAAAGCAATAAAAAGAGTAAATTGTTTTATTAAATTTAATATTATTAAGAATTATATTTGATTAACTTATTATATTTTATTAATATTATAAGTTTAATTGTTGATATTTAACTTTAATTTTACTATTTGTCTTAACTTTTTCTCTTCATCTCAATATCTCTCAAATTATTTTTCTTTTTTCTCTCTTCTATTATCATTCTCTTATTTGTCTCTTCATTCTCATTCTCTATATCTTAATATTTTTTAGCCTCACTCTCACCACTATCCTTCTCAATTTTTTCATTTCATTCTTTTTCATTTTTTTGTTTATTCTTTCAATATTTTTTATGTTCTACCTTTTCTTTTCCTCTTTTTAAAACAGTATCTCATCTCTCTTAATTATTTATTTATTTATTTATTTTGTCAATTTGTGACTTTCTCTCTTTATGAGAATAATTATCTTAATCTTCATTATCTCTTTTTCTACTCATCAATTACAAATATTTAAAAAATGCCTTATGTTTTATAATCAAATATATAATATTTATGACATATATATTTTATTATTTATATTTATTAAAAAATTTACTCTTTTATTTATAAGAAAGAAAATACAATGGAAGATATTTGTATGTATTATTGTCAATGTTGCAAAAAAAGAATCATTTATTTAATTTTTTATGTAAATAATATATTAATATTATAATATAGAATGATAGACATAATAAGAATATAAAATTTTCAAAAATACATTTAATTATAAATTTTGAAACTTTTTAAAATTGTGTATGTTTTCAAAATAGTAATCATGAAACTATGACATTTTTTTTTTGCATGTATTTTTGACCACCCAATATTATAGCACTAGATCCCACTAAAACTAAAAAGTTAAGCACACTTGGGTTATAGTACTATTGGGATGGGTTACCTCTTTAGGAGTCCTCATGGTGCACATACGTTTTCATAGGTCCAGTTTTTCTCATAAAAGATAGTAACTTTTAATAAGATGTTTGCAGTGAGGGTCAGTTAGAATGTAAGGAATTGCTATGAATCAAAGTTTTATTTAATAGAAAATGTTTTCAAAAAATATTTACAAAAATTTTTAATAATATTTAAGTTATATATAAAAATGTTTTTCTATAACAATTTATTTTTTTAAAAAAAATTTTAACTTTCAAAAAGATGGTGTAACTGAGAAATCAACAATAATTAAAAATATAAACAATTGATTTTTAACTTGTTTACCTTATAAAAAAATCTTAGGTCTACTCCATGAATAAATCAGGCAAACACAACATAATTTTAGCCTTTCACAATTATGTAGGTTGTCTAAGCACTCACAACAAAGAGCCAATCATGACAGACTGCTACAGTATTATAACGACATTAATGAAATAAGCTATTACATTCTAACAACAAAATAAAATGGAAAATTAAGAAAAAAATTTAGCGACATTAATTAAGAAAATTAAAAACTTAGTAGATTTTAGAATGAAACGAATTTTAGGGGATTGACGATTGAACGATACTGCTGCTTATGAAAGTGACGAGGGAAATGAGCAACTAAATTCTTTAATACTTTTTCTTAGGATCACATAAAAATTTTTGATCTTATTTTTCGACAAAAATTTTTATTTGTATGTTATTTGTAAAGGCTAAAGGCACTTACCAAACACACAATTTAGCTTTTAAAATTTTCACAAATTTTGTAATATTTTAATTTGGAAATAATCGAATATATAACTTAGAAATGGCTCAAAAATAGTTAAAAAGGCCGTTGCGCAGTCGCCATTCAATTGGAATTCTTTGAGATCACAAGATTTAAAGTATTGAGTGATCGAACATACACAATCGAATCTATGCCTTTATAAAAATGAAATTGGTCTTGTCCCTTGATTAGAATCGTGATGAAATTCTACGATTTCACTAGGCCTATGGAAGAAATGCAGATTGTGAGATTGCAACAAAACACGATTGAACAACTAAAAGAATTACTAGTTTGAAAGATAAAAATATAACAGTGATTGTACGATCACAAAAATTAAACATAGGACGATGCACATTATTTCTGCAATTCAAAAATTCATTATGCGGAACAGTTTGAGCGTTTGGTTGCATAAGGCTCACAAGCAATGATCGTGCCATTATAGTATTTTTGTAATGATGGTACACGTTCGATTGATTTAATTTTCAAGTCATTGCTATGTTTCCTTTGGCTATTGCACAAATGAAAGAAATTGCAAATTTAAAGAGGTGCATGGCAATTATCTCTTAATCATGAATTTTTGTGAATGTACTATGCCTCTCAATCCCGCAATTCAAAAATTCGTCATGTAGAAATTTTGGCATTTTTTATCCCTCATTTCTCCCCAACATTTTTTGTTTCTCTTTATAGGTATTTTTGTAACCGCCTCGATTAATTTAGTTGGCTAGCGATTTTTGTTAACATCTCATTACTTTAGTTGGAAACCTTTTGCTGCATTGGCCAATTAATCATTGGATTAACCAACGAGTGAATTGCCTTTATTTTTTTTGATTTACGGATCCGTTATCGATTGCTTAATGACAAATTAGAATGTTTAGATTTGATTTTGTAGGCAACTATTTTTTGAAGTAATTTTCATTGAACAATCATGGTTAATCGTGGCATCTAGTTTCTAATTGGGAAATTTTGTTTAATTTTTTTCTAATTTATTTCTCTTTAATATATGCTCACACTTCCTTGTCTCTCTTATTATTATTTTTTTTTTGTCTTTCTTCTTGATCTCCTTGTATTGTTCATGGTCTCTCTCATTTCTTTATCCTCGTCCACATTCCTATTTTCTCTATTTCACTCATTTATTTTTTCTCTTTATCTTATTTAGGTTCTCTCTTTTCTATTCTTCTTCATTAAATTGTCTGTCATCTATCTCAATGGTTATTTTCTTATCTATTTTGATTTTATCAATTCGTAATTTTCACTCTTATGGAGTAATGGTCTTTTAAATAATTATCTTCATATCAGCTCATCAATTAAAAATATTTAAGAAATAACTTTTGTTATGTAGTTTAATATGTTGAATATTTGACAAAAACATATTTTATTATAAAGATTTATTACATAAATTAATTTGTAATTTATATGAAAGGTAAAATAATGGAAGAAACTTTCATTTTGAGTTATCTACTTTTCCAAAAATTATAGTTTATGTAATTATTTAATAATTTTAGTTAAAAAAAATATTTATATTATAATAAATTATGACATGTAGAATGAATAATTTTTTTGAAGGTGCATAGGCTTAATAATTTATTAAATTTTTGTGATAGTTAATTACCATAAATAAATAATCACAACTATGATAGCTTTTCCTTTTGAATGACTGTTCAACCACACAAGCATTTTAGCATTGGATCACATTAGAATTCACAAGTTATACTTGTTTGGGTGAGAGTATTATTTTCATAGGTGACCTTTTAAAGGCCCTAGTGTTGCACCTATATTTTATAGCATTTTTGGTTCAACAAATGATGATTAATTTTTTTGTAATAATAAATAAAACACATAATTTTGTAAAACAAGAAAAAAAATTTAATTTTGTAAAATACATAGCAAAATAAATTATATGAATTATAACAAATAAGATTTAATTTATTTTTATAATAATATATATATGTTATGTATTTAATAAATACATAAATACTATATTATAGAGTATTAAAGATAAAAAAATAATATTTAATTAATGGACAAAATATTTTTTTAATAATTTAAATTTTTTAAATGAAAAATAATTCTTGAATATTTTACTATTTTTTTATTATTAAATATTTTATAAAATAAAATTATTATATTTTTATAAATATTATAAGTTTTATTATTAAAAATTAATTTTATTTAATTATTTCTCTTACTTTTTCTCAATATCACTAATATCCTCTCTCCTTTTTCTCTCTCCTATTATCATTCCCTTTTTTTTTATCTCTTTAAGATCAATATCCTAATATTCTTCTTGGCCACATTCTCTCCTTTATTTTTCTTCAATTTCTTCTTTCTCTCCTTTCTTCTTCTTTATATTTTCTCTCTATCTTCTTTATGTTTTTTCTTTTGTTTTTTAGTAAATAATGCCTTATCTATCACTATTATTATTTTTCTCTACATTTCAATCTTATTAATCTGTAACTTCCTCCCTGATGGAATGATTATTTGTTTCATTATTTACTTTTTTATGCCAAAAAATTAATAATATGTATGAAATCTCTCATATTACATAATTTAATATATAGGAATAATAGTAATTATTTATTTTATTATTTATATTCTTTACATCATTTAATTTTTTTATATGGTTGATGACTTATTAAAAGAAAATTATTAAGCATTAATATTATCAATTTAAAAAGTAAATTATTATGTAATTATTTTTTTATTAAATTTATATAATAAAATTTTCATATTTGAATATACTATAATATATATCATAAGTATAATTTATTTAAACTCATACATATACTTGATAATAGAGGCTATTTTAATAATAACTCATCATAATTAAGATAATAATCACATAACTACAATGCCATCCCTTGCTTGCATGTGCTACTATGTAAACAATATAGTTAAGTATTCTTAGGCAAGCATATTATTGGGATAGTTATGTATTGAGATGTCCTCATATATATATATATATATATATATATATATATATATATATTTAACAACATTCATATTTTATGAGTGATAATTAATTTTATTAATATGTTGTTGTTAATAAATAAAATTGTTAAAAAAATTGTTTATAATTGTATTTTTAGTGATTATTTGGTAATACTATTATCAATTTCATGTAATAATGAATATGACAAATCAATTGACATAATAAAGTAAAAACTTTAAATTTTTTAATATTTAGGTCAATAACTTATGCCAATTATAATAAATTCGAATTAATTCAAGTTTATAATATTATTTATATTGTGTATGCAGGGTTTTTAAATAAAGTAAGATTACATTATTAAACATAAAAAATCTAAAACTATTTCTTTAAGAATAAATATTCTTTATATTTATGATTTTTTTAAGTAAAATAAATTTAATACATTAGATAAATTATATTATTTATTATTTATTTTATTAAACATGAAGATATTTATATTAAATTAATAATCAAATTATTATTTAAATATTTGAAATATTGTAAAATAATAATAAATTTGAAAATTATTTTACATTTTAAATAAATAAGTGATATATATAATTTAAAATTTTCTATTTTATTTCGTAAAATTATATTTTTTAATTATTTTAATTTAATATTAATTAAATAAATTTTATCACTTTTCACTTTATCTTAATGTTTAACTTATTCTCTCACTTACACCTCTCTTTTATTATGTTTCTTTTTATATTCCTCTTATTAATTTATAATTTTTCTCTCAATTAAAATAATTTCTTTTTCTATATTTTCCATTTTGAGAACATTAATTAACCATAATTAAGAATGATCTCATATATTAATTTTTTAAAAAATAATATATTTGAAAATTTTAAATTTAACTATTTATATATTTAATAAAGTTAATTTTGAAATTATAGGAATGGTAACATAACAAAAGAAAATCATATATATTAATATCTATACTATAAAAAAGAACAAGTTTTGGAATTTTTTATTAATTTTATATAAATAAAATATTATTATTATAACACATCATTATTCATTATTTTCAAGACAATAATTATAATACAAGGATTCTTTTCCTTTTTTTAACCTATGCAACAACATGAGCATTATAGGACTAGATGTAATTAGTACTTCCATGGTTAAGTTTGCTTGGATGAGAGGGATGATTCATCGCTTCAGTTTATTATTACATATTTTTCATATCATTTGATTCTTTAATGATTTATAATTTACTTTAAAAACATGTTAATGTTATAAGATAAAATGATTATGAATTATAGTTTAAAAATACTATTTTTGTAATGAATTATTGAAAATAACTTTATAAAGTTTTTATTAAATTAATGAAAAAAAATATGACACATCATATGATAAAAATAATAATTTTGATATAGTTCAATTTTGAGAAAAATATATTATATCAAACATAATAACTTATAATTAATTTATATTTAGAATATTAAACATGTTGTGTGTAAAATTTTTTAAATATATGAATATTACATTATGAAATAAGAGAAATAAATAATTCAATAATTAATGTTAAATAGTGTTTTTATGTATGCATATTACATCATATAAAGATTATTTATTCAAAGAATTATAATATTTATTAATTAAATAAATTTTTTTCAATTTTTTCTATAAAAATAAAAAAATTAATTAAATTGTCAAAATATATTTTAAATATTTGTAATATAATATAATAATAATGGACCTAAAAAATTTTTAATATTTTTTTTCTTTTTAAATATTATATAAGTTTAACTTATAATATTTAGTAAAAATTATAATTTTAATTATTAAGTTTTTAGTATTATTTAATTTTTTATAAATTGTTTCTCTTTATTTCAACATCACTCAAATTCTTCAACTTTCCTCCCTCACTTGTTACCAATGTATTTTTTCTCTCTCCATTTTTATCTCCTTATGCTCATATTGGCCAATTTCACTCTACTATACATCTCTACTTTGTTATTTCTATTTCTTTAATTTTTTATTAATTATCTCTATCTTTTATATGTTCTCTCATTTTTTTTCTATTCAATAAATGATCTCTCACATCACACAAAAATTATTTTATTATATGTTATTTTTTATCTATTTGTTACTTTTCTATTTTAGAAAATAATTATATCTAACTAAATTATCACCATTTTAGCTCATCAATTAATTATTTTTTAAACATCTCTTCTGCAACATAGTATAATATATAATAATTTTTATAACTATATATTTTATTTATTATATTTATTGTGCAATTTAATTTTTAATTCATAAGCATGATAACATAATCGAAGAAATTATTATGTATTATTGTCAATGTTATAAAAAATGATAGTTCATGAAATTTTTTATTTATTTCATATAAATAAAATGTTGACATCATAATATATTATAATTTATATATAAAGCAAGAACTTCATCTAAAAATTTATATGCTTTATATTTTAAAAAGCTTTAGAGATGGTGTTATACCATAAGAAAAAAATCACACAAGTTGGACTTTTTGTCTTTTGCCTGTATTTGTGACGACACTAACATTAAAGAAATCGTATCATTAAAACTCTAAAGTTAAGTATGTAGAGACAAATATTGTGTTGGGATGGGTGACCTCTAAACGTCCTTTTATTGCTCATTTTTTTTCATAATATTTATTTTTTTAATGATTGCCAATTAATCATTATTACATTGTTACTTAAGAAAATAAATATTACAAATGATTGTATATAACTATATTTTAGTAATTACATATAAAAAATAACTATGTAATAATATTATTAATTTAATATGATAATAAATATAACATATAATATGTAATAATAAAATATTAAGTTTAATTTAGTTTATTATTAACTAAATACTTTTTGTTAATTATAAAAAACTTCAATTAATTTACATTTATAATAGTATATATATGTGTTATGATTAATTTTTAAATATATAAAAATTAGATTATAGTATATTGACTCTCATCTCTCTTTATTATTACTTTTTCTCTTATTTTCTTTTGTCAATCCATGACTTTCTCTCTATAAGAGAACAATCCTCTTCATCTACATTGTCTCTTTTACTAATTAATTATTACTATTTAAAAGATGCCTTATGTTTCATAATCTAACATATAATATTTATGATAATTTTTTTTATTATTTATATTTATTAATTAGTTTAATTTTTTATTTGTAACAATGAAAATATATTGGAAGAAATTATTATGTATTAATGTGAACGTTATAAAAATAATAGTTTACTTAATTTTTCTTTATTTTATATAGAAATTTTATTAATATTACAGTATAGTATGATAGGCATAATAAGCATATAAAAATTTTACAAGTATATTTACTTATTAATTTAGATACTTTTTAAAATGGTCCATAATTTTTAAAAAAGAATCATGCAACTATAATTTTTTCTCTCATTGGTATTTGTGATTACACCAGTATTATAACACTCCATCCCATTAAAACACAAAAGTTAAGCAAACTAGGGTTAAAGTACTATTGGGAGGGATCACCTTAAGATGTCGTAATGTTTCATATATCTTTTCATAGCACTAATTTTTCTAATAAAGACAATTAATTTTAACAAGTTGTTTGAGATGAGGTTCATCAAGAGTGTGGTGAATTACTAAGAATCACAGTTTTATTTCTCATAGAATATTTCCATAAAATATTTATAGTAATTTTAATAATATTTAACAAATATATTAAGATAATTTTTGATAAATTTCCTTGTTATTTTAAAAACTTAATCTTTATAAAAGTAGTCAAATTGAAAATTCAAATATAATAAAAATTGTAAACAATTGATTATTAAGATGTTCAACTTATAAAAAAGCCTTTACACACTCAAATAAAAAACCAGGCATACACAAGAAAATATAAGTCTTTTGCTAATAGATAGGTTAGTTAAGCTGTCACAACTAAAGAGACAAATAAGAAAGACTGCTATGGTGTTACAATGAAATAAATGAAACAGGTTACTACATCCTTACAAATAATCAAAAAGAAGAAAAAGAAAAACATTACATGGCAAAAAGTCTAAATCATCATTCCAAAAGTCTTATGCTTCATGATAGCAGTAAAGAGGCCCAAGTATGTTAATTAAATGAATTATGTAATTACAAATTTAATAACTTAACTTATTTGAGAATGAAAAGAGTTTCAGGAGTTTGAGGAGTGAATGACATAGCCCTGTATGAAAATAATGAGGAAAACGAATAGCTAAAAAGTTTTATTATTTTCTTAGCATCAAACAAATTTTTTTTTCTTATTTTAGTAAAAAATCTTCTATTTATATTCAATTTGTAAAGGCTAAAGCACTTACCAAACACCCTATTTAGCTATTACAATTTTCATAGTTTTTATTGTTTTTTACTTAGGAAATAAACAAATAAGTAACTCACAAAAGGTTTGAAAAAATGGTTAAAGGCGCTAATGTGGAGTCAACGTTCCATCAATGTTCTTTAGGATAGTTAGATCCCAAAAATTGAGTCATCGAACATATGCAAACGAATCTGTCTCTAGTAAAATGAAATTGGTCTGGTCCATTAAATCAAAATCACGATCTAAGGCAATAATTAGCTTGTCCTGTGGAAGAAATATGGATCATGCCATTGCAACAAAACATGATCAGATGGTTGAAAGAATTAGCAAGTCGAACGATAAAATATTATTGTTGTTGTTCGATCACAATTAAGTGCCATAGGATGGTGCACCTTATTTCTACAATTTAGAACTTCACCGTGCATAAAAGTTTGTGTGTTTTGTCACATATTGCTCACTAGCATTATTCGTCTCCTTATAGGTAATTTTCAGCACTATACCCATCTGATTGATTTAATTTGCTAGTTGTTGTCGTGTCACCTTTGCAGCTAAACAAATTGCGAATTGAAAGAGTGTGCATGGCGTTTAATGTTCGATTGTGAATTTTCGTGATTACTCTATGCTTCTTAATCCTACAATTAAAAAATTTTCTGTGCAATTCTAATGAACAACCATGGTTCACCACGCTAATGGGTACTGGTTGGTATATTTTTTTGAAAATTTTTTTCACAGTAAATTCTCTTTAACATATTGTCTAAATTCCTTCTCTCCTTCATAATTATTTTTTTATTTTTGTCTTCATTCTTGATCTCCTTATATTAATCATGGCCTCTCTCACATCTCTATCCTCCTCTACTTTCTATTTTTTCTTTATATTACTTATTTATTTATTTTCTTTATCTTATTTATGTTGTCTATTTTATTTTCTTCTTTATTAAATCTTCTCTCATTGATATCAATGGATATTTTCTTCTTTATTTTCATATAATCAATCCATTATTTTCTTTATGACTGAATAATATCTCATGTTGCATAGTTTAAAAAATGTTATGCATAACTTAAATTTTTTATAAGAAAGGTGACATAGTAGAAACATTCATTTAGAGTTGTCTACTTTTTTAAAAATTATAGTTAGTATTATCATTTATTAATTTTATTTAAATAGAAAAATTATATTATAATATATTATGTCATGTAACATGCACAAAGTTTTTTAAAAGTGCATAGGCATGATAATTTATTATATTTTAGAAATGGTTGATTACCAAAAAAATCACACAACTACAATATTTTTTCTTTTGAATATATTTTTGACCACACAAGAATTTTAGCATTGGTTCTCATCAAAACTCACAAGTTAAGCATGCTTGGGCAAGAGTAATACTCTGATAGCTGACCTTTCTAATTGTCTTAGTTTCCTACTTATTTTTAATATTATTCTTTTTATGAACAAATGATGATTAATTTTTATAACATTTTAATGTCAAAAAGTTACAATAAATGATAGTTCGTAATTATGATTATAGTAATTAAAGTCTTAAAAATAACTTTATAATGTTATTATCAATTTTATATAATAGTAAATATAGCACATCAATTGATATAATTAAATAATAACTTTAATTATGTTAAAATTAATTTATGTTTGAAATGTCATATATATATTGAGTATTTAATTTTTTTGGAAAAAAATATTATATTATAGAATATTTGAGAAAGAAAATAATATTAATATTATAGTAAAAATATTATTTGAATATTTTTAATATTCTAAAGAAATAATTAATCTTTAAGATTTTTACATTTTATTATTATTATTTAATATTGTATAAGGTTAACTTATTAGATTTTTATAAATATTATAAGTTTTGTTACAAGATTAACTTTCGTTTACTTATTTCTCTCACTTTACTTCTCAGTATATGTAATATTCTCTCAAATTTTCTCCCTATTATTATCATTCCCTTTTTTGTCTCTTCAAGATCTACATTCTAATATTCATCTTGGCCTCCCTCTTTAACCACTATTTTTTCTCAATTTCTCATTTCTCTGCCTTCCCCTTATTTATTTTTTCCCAATATCTTCTCCATTTTTCTTCCCACCTTTATCAAATAATATCTCATATATGAATACTATTATTTTCCTTTTTATTTCACAATTATTAATCCTTCACTTTCATGCTCTATGGAATAATTATTAGTAATATTCATGAAATATCTCATATTGCATATTTTAATATATAAAATTAATAATAATTATATATTTTTCTTTTTTATATTTTTATGTAATTTAATTTTTTATAAGAATGATAACTTATTGAAATAAAATCTAAGGTATTAATATCATTAATTTTTAACATAATAGTTTATGTAATTAATTTTTATTTATTTTACAGAATAAAATAACGATTTTAGAATATATTATCACGTATATGGTAAGCAAATTTTTTTTAAATATACTTATACCTGATAATATAACTATTTTATAAATGAATCTTTATAATCAAGACAAAAACAACATAACAACGATAACATCTTTTGCATACATTTGCAACCACACAAACATTATTGCAACGACTCTAATTAGAATTTTGAAGTTAAGAATTCTTATGCAAGAGTACTTTTGTGATAGGTTCTCTCTTGAGAAGTCCTCATGTTCAATATATTTTTTCACAACATTTGTTTTTCTTGTTAAAGGCAAATCATTTTTAATAATAGCTTGATGTTAATAAATTAAATTTTTAAAAAAGACTATTGAATTTAAAAAAATCGTGATTAATATTCATTAATAAGTTTATAACATTATTGTCAATTTAATTTAAAAATGTACATGACACATCACATGGCATAATATAAATAGTAACTTTAATTTTGTTTAGTAGTAAGCAAAATAACTCATATCAATAATAATAAATTAGATCTAATTTAAGTTTACAATAACATACACATTGGGTTTATGAAGTTTTTAGATAAAGTAACATTTCAATATTAAAAATAAAAAATTCTAAAATGATTTCTTTAATCTTAAATATTTTTGACATTTATGAGCTATATTATGAAAAATAAAGATAATATTTTTCAATAATTTTATTCTTTATTATTTATTTATTTTCTTTAATGTATGAAAAAAATTAAATTAATATAATAGTCTAAATATTTATTAAATGTTAGTTATATATTATAAAATAATAATAAAAATTAAACAGTTTTCTTGTTTGTTAATTTATTCTCTATCTTTATATTCCTTGTCCCATCTCTCTGCTTTATCGCCCTCTACTTTCACATTTCTCACAAATTCATTTATTCATTTATTCTCTCTATATCTTATGTGTTCCCACTTTTCTTTATCATTTTATTAATAGTTTCTCATCTCCTATTATTATTTTTCTCTTTTTTTTTCTCGTATCAATTTGTAATTTTTTCTCTTTTTTCAAGTAATTATCTCTATCTAAATTTTCTTTTTTAAGGAACATTAATCAACAAAGTTCAAGAAATCACTCAAATATCACAATATAATATATAATATATTTGAAAAATATAAATTTTTATTTTTAGATATTTATTAAATTTAATTTTTAAATTATATGAATGGTAACCTAATAAAAGAAAATCATATATATTATAATCTATGCTTTAAAAAATAATAATTTAAATAATTTTTTTATAAAAAATGGATTTTCGATATAGTACATCATGGTTCATTATTTTCATGACAATAATCATACAACTATGATTTATTTTCCCGTTTATATTTGTGAGACAACATTAGCATTACCACATGAAATCGAACCAGTACTTCCTTTGTGAACCTTCCTAGAACAGGAGTAGTTTTTGGATGGTTGATCTCTTCTGAGTATTATAACATATTTTTTCGTGTCATTCATTTCCTAAGGATTCATAATTTACATTAAAAATATTTTAAGTTTCAAAAATTAAATGATTAAAAATTATGGATTGCAAATAATATTTTTGTAATCCATTACAAATAACAACTTTATTTCTTTTTTATTAATTTCATGTAATAATAACTGTGACACATGATATTATATAATAAAAAAATAATTTTATTACAGTTTAATATGTAGAAAAAAACCTAAATAAAATATAATAAATAAGAATTAATTTATCTTCAAATAGACATTATATGTTATATATTAAAGTTTTTGAATAGATTAATATTACTTTAAAAATTAAGAGAAATATAAAATTAAATAATTAGAGTGATACAGTATTTATCTTTAATATCTATATTAAATCACATATATAGAAATATTAAATGATTATAATTTTTATTATTTAAATACTTTTTCATTTTATGTATGAAAAAAGATTTAAATATATTCTAAAAATATTTTAAAATATTTGTAATATTCCATAATAATAATAATAGACTTTAAAAATGTTTTTTAATTTTTTTAAATATTATATATGATAATCTTATATTCCCTAATAAATATTATAATTTTAATTATTAAGGTTTTAGTTTTTTTTATTTTTTTTATTTTTTCTCATTATTTCAAAGTGTCTCAAATTATCTCCATTCTTCTCTCACATATTGTCATTTTATTATTTATCTTCTGATTTTTTATCTCATTACACTATTGTTGGCCTCTCTCTAGTATCTATCCCTTCTTTGTTATTTCTCTTTCTTTAATTAATTTATTTATTGTCTCTATTTGTTTGATATTCTCTCTTTTCTTTCTCTATTCAACAAATCATCTAGTCTCTTTGCATTACTATTTTTCAATTTATTTTTTTTTTTATTTGTAATTTTTTTATTCTATAAAATAGTTATCTTCATCTCCATTATCACCATTTTAGCACATAAATTTCTAATATTTAAGTGATCTCTTGTATGACTTAGTATAATATTTAATGGGTTTTATAAATATATTTAATTTTTTATATTTATTACATATTTTAATTTCTTTTTATTAAGCATGATATCTTAATGTAAGAAATTATTGTGTTAGTCTCAATGTTACCAAAAATGATAATTCTTATTATTTTTTATTAATTTCATATAAATAAAATATTGACATCATAATATATTGCAATATACATAAAAACATAAAGTTTATTTTAAAGTTTATATGCTTAATAATTTAAAAAATTTTAGAAATTGTTTAATATTTACGAATAATAATCACACAACTTTGATATTCCATCTTTTGCATGTATGTGTGACCACACTTGAATTGTAACATATGATATCATTAGAACTCAAAAGTTAAGAATGTTTAGACCAGCATTGTGTTGGGATGCGTAACCTTTTTAAATGTCTTATTGTTGCACCTATGTTTTCACAACATTCTTTTTAATGAATGAAAATTAACATTTATGACATTATTACTTTTAAAAAATTATTATTATAAATGATAGTTTATTATTATATTTTAGTAATCAATCTTTAAAAATAATGTTGTAATATTATTGTTAATTTTAATAAAATGTCTGATGTGATTTTTAGTAAGACTGAGTTTAATTACAATGAATCAATGTTTGATTTATTAGAAAATATTTCCATAAAATATTTATAGCAAATTTTGATAACGTTTTACAAATATATAAAAATTATTTTTTATAAAGTTTCGTTTTAATTTAAAACATGTTATTTTTTATAAAAAAATGTAATCGAGAAATCAACCACAATTAAAAATGTAAACAATAGATTTTTAGTTGGTTCGACTTATAAAACAAACCATTTCCACTGCAAAAAAAAGGCAAACACAACACAATATAGGCTTTTGCAAATAAACGAGTTGGCAAAGCATCACAACAAAGGAACAAATGAGACAGACAACTACGGTCTTATAATAAAATAAATGAAGTAGGCTGCTACATTCATAGAAAAAATAAAATGGAAAAAAAGAAAAACTTTAAGAGACAAAAAATCTAAATCTATTCGACAAAAATCATATGCTTCATAAAACCACAAAAGTGGCACATATATCTTAATTAAATGAATTAAATATAAAAAAATTAATAACTTAACTTAATTGAGGATGGAAGGAATTTTAAAAGTCTGATGAATGAATAGCACAGTAGCGTATGAAAATGATAAGGCAAACCAATGACTAACCACTTTAATATTTTTTATTAGAAACACATAAAAATTTATCTTCTTATTTTCGTAAAGAAATTATTTATATGCAATTTGTAAACGCTAAAAGCACTTACCAAACACCCAATTTAGTTGTTAGAATTTTCATAGATTTTGTTATATTTTAATTAAGAAATACAGAAATAAAAAGCTCACCGATGGCTTTAAAAGTGGATGAAAATGCTGTTACACAGTCGTCCTTCAACCGAAACGCTCATAGACCGTTAGATCACAAAAAATGAGTGATCGGATGTATGCAATCGAATCTATGCCTTCACAAAAACGAAATTACTCTCATCTGTGAGATCAAAATTGTTATCTAACGACAAGATTTTTCTAGGGCTACTAAACAAATATGAATTTTACGATGACAATAGAACACGAACGGATGGCTAAAAGAGTTAGTGATTTGAATGATAAAATACTGTAGAAATTGTTTGATCGTGAAAATGTGCCATCAAACGATGCAACTTATTTCAACATTTCAGATTTTTATAATGTAGAAAAGCAAAATTGTTGTCCCATGTTGCTCACTAGCATTGTTTGCCTCCATATAAGTATTTTTGAAAACACGGTACTGGTCCGATTGATTTAATTTGCTAGTCATTATCGTGTTTCCTTTTGTGATAGCTCGACTGAAAGAATTTGGAAATTGAAAGAGGGTTTGTGGCATTGATCGTTCGATCATGAATTTTTTCAATCAGGCTGTGCTTCATAATCTCATAATTTTTAAATTTGTAGTGTAGAAATTTTGTCATTTTTTGTCCCTCATTGCTCCCATCATTGTTCGTTTCTCCATATATGTATTTTCGAATGCACTCCAATTAATTTAGTAGGCCCACTATAAACGTATGATTACTTTAGTTGGCAAGCATTTTTTAAGTATTTAATTTTTAAAAAATATTATGTTATCTATATTAAAGATAAAGAAATAATATTAAATAAATAGCAAATATATGTTTAAATATTTTTAATACTTTAAATAAATAATAAATCTCAAATATTTTAATATTTTATCATTATTAAATATTGTATATGATTAACTTATTATATTTTTATAAATATTATATGTTTTATTGTTAAGCTCTAGCTTTTATTTAATTTTTTTCTCCATATCTATGATACTTCTTCAACTTTTTCTCTTTCTTATTGTCATTCCCTTTTTGGTCTATTTAATATCTATATCCTAATATTCTTTTTGGCTTATCTCTCTTTTATTCTCCCTCAATTTCTCCTTTCTCTCTCTTCTACTGTTTTATGTTTTTCTCTCTACCTCCATTATGCTTTTTTCTTCTCTTCATTTTTAATTAATATCTTACCGATTACTATTATAATTTTTTTCTTTATTTCACTTTTATTAATTCGTAACTTTCTCACTCCCATGGAATAATGATGTCTTTCTATATTATTTTTTTCTAAAAATTAACTATATATATAAAATATCTCATATTATAAAGTTTAATATGCTACGTCAATAATAATTATATATTTTATTATTTATACTTTTTACATAATTTAATTTTTTATTAGAATGATAATGTATTGAAAGAAAATATTAGGTATTAATATGTTCAATTTCAAAAGTAATAGTTTATGTAATTATTTTTTATTCATTTTATATAACAAAATATTAATAATAGAAGATATAATCAGAAATCTGATAAGCATAATTTTTTTAAAATAGTACATGTACAATAAAAAGTAGGGTATTTTGGAAATGAGTCATTATCATTAAGACAACAGCCACATGACTATGATAATGTCTTTTGCATGCATTTGCGACCACAAAAAAATTTATGAGTTGATCTAATTCGAACTCTAAAGTTAAGCATTCTTAAGAATGAGTATAATTGGGATAGTGATCCATTGAGAAGCCTTATGTTGCACATATTTTTTCATAGAATTATTTTTTAATGAGTGAAAATTAATTTTCATATTATGTTGATGTTAAGATAATTATTAAAATTTTTTTTTATTATTAGCTTTTTGTAATTAGTATTT
The DNA here is from genome assembly GCA_023846275.1 of Vanilla planifolia. Lineage (NCBI taxonomy): Eukaryota > Viridiplantae > Streptophyta > Magnoliopsida > Asparagales > Orchidaceae > Vanilla > Vanilla planifolia. Next base: position 272,053 of record JAIUJO010000294.1, read on the forward strand.
AATAAAAACTTTATTAACATTATTGTTAATTTGATGTAATTGTGAATATGACACATCACATGATATAACTTATTGCAACTATAATAAATTAAAATTAATTTAAGTTTATAATAGTAAATAGATTTTTTAAATAAGGTAATATCGATTATATGAAAATAAGAAATACAAATTTATTTTTTCAATCTTAAATATTCACTAGATTTAAGTCTATATTACATCAAATAGTAATTATTTATTAGACTCATTATTTTATTTATTATTTAATTAGTTTTTAACTATGAATAAATTTTTATTAAATTAATAGTGAAAATATTCTTCAGATATTTATAATATTATAAAATAATAATACAACTAAAAAACTTTTTCATTTAAAAATAAATAAACGTTACATATAATTTATTTTTTTGATAAATATTATTAGTTTAATTATTTAAATTTATCATTTATTAAAACATTTTTAACTCTTTTACATCTTTATCTTAATGTCTAACATATTGTCTCACTTACTTCTTTCTTTTATTATCATTCTCTTATTTGTATCCTTATTCTCTGTCTTTATTTTTGTTGGCCTCTCTACTTTCGCATTTCTCACTCTTTACTTTATTTATTTATTATTTTTTATTTTTTTAATATTCCTTCTTTTCTTTTGCTCTTTGTTTAATTATCTCTGATCTATAGATTATTATTTTCACATTATCTCTCTCTTATTAATCTTTAACTTTTTTCCCTTTTAAAATAATTATTTGTATCAATTTTTTTCTTTTTTAAGAAAATTAATTGATAGAAACTATGAAATCTCTCATACATCACTTTTAAATTATAAGAACGATTACTTAACAAAAGAAAATTGTATATATTAATATCTATGCAATGAAAATAAAAATTCTTTTAATTCTTTATTAATTTTATAGAAATAAAATATTATTACTATAATACATCTTGATTTATTATTTTAAAGGCAATAATTACACAATTAAAATTCTTTCGTTTTCCCATACATATGCAATAACATTACATTATAGCACTAGATCAAATTAGCATTTCCATTTTTAAGCATGCTTATATAACAGTAGTTTTTTCATTGGAGACCTCTTGAGCTTATTCTTACGCATTTTTTCATATCATTCACTTTTCTAAGGATTGTAAATTTATTTTTAAAACGTATAAATTTTTAAAAAATTAAATGATTAAGAATTATCATTTATTTATATTATTTTTTCCATAATCATTAATAACTATTTTATAAATCATATCATTACAAGTCTAAGGTTAAGTATGTTTAGAGAAGCGTAATGTTATGATGAATGATCTCTTAAAAAGTCCTTTTGTTGCTCATATCTTTTCATAAAATTTATTTTTTAAATAATTTATAAATTATTTTTATTTTATTATTACTTCAACAAATAATTATTATAATTGATAATTTATAATTATATCTAGTAATTAATTTTTTTAAAAAAACTTTTTAATATTTTTATTAATTTAATATAGTAGTAAATATAACATGACATATGATATAACAAAATATTAAATTTAATTTACTTTATTATTAAAAAAAAATGTTTTGTTAATTATAATAAATTATAATTAATTTATGTTTATAATAGTACATATATGCATTTTGATGAATTCATAAAACAAAAATTTTTATAATTTAGATTATGAGATATTAACATTATCATTCTTTTTTTTCCCTCTTCATTCTCTAAATCTTAATAATTTTTTAGCTTATGTCTCTCACAACTATCCTTCTTTTCTTCTTCCTTTCTTTTTCATTTTTTTCTTTATTCATTCAATCTTTTCTATGTTCTCCCTTTTTATTTTCCATTTTATTCAATAGTTTCTCATCTCTCTTTATTGTTATTTTTTCTTTATTTTGCTCTTGTCCATTTCTGACTTTCCCTCTCTCAAAGAGTATAATTTTCTCCACCTTCATTATGCTTTTTACATCTCATTAGTTATGAATATTTAAAAAAATGCATCGTGTTTGATAACAAAACTTTAAATATTTATGATAATATATATTTTATTTATTATATTTATTAAGTAATTATATTTTTTATTTGTAGAAATGATGATATAAGGAAAGAAATTCATTTATATTAATATTATTGTTATTAAAAAAAGTTTATTTAAATTTATTTATTCATTTTTTTATAAAAAATATATTAATATTATAATATAGTATCATGTACATAATAATTATATAAAAATTTTAGAAGTATATTTACTTGTTAATTTAGAAACTTTTTAAAATTTTGAATTATTTTCAAAACAACAATCATGCAACAACAATTTTCTATCACTTTCATGTATTTATGACCACACAAGCAATATTGTACTTCATCCCATTAAAACTCAAGAGTTAAGCATGCTTGTGGTAAAGAGCTGTTGGGATGGGTAACCTCTTGTGTTAAGGGCTTATAGGCTTGATAATGAAGGAAATTTCAGAAATTGTTGGTTACAATAAAAAAAAATGATTTCACAACTATGATATTTCTTCTTTGGAATGCTTGTTTGACCACAGAAGCATTTTAGCATTGGAACTCGATAGAACTCGCAAGCTTGCTTGGGTGAGAGTAGTATTATTATGGGTGACCTCTTTAAATTTCAAACTGTTGCACAAATTGTTCATAGCATTCTTTTTTTTAACAAACATGATGATTAATTTTTTCTAAAATTATAACATAAAAGATTACTATAAATTAAAGTTCATAATTGTAATTATAATAATTAATTTTTTAATAATAACTTCATAAAATCATTATCAATTTTATATAATAATAAATATAGTGCATTATTTAATATAATAAAATAAGAGCTTTTTTTTTTAAATGTTTAGCAAAATAACTTATGTCACTTATAATAAATTATAATTAATTTATGTTTATAATGGCATATATAAATTGGGTTTTAATTCTTTAGATATAGAAATTTTATATTATATAACATTTTAGTTAAAAATAATATTAAATTTATTGTCAAATTATTATTTGAATATTTTTTAATTTCCTAAAAAATAAGAAAACTCTAAGATTTTTGTATTTTATTATTATTAAATATTATATACAATTAACTTATTGTATGATTATTAATATTATAATTTTTATTATTAACATTTAAATGTTTTATAATTTTCTCTTAATATCTCTGACGTCCTATGATCTTTTTTCGTTTCATATTATCATATCCTTTTGGTCACTCTAAGATCATCCCTATATTCTTCTTGTCCTCTCTCCTTTATTTGATCTTAATTTCTCTTTTCTCTCACCTAAACTTTTTTATTTTTCACTCTATCTCCTCTATGTTTCTCTTGTCTTCTTTATTAACTAATCTCTTATTTATCACTATTATTATTTTTCTCTTTATTTTTCTCTTAATAATATTTAACTTTTTTTCCTCTTATTGAATAATTATTTCTTTCTTCATTATCTTTTTCATGCCCATAGATTTGCAATATTTATTAAATATTTAATTTTAAATATTTTAATATATAACATCAAAAATAACTATATATTTTATTATTTAAAATTTTATGTAATTTAGTTTTTTAATAAGAGTGATAACGTATTAAAAGAAAATCATTGGTATCAATATCATCAATTTTGAATGAAATAATTTATGTAGTTATTTTTTATTTATTAAAATAAAATATTTATATTAGAATAGATTATCACGTGCATGATGTGAATAATGTTTTAAAATAGTACATATACTTGATAACATAAGATATTTAAGAAATTTTTCATTATAATTAAAACAATAATTACATAACTATGGTAATGTGTTTTGCATGCATTTGCAACCATAAGAAAAAATTATAGCTATAGATCAAATTAGAACTCTAAAGTTAAGCATTCTTTGGAAAGAGTACATTTGGGACACGTGGTCTCTTCTAAAGTCATTATATAGCATATCTTTTTTAAAAACATTCATTTTTTAATGAGTGACAATCAATATTAATAATTATTTTATGCTTAAAAATTAATAAATAAAAATATTATTTTATAATTAATATTTAAATAATTAATATTTAATAATAACTTTATAACATTATTTTCTTTTTCATGTAATAATGAATATGTCACAAACACATGATACAATAAAAAAATAAAATTAAATTTTTTAATATTGAGCAAAATATCTTATATTAATTATAAAAAATTTGAATTAATTTAAGTTTACAATAATAATACATTGGCTATATAAAGTTTTCAAATAATGCAACATTACATTATTAAAAATAAGAAATCTAAATTTATTTTTTTAATCTTAAATATTTTTAATATTTATGATCTATATTGTGTAAAATAAAGAGAATATTTTAGAATAATTTTATTACTTATTATTTAGTTAATTATTTAAGAATGAAAAAATTTCTATTAAATTAATAATTTTTATTTTCTTTAAATATTTGTGATATTAGTAAATGATAATAAGCCAAAAAAAATTTACTTTTTTTTAATAAATAAATGTTATATATAATTTATTTATTAAAAAAATTATTTGTTTAATTATATAAATTTAACTTTTATTAAATCATTTTATCACTTTTTTTATATTTAACTTAATGTCTAACACATTCTCTCACTTAATTCTCTCTTTTATTATTCTTCCCATATTTGTCTCTTTATTCTGTCTTTATATTCATTTATGCCTCTCCTCTATCACACTCCAATTTCTCATTTCTCACTATTTCATTTATTTCTTAATTCTATCTATAACTTTTATATTTTCTCTTCTCTTTTCCTCTGCATTCAATCAACTTTCATTTCTATATTGTTATTCTTCTCATTATCTTCCTCTTATCAACCTATAACTTCTTTTCTCTTTTTAAATAATTATCTTTATCAATATTTTCTCTTTTTAAGAACATTATTTAACAAAATTTATGAAATCACTCATATATCACGGTTTATTATAAAATATATTAATAATATATAAATTTTATTATTTATACAATTCTTAAATTTAATTTTTAAATTATTAAAGTGGTGAGTTAAAAATAGAAAATTATATATTTAATATCTATGTTATAAAAAATAACATTTTTTTAAAGTTTTATTAATTTTAGATAAATGACAATTCATCATTATAATAAATTATTATTCGTTATTTTCATGAAAATAATCACACAACTATGATTCTTTTTTATTTTTTATACATATGCGATGACATTACAATTATAGCACTAAATCTAATCAGTGGCTACATTGTTAAGCTTGGTTTGATTAGAGTACTTTTGGGATGGGTGACCACTTGAGAGTATTGTTACATATTCTTTGATATCATTTATTTTTTAAACATTGATAATTTATGTTAAAGACATGTTAATTTTAAAAAATTAAATGATTATAAATCATTGATTACATGCACTTTTTTTGTAATTAATTATTAATTTTCACTTTGAAAGTTTAAATTAATTTCATGGAATAATAACTATGTCAAATCATATGATATAATAAAATAATTATTTTAATTCAATTTAGAATATATTAGATAAAATATAATAAATTATATTGGATTTAGATTTATAATAATATAAATATAGTGTGCATAAAATTTTTAAATATATTAATATTAAATTTTAAAAAAAGGGAAATATAAATTTAAATTATTAGTGTTAAATTTTATTTTTTTTAAATATTTATATTACGTTATATAAAAACAGTATATTAAAAAAACTACATTATTTTATTTAATTAATTTTTTCATTAAAATTATGTAGCAAATTTAGATAAATTTGAAAGGTATTCTAAAAATACTATTATTGAAATTAATTATTAATAAAAACATAATAAATTTTATATTATATTTATGTAATAATAACTATGACACTTCATATGATAGAATAAAATAATAATTTTAATTTAGTTCAAATTTAAAAAAATATATTATATAAAGTATAACAAATAAGGATTAATTTTAGTTTATTATAGTATATAATTGGGTATATAGAGTTTTTAAATAAATTAGCATTACATTATGAAAAATAACAACTCTAAAATTATTTCTTTAATTTATTAAATTATGAATATATTTAGATTAAATTAATAATATAAAAATATTTTAAATATTATAAAATATTTATAAAGTCAAATTAGTCTTTATTTTAAAATAAATAGATGTTATATGTAATTCAAATTTGTTTGTATGAAATATTATAAGCTTAACTTTTAGATTTCACATTTATTAAATCATTTTTATCACTTTTTCTCTATATCTTAATGTCTAACATATTCTCACACTTAATTCTCTCTTTTATTATTATTTCCTTACTGGCCCCTTTATTCTCTAAATTTACATTCTTTTTTGCCTCACTAGTCTCTATCACTCTCTACATTCTCTTTGCTCACTTTTTTGTTTTCCTCTTCCTTAAATCATCTCTTATTTTTCTATTATAATTTTTCCCTTTACCTTTCCTTTGTTAGTTTGTAATCTTTCTCTCTTTTACAATAATTATCTCTATTTATATTTTCTTATTTTAATTATATTAACTAAAATTTTTTTAAAAATCTCTAATATATCAATGTTTTATATATATATTTTTTGATATATATATATATATCTTATTATTTAAATATGTATTAAATTTAATTTTTAAATTATAGGAATGTAAACCTAATAAAAAAAGTAATATTTATGTCATAAATTATAATTTTTTAACGTTTTATTATTTTTTCTAAATAAAATATCATTATTACAATACATCATGATTTATGATTTTATAGACAATAACCACACAACTATGGTTCTTTATCATTTTTATACATGTGCAACAACATTAGCATCATAGCTCCCGATCTAATTAGTGCTTTAATTTTCAAGCTTACTCAGATTGTAGTGGTTTTGGGAAGGGTGAACCCTTGAGAGTGTTGTTACACAATTTTTCATATCATTCATTTTTCTAAGGATTCATAATATTTTTTAAAAACATGTAAATTTCAAAAAATTAAATGATATAAGTTATAATTTATAAATCAAAATTTTAATATTCATTATTAGTGATAACTTTGTAAAATTTATATTAATTTAATGTAATAATAATTATAAAAATCATGTGATATAATAAAAAAATAATTTTAATATAGTTTCACTTTTACCAAAACATACTATATGAAATATAATAAATTTTAATTAATTTGCATTTATAATCATATAAATATTTCGAGAATAAAAGTTTTTAAATATATTATGACTATATTATAAAATAAGAGATATTTAAAATTAAATAATTAGTATTAATTACTATTTATCTCTAATATTTACATTATAGCATATAAAGATAATATCTTCCTAATTTTTACTATGAAAAAAATTAAATAAATTATCATTATATTTAATAAATAATTTTTTAAAAATAATTATTAATGATATATTTATTAAATTTTTATTAATTTTATGTAATAATAAATGTGACACGTCATATGATAGAATAAAATAATAATATTAATAGTGTTTTAATATTAAGAAAATATTATAAAAGTATATAAATTATCTATATGGAGTGTTTAAATAAAGTCTCATTATATTATTAAAAAATATATATATAAAATTATTTCTTTAATTTGAAATATTGTTCATATTTTTTATATATATTATGTCAAAAAAGGTAATATATTAGAATAATTAAATGATTTGTTATTTAGATAATTATTTAATTGTGAATATATATATATTAAATTAATGATATCAACATTCCTTAAATAATTGTAGCATTAGAAAGCAATAAAAAACTTAAAATATTATTTAAATAAAGAAAAGATATTATGAAAACATAATAAATTAGACTGAATTTTTAATTATAATAGTACATATATGTTGTGTATAAAAGTATTTAAATTTATTAATATTTAATTAAAACGTAAGAAGAAAAATAATTATTGTTTAATATTATTTTTTTAATAGAAATGTGATAAATTATTTTTGAAAGTTGCATCCTAAGCTACTATGGAGAATGAGTGTAACAAAAACTACCACCACATAAGAAATGATTGAAAATGCCTTGTTAAAACAAAATATTTAAGAAAATAATAATTGTTAATTAATTTGGTGATCGACAATGTTACATCTGATTTCCTTGGTATTAATTAATGCATCTATTTAGTGTAGTTTATCTCATATCTTCAAATTTTTTGCATTGAATTGGTTATATTATTATGAAACTTAATTTTCCTCTCCTTTGATATTTACATCTATTTGATTTTTTTTTGTTACAATTTTTTAATTAATTTCATTTCAAATTTAATATAATTTAATAAATTTTTAAAATCATATATTATTATTTTAATTATACCTTATTTTGTAACTATATTATCATACTCAAGCTGCATAGTATATAAAAATACAACTTTCACATATAATATATCTCATTTATGCAAAGATTTTGCTTTGAGTTGGCTATATATAAATGAAACTCTTATTCCCTCACATTTTAATTTTACAACGTTTGCATTTATTTTTTTTTCAATTGCTTCAATCTATCTCAATTTAGCTTTATCATATGTTTATTTAGTATGAAAATAATAATGTTTTGTTATTTATAGTTATTTAAATAAGAATTTCTCTATAATTCTAATTGAGGATAAATGAAGGCAAAAAAACTTTTTGGACTGACCTCAATACGCTCCATCCAATTAAATAGTTATTTTCATAATTTTTAAATTTTATTTTGCATTGGTTTTTCACACGCTTTTAGATATGCTATCTTTTACCTCATTAATGAACGATGATGTTACCCATAATCTCCTTAATATTTTTTAATGGAATTTTTCCTTGCAATTTTGCTTATTTATTCAAATTGTTTGCTTGAAATTTTTAGTAAATTAGTAAAGGTTTGTCGTCGATGATATGACCATTATTAGATCAATCTTCATGAGTACTATTTGTTTAAATTACCAATTTTTTTACTTTAAAAAATACAAATTCTAAGTGTTTTGGAATGTTTTCTTGAAATTCTATTTCATACCTAATTTTACAATTGAGGATGTTACACAATCTCTTACGTATCTTGGATTGTAACTTTGCTATACAATTTATGTCATTCTATCAAATCTTTTACTTTGATTTGGTTATGTTATTATGAGACTTAAAATCTCCTCTCATGTGACCTTTGCATCACTTTCGTTTAATTGTATTATATTATTTTAATTTATCTAATTTTATCTTTAATATGTGTTTACTTAATATTAAAATAATAATAATTTATTTATTTTTCTTATTTACTTTGATAATTCCAAGAAATTTTAAACAAGGTCAAATTTAGAAGACTTTAGTGCCATTGGACTTATCTTGATGAGCTCTCTCAAAAAAAATGTTCACCTCCATAATTTTAAATATGTTATTGTTTAATGTTTTATCATGCCTCATGATTACTTTCATTTTATGCCTAATTCTATGATTGAGGATGTTTCACAAGAACTCCTTTGCTTCTTGGAATGAAATTTTCTCCTACATTTCATCTCATTAGAGAAACATTTTTCTCTTTGATTTTATCATATTATGATAAAATTCTAATACTCTTATCTATTGCCCTTTGAAAAGTTTTAGTTTTGTTATGTGATAATGTTTCAATTTGTCTTGTTTTAGTTTTTGTATATTCCTAGTTCATTTCAAAAAACTATTTATCATTTTTTGTGCTTATTTATTTTGAAAATTCAAAATAATTTGCGGTGAGGTTGAATCGAGATGAAACAACTCTCATTCTACTTGTCCGAGCAAGTTCTACTCAATTAAATTTTCATTTTATGTTTTCCAGTTTTAAATTTTTTGGAGTTATGACATACTTTAAAAGAAATTTGATTCATGCATAATTTTTTGATTGAGAATATTAGACCAGCTCTCTTTACCATCTTGGTATGCAACCTCCCCACACAATTCATCTAATTTCTTTAAATTTCCATTTTTGTTTTTTTATATTACATTGTAACTTTATATCTTGTCCCATGTAACATTTACATTATTTCTATTTGGTTATATTATATTACTTCAAGTTTTCTCAATTTAACAACAAAATATAATTACTTAAAATTTAAATAATAATTTATTATTTGTTGTCTCCTTTTGCTTTGGTATCTTGCACAAACTCAAAATAAGGTCTGATTAGATTTAAAAATCAATATTTGACTTATCTTGATAAGCTCCACCAATTAAATATTTATTTAAGGATTTTTAAGTATATTGTTGAAAGCTTATAACATTCATTATAGTCAAGGATGCTACAAACAATCTTCATATTGTCTTGAAATATAATTTTTCCACAGATGAACACATTTTTAAAAATTTTCACTTTTACTTATTTATATTAATATGTAATGCAAATCTTCTCTTATTAAACCTTTACATCAGTTTGACTTTATAATATTACATTTCTTTAAGTGATCTCACTTCAGCTTTAATATATATTTACTTGATATTAATATAGCAATTTAATATTATTTATGAATACTTAGTTTGGTAACATGTATTAATTCAAAATGAGTTCTAGTTAAGATGAAAAGAAGATCATTGGACTCTTCTTGAAGAGCATTATTTAATTAAATATTGATTTAGATATTTTCAAATTTTAAAATTTTTATGTGTTTTGCATGTTTTACAATATATTTTAACTTAAGCTTCATTTTATAATTATTGATGTCAATTCAATCTCCTTACAATCTCGCAATACAACTTTTCAATACAATTTAGCTCATTTCTACAAAAGTTTACTTTTTACTCGGTTGCATTACTAGTTAACTCAAAATTTGCTCTCATGACCATTATAAAAAATAGTGGTATCGTATATTTTTATGAATTTTCATATGTTGATGAAGTAGATTTTATATGCTTAACAATAAGCCTAACATTATTTGTAATAGTTTTTTCTTTTTTATGTTCTTTATCTTGAATGCCAACTTAGCTCCTATCAATTGTAGATGACTTTGCATCAAAATTGATTATTATTGTTAAATTCTCTAATGTCTAGGCAACTATCAACTGATTGAATGAATCTATACCCTCAATAATTATTTGTTCTATGAAAGATACAAATATACTTGATCAATTTCTCTTATAGAAAATCCTATTCTAAACTTTTGTTGGCTATATTTTCTCCATATTCTTTCTTGCATAGTTTACTTTGTTTTTTTTTGCGTACTATGTTAATTAATGATTCCATCTAATAAATTTTTTTTTCTTTGTAATTCTGAAATCAAATTGACAAAAATTTTTTATTATACATTTTCTATTCAATGGAAAATAACTAGTATAAATCAAGAAAGATCATGAACAATCACTTGTTTATCTTACTTTCTAAAAATTAAAATAAATTATCTCAAAATATGTATTAATTATCATTTCATTGTTAGGTCAATATCAAACATGAATGTTTTTATTTGATCTTTAATGTTCCTAAGTGCTTTCCTAAGTGAGACATGTAAAATGATGTTATATTGCTTATTTCTTGCAATAATTGCATAGATATTCATTTTATGAAATTTGTTACCACTAAATTAAAAATCATTTTTCATTTTAATCAATTTAACAGAAGTAATGAATATCTTTGTTTTTTATGAAATTCAACTTAGAAAAATGATGTTATAACAAATTAATGTTTCTTTACATGTAGACTTTAATGTTTTTTGATTAATATCATTGATATAAGTTATCTCTAAATATTTATAAATTCTTATGTTATTTTTTGTTCAATGACATACAGGACCTAATTTTTTGTAAAATTCTATGTCAAATTTGGTTTAACTATAATGTTATTAACCTTGTCATATTTTAATTCTAAATGAGTTATCAAAAAACCAACTAATCATATTGTCTCAAAACATCCCAAGGACAACGTATGGTAATGAGTTGATTTATTTGAATTCATCTGGCAAGAGTTGTATGCAATAATAAATAAGTTCTAAATGATTGATATTTATCAGTACTATGTAAGTCAAAATATATTTGATCTTAAAGCCTAAGTTAAATAAGTTAAGGATCACAAATGTTTTTTTATGTGAGTCAAATAAACCAACAAAATAATTTTTGTAAGTTTAGGTCTTAAAAAAAGGAGATGCTCCTACAAAACTACATTACCTTCAAATTTAGAAACCCAAATAATCTTTGGTTTGATAGTGGTAGGGTGTGGACGTGATTTTGTGAATAAATTTTCGAAGTTTCTTCCCTTAGGAATCCACTCATATCTTTTATGCAATAGATTTATGAATTTCTTAATTATGGAATCAAAAGTAAGATATCAAAATTTTGGACAATAATATCATTCAACATGATATTTAAATTGATAATTAGATGAAGGCCAATAAGGAATCTATAATGCACTGAACAAACTAATATGTATTGTTTAAATCTACAATTATCATTACCTCTTGTCCCATGATGTAAGGTCAAGCATATTTTAGTACTTGTGAAGCATTCAAGTGAACATTACTCTTTTCCAATTGATTTAATAATGTAGCATGTCAAGTAATATGTGAACAATTAAAAGTATATACATGAAAAAATAAATAGGTATACATTATCTCAAGATCATGTATTCCTTTTTCAAACAAATCAAAATTTTAAAGTTTTTCATTAAGAGAAGATGTTTTTTGCATAAATTATCATTCTTATACTTCAAAGAATCATTGCATGTGGTATAGCTAGACAATTTATTTTCACATTCTTTAATTTTCTATAGTTATTTATGCACTTTGTAGAATATTTTAATTCATACTTGATTTGATCATGGAATATGTTGCATTCAATCTCCTTTTGTATCATTAAATCAAACTTTCTTTCAAAACTTTATCTCATTTCTTTGAATTTTTTACATCAATTTTGCTATATTACTATTTGACACTAAATCACCTATGATGTGACCATTATAATGCTTGATTTATTTTTACTACATTGATTTAATTTATCATTTTATAATTTTAATATATTTTCACTTATATTAAAATATTAATTTATTTTTATTATTTGTTATTATTTTTGATAATTCTTAGTAATTAAAGATATGGTCTTTCGAGGTGAAACAGATGTTGTTTGACTTATGTACATAAACTCTATCAAATAAATTATTTACTTTTTTCAATATTTTATTTTCTTGAATTTTTGCATGTAGTATGGAGCATTTTGATTTATACCTAACCTAATCAGTGTGGATGTTGCACTTGATTTCTATAATATCTTCCATTATAGCATTCCTGTATAATGTATCTCTTTTTTTTGAATGTTTTTCCTTTATTAGATTATATAGGTATATAACTCTAAATCTCATCTTGTGTAACGTTTGCATTACTTTGATTTGTTAAAATTATGTTAATTCAACATATTTCATTTCATCTTCAATATAAGTATACATAATATTGAAATATGAATTTATTATTTTTTATGCATATTTACTTCAGTAAACATTTTTTATTATTATTGAGTTATTTTCTTGTAAAAAAAATGTTTTTGGGCTCATCATTATGCTCAAACAAATTATTTATTTATTTTCTCTATTTTTATATATATTTGTTTCATTGGTTGTTTCCTCACTTCACTAAAAAATTTGAATCTTACCTAATTTTTCCATCGATGATTTTATACTCGATCTCCTTAGTATGTTGGAATGTAACACTCTAGCATAATTTAGCTCATATATTTAAATTATTTTGCTTCAAATTTGTTATTTCATATTGTAACTCTATATCTTATCCTATGTGAAATTCAATTGCCTTCATTTGGATAATTACTTTCTTCAACTTGTAACATTTTATGTTATTATATATTTACAAAATATTAAAATAAAATTTTTTTATTTTTAGTCTTATTTAAATTTGAAAGTAATAGTATTTCCAAAAGAGTTCTTTTTGAGATGAAATAATTGACATTATACTCCTCTAGATTAGTTATGTCTCATTAAATATTAATTTTTTATTTTTAAAACTATTTTATTTTGATGTTTTTCAAACTTAATTTTCCAGATATTTTCATTCATAATTAATTTTATCATCATGGTCATTAGACACAATCTTTTTTACATCTTAGATTTTAAATTTCTTATCAACTTTATCACAAATCGTCAAAGTTTTTTTCTTTCATCTGATTATATTACAAGGTAACCCTAAATCTACTATTCTATGACATGTCTATTGATTTCATTTAGTTATATTATATTTGTTAAATTTATCTCATTTTAGCTTGAGAATTTGTTTATTAATGTTATAATAAAAAATTATAATTACTTAAACTTAATTAGTTTTGAACGATGTCCAATCAAGAAGAAATAAAAGTTGTTGGACTCGTTTCATCTTATTATAACAAATGACATTTTCATTTTTTGCGCTCATTTAATGACCAAAGATTTCTCATTCAATCTCTTTAGTATATTAAAATTGTATCATCTTGAATAATTTTTATTATTTCTTTAATATATTTTCTTTAATCTTGTTATTTTTTTAGCTCTATGTTTCTTTTATTGTGACATTAAAATTGATTTGATTTAGTTGTATTAAAGTCTTTTAATTTCTCATATCCTCTTTAGTATATATACTTAATTATAAAATAATAAATTATTATTATTTATTATTATTATCATTGGTAATTCATGGAAATTCTTAATGAAATTTCATAGAAATAAAACAAACGTCATTGGACCCATCTTGATGAGGTCTTCCCAAATAAATACTTTTTTTTTAATATTTTTGCATAATTTTTTTTCAAATAATTTTGCATGTTTTAGAGCCATTATGATTCATGCCTAATTATATAGTCGAGGATCTTATACAGTTGCCACATTATCTTGGAGGACAACTTTCCTATATAATTTATCTTTTTTCTTCAAACTATTTTCTTTGATTTTGTTATATTACTATGCAACTCTAAATATCCTCTCCTGTTACCTTCACATCATTTCGATTTTTTCATATTACATTGCATGATATTAACACATTTTTAGATTTAATATTTATATATTTAATTTAAAAATAATAATTTACTATTATTTATATATAATGTCTTTGGACATTCATAGTAATTACAAATGAGGTTTTGCACACGAGACAACAAATAGTACTGGACTTATCTCGAGGAGCTTTGGTAAGAAAAAATTCATTTTCATACTTCTAAATATTTTTTTGAAAGTTTTTTTTGCATATTGTAAGAGACATCTTGATCCATATTTTATCTGATTATCAAGGATATCAGACTCAATTTTTTTAGTATCTTAAAATGAAACTTTCTTGTACAACATATCTCGTTTCTTAATTTCTTTTTTTAAATTTTTTTGTATTACATTGGCTTAATTTATTTCATCTTGGGTTTAACATATATCTATTTAATATATAAAGCATTATTTATTATTTTTTTACTTCTTAAACTTAGTGATTTGCAGTAGTTACAAATTAGGTCCCAATTGAGATGAAACAATCGTTATTGGACTCATCTCGACATGCATTAATCAACTAAATATTCATTTATTATTTTTTTAAAATTTATTTTTATGGGTTTTACCTTTTTATGAGATAATTTGATTCATACTAGATATTTTGAAGTGCAACTTTCTTGTGTAATATGTCTCATTTGTTTAAATTTTAATATATATTTATTTGTTTACAAAATAATATTTATTTATTACTAATGCTTATTTACTTAAGAAATTTGCAATAATTCGAAATGAGCTCCCATGTCAAGGAAACAAAGTTTGTTATGCTTACTTGGATAGCACTAGTAAAATCAATATTCTTTAATATATTGTCTATAATAGTTTTCATTTTTAGGTTTTTCATTGAATATGTGAATGCAAGTTTCCCACACAACTTATCTCTTTTCCTAAACTTAATTGGATTAATTTTGTTATATTGCTATGTAACTCTAAATCTTTCTTTATGTGTCACTTTTATTTGTTTGAATTACATATAAAACATTTCTTTAATTTTTCTACTTTTATGTTTAATATATATTTTCTTGATGTTATAAAAATGAATTATTATATCTATGTTATTTTCTTTGGTAATTATTACTAATTCCAACTGAGGCTTGATTGATATTGAATAAAGGTGATTTTGCTTGTATTATTGATCTCCATCAAATATAATATTCTTGTTATTATTTGAAATATTTTTTTTCTCTAGATTGTATTCACACTTCACAAGACCTTTCAATTCATGCATTATTTGATAGCAAAATTAGTATACTTGATGGTCCAAGTATCCTTAAATGTTATAGTCCCATTAATTAATACTATTTCCTCTAATGTTTTTGCATTGACTTTACTATATAATATTTCTTTAGTTTCTTACATTTTTTGTATTCATATATGATTGTTTTTATAAAAAATAATTTATTTTTTTTAAACTTTTTTTATTTTGGTAATTTCAATCAATTTTAAAGTAGGATTAATTGAGAGAGAATAAACGTCATTGTACTCATCACTATAAGTTCATACAATTAAATTCTCATTTTTGTATTTTTAAATATTTTATTTTGGATAGTTGCTTACATATTCTAGGAGATATTTTGGCTTGTATCTAATTTTATGATTGAGGATGTTATACTCAATTTTCTTATCATCTTGGAATGCAACTTTCTTGTACAATTTATTTTATTTCCTCTAATATTTTTAGTTTTTTTTGCTTTCAAGCACTTATTCTATCCACTACATATTTATATAATATTAAAAGGATCATTTATACTAATTCCAAACATGGCCAAATCATTAAAAATAAGGCATCATTTGACTACCTTTAACATGTGCTAGTAAATTAAATGTTTATTTTTATTTTTTCATATATTTTATTTTCTTTTGGGTTTTTTCATGCTTTATAAGAAATTTTTGTTATTAAAATGTTTGATGATGGAAGATGTTACACTAGAACTCCTTGTTATCTTTGAATACAACTTTTTCATACCATATTCACCTTGAAAAAAAGTATTTGCTTTTATTTTTTCTTAATACTATGTTACTAAGCTTTTTTTCTTTTGTGTCATTTATATCGATTCAATTTACTTAAATTAAGTTTCTTCAATTTATTTCTTTTTGTATTTAATATATATTTGTTAATATCAAGAAAACTAATTTATTATTTTTTCCTTATTTACTTCAATAATTAGTGGTAATTCAAAACAATGGTGATAAAGTCAAAACAAACATTATTTGACTCATCTCGAGGAGCTTTATGAAATTAAATATTTCTAATTCGTATACATTCTTTATTTTTTATGAATTTGATGGACTTTATTAGGCATTTGCATTTATAATGTATTTATCTATCGAGGGTGAAACACTCTGTCTGCTAAGCAACTTGGAGTGTAAATTTTTCATACAATCAATCCCATTTCTTAAAATGTAATTCTTTTATTTTTTTTTATTACTATAAAACTAGTATTATACTCATGTGAGCTCTACAACACTTTGATTTGATTGTATAACATTGCTTCAATTTTCTCATTCTAGTTCAAAAATATTAACAAAAAATTAAAAAATAAATAATTGTTTGTTATGTTTATTCATATTGATAATTTGTTTTATCCAAAATAAGATCTAATCCAAATGAAATTAATGTCATCAGACTCTTCTAAAAGAGTTCTAACTTCTTAAATATTCTTCTTTTATATTTTATGTATTTTATTTTATATGTTTTTGTTATGCTCTATAGGATATTTTCTATGCTTTTATTGCAATTTTATTATACAAATTTTATCATTTTTAAAAATTTTTCACTTAACTTTTTTCATATTACTATGTAATTCTAATGACTAATAGATTTCTTTGATTTTGTTATATGTGTTGCTTAGAATTATCTTATTTAATATTTAATCTATGTTTACTTAATATTCAAATACTAATTTTTATTTTTCAATGTTATTTACTTTGGTAATTCAAAGTAATTTTTGGGGAGATCCAATCAAAAAGAAAACATCATTTGTTTATCTCCATGCTCTATATTAATAAATATTTATTTTATTACTTTTATTAGTTCCTTTCTTATGTTTTAATAGGCTTTAAAAGATTATTCCTTTCTATCTAATTTGATGGTCAAGAGTGACACACTCAATCTCTTTAGTATCTTTTGACAAAGCTTTCTTGAATAATTTATCTCACTTCTAATTTTTTGCTATGATTTGGTCATATGGGTATATAAATCAAAATCTCTTCTTATCAAACATTTACAAATACTTGGTTTGACTATGTTATATTATTTAAATTTCTCTTAATTTAACTTTTGCATATATTTTATTAACATTAAAGTAATAATATATTTTTATTTTTTCTTATTTATTTTGGCTTTCCATAATATTTCTGAACGTGATTCGATTACAACAAAATTAGCATCATTTTTTTTATGTGATGAACTCAATCAAATTAAATATTCATTTCTATGATTAAAAAAATTATTTTCTTGTGATTTAATTTTGTAGCAATTTATGTCATTTCTTTAAATTGTTTAGTTTTATTTGGTTATATTAGTATGAAAGAATAATTCTTTTATTGTGTTACAATAACATCACTTCGTTTTGGATATATTACATTGCCTTTGTTTTATCTAATTGTTGAGGTTAATGGTGCAAGAAATAGAAACTGGCTTCACAGGAGCAAATTATGATAGATCCTACAAATAATACAATCCTTATGGACGAATTATGTATTGCAAATTCATTTTTGATGTTCAACATAGCATGGAATGCTAAAGTATAGCAACAATACTAACTCTAATGACAAAAAGTGATTTTATATATCAAGAACTTGTGTCTTAGACATTTTGCAAATTTAATGAGGGATCAAATTAAAGCTTCATCATACTAGGCATTAGATAAGGACTCTCTTGCTAATATTCGAAGAATTAAATTGAAAAATATATAGTCTCACAAAACCATAAATTAGACTATGAATTTTTTTCAATTGATTATTATTATATGTCACATTAAATCGTGTGTCATGTGAAATTTACATTAACTTGATTTTGTTATGTCACATTTTATTAAATTATTTTTATTTCACCTATAATATTTATTTTCTTAATTTAAAATTAATAATTCAATGTTATTAATGATTATGTATTATGTTAACTCAAAAAAATTTCAATTGAGGTCTAAAACAAATGTCAATGGACTCGGCTCAGTGAGCTCTATCCAACAAAATAATTATTTTTATTTTTTTTAATTATTTTATGATTTTAAGAATTTTTAAAAGTCATTCAAATAGTGCTTAATTTGTCTATTAAGGATATAACACTTCATCTCCTTAGTGTAGTAGAATGCAACTTTCTCATACAATTTATTTTATTTCATTAAAGTTTACATTACTTCAATTTTCTTATTTTAACTTTATGAAATAATTATGCAAGATTAAAAAAACTTAATATTACTTTCACATATTTATTTTTTATATTTTAATATTTTTTATTTTTTAAGATTTTAGTGAACTTTATGAGCATTAATGATCGAGAATTTTACACTACATCTTTAGTATCATAGAATAGAACTTTCTCGAAGAATTTATCACACTTTTTCAAATTGTTTGCTTTAATTTTGGTATATTACTATATAACTATAAAACTTCCTTCATCTGACTAATATACCTTTTTTAAAGTACTAAATTGCTTTAATTTATCTATTTCAACTTTAATTTATATTCACATATTCTTAAAATAATTTTTTTTGTTAAGACATTCATAATTCACTATAATTCTACCCGAGTTTTGATTTTGTTGTAGCAAATATCGTTAGACTTGGGTAGACAACCATTATCAAATTAAATAACCATTGTTATATTTCTTAAATATTATTTTTTTAATTTTGGTTCACTTTGTTAAGCATTTTTTACTGTACTTTATTTGATAATAAAACATATGCACTCAATCTCTCAAGAGTTTTGAAAAAGAATTTTGGTACAATTTATCATATTTTTTTAATTTTGTTTGCTTTGATTTGGTTATATTAATATGTAACTCTAAATCACTACTTATGTGACCATTACAATCATTTGATTTAGTTATATTATCATATGTCAATTTATCTCATTTAATCTTTAATATAAATTTGAATAAAGTTAAATTTCCTTATTTAATTTAGCAATTAATTGTAATTTAAAAAGAGTTTTGATCAACAAAAAAAATTATCCTTGCACTTCAACATTTTTTTGTACATTTTTGATGTTTTTAAGACTTTTCATAATTTGTATTGGTCAATCAGTTCGTAGTTGATTATACAATAAAAAATATTAAACTCGAACTCCTTAGTAATTCAATATTTAACATTCTCATGCCTTTATCTAATCTCTTTAAATTTTTGAATTTGATTTATTTATATTAGATTGGAACTATAATTCTCCTCTCATGTAACCCTAAGATTGCATAAATTTGTTTATGTTATACTACTTACATTTATCACATTGTAGGTTTATTATGTATTAACTTGTTACTAAAATAATAATTTATTATTTTTTTGTCTATTTAATTTTTTAATTCATTGTAATTCTAAATATTTGTCATTAAGATGAAACAAACATTGTCAGATTTTTCTTAATGAGCTCTACCAAACAAAATATTTATTTAACTTCTAAATTCTATTTTCTAAGTTTTTGCAATACTTCAAGAGGCATTTTATTTCAAACCTAACCAAGATGAAATAGACATCATTCAACTCATTGTGATGAGCTCTACCAAATTAAATTATCAGTTTTATATCTTCAAATATTTTCCTAAGATGTTTTCATATATTATGAATCTTTTTTGTCTTATTTATTATTGAGAATGTCATACCATATCTTTTCAGAAACATGGAATGTAGCTTTGCATGTAACATATCTAATTTTTTTTATTATTTTTTCATTGATTTTATTATGTCATATTTATCTAATTTTAAGTTAAACATGTATTACAATAATAGTAAAACTATAATTTATTATTTATCTTTTCATAATTTTGTAATTTGTTGTTCACCTGACGATGTTTGATTGAGATTAAAAAACGTAGTTGGAATCATCATATCGAGCTATATCAAATAAAATATTCATTTTTATACTTTAAAATATTTTATTCTCTAATATTTTGACATAATTTATCAGACATTTCAATTTGTACGAGATTTAACAATTAAGGATATTGTCGTTTTTCGTCTTAGTTTCTTCGAATGCAAGTTTTCCAACCAATTTAACACATTTCTTTAAATTTATCATTTTTGTTTTATTATATTTCTATGTTACTCAAAATCTCTTATTGTGTGAGATTTATATTACATTGGATGGGTTATACTATATTGCTAAAATTTATTTCATTTTAGGTTTAATATTTGTTTGCTTAGTATTAAAAATATATACTTTTTAATTTTATTTCTTATTTAACTTTCTAATTCTCAAAATTTTTCAATTACTTTTGATTGAGTTGAAACAAACTTTGTTGGACTAATCTTAACAAGCTTTATCTAATTAAATATTGTTTTATATTAGATTTTAATGTTTTATTTTTTAAAATTTTGTCATATTATATGAGATATTTTGTTTCATACGAAATTTGATGACAAACAATAATAACCAAGGAAAATTTGAATCTTTCAATTAAACTTTTTTGCATTATTTATCTAATTTTTAAAAAATATTTTGCTATGATTTTGTTATATTAAAGTGGAACTTTTAACATCTTCTCATGTGACATTACATCGATTAAAATTTGTTATGTTATAGTACATAAATTTATCTCAATTTAAGTTTACTGTATCTTTCTATAACTTTAAAATGTTAATTTATTATTATTTAAGCTTTTGTCACTAGTAAATCATAGTAATTTACAACAAAGTCTGATGAACAATAACAAAATGTGGTGGGGCTTGTCCCAATGACCTTTATGAAATTAATGCATTTTTTATTTTTTATATGGTTTTTTTGCATTCTTTATAAGTATTTTTTCTTACCAAATTTAACGATGCAAGATGGTACAGTTGATCTCCATAGCATCTTGGAATACATCTTTCTTGCATAATTTTTCTCATATTATGAAAATATTTTATTTTTATTTTATTGTATTATATTACCTTACTTTATTACATTTTTGCTTTCATATATAGTTAATCTATATTATAATAACAATTTTTTGTTATTTATGGCCATTTATTTTTGTAATTTATATTGATTCTAAAAGAGCTTCAGTTAAGATGAAATAGATATCTTTTGGTTCACAACGACAAAAACTATATATCTAAAATTTTGTTTCTATATTCTTAATTGTTTTATTTTATAATTTCATAACTATTTTTATGATCAAGAATATTCCACTCAATCTCCTAAATATCTTTAAATGAAACATCAAGTAAAATTTCTTATTTTTTCAAATGTTTTGTTTTGTATAGCTTTTATTACTATATAATTCTAAATGTCCTCTGATGCAACTTTTTTAATGCGTTATTTTCCTATGGTAATTACTTAGTTTTGTCACCTTTTTCATTTTATTATTAATTAATTTAATATTAAAATAATAATTAATAATTAGTTATGATTATTTTCTTTGATAATTCATAAAAATTCCAAACAAGGTTTGATCAATATTTAAGTGACATCATCGGACTTGTCTCGAATACTTTACAAAATTAAATATGTAATTTTGTATTGTTTAAATATTTATTTTGATGACTTTTACATGCTTTATAAGACAGTTCAATTCATAATTAACATGAGGAACTAAATTTCAGCACATTAACTCTTAATTATTTTAGAATGGAACATTTTTGTAAAATTTATCTCTTTTTTACAAAAATATTTACTTTACTTTCAATATATAATTGTGTGACTTAAAATCTCCTCTCTTTTGGCTTTTACATTTATTTGAATTTAATATATTGTATTGGATAAATTAATCTCACTTCAACTTTAATATATCTTTAAAAATATAGATAGGCATATTTCCTTTGTTAATTCATAGTTATTTAGACAAAGTCCTAGTCGAGATGAAGCGAACCTCATTAAAGTCATCCAAGGGAGTTCTACCTAATTAAATATTTATTATTATATCTTTAAATATTTTAGTGTTTTATAATGTTTATTGGGACCAATGACTAATAATTGATTATACTATAAAAAATGTTATAGTGCATCACATTAATAACTCTCCTATATAATTTATCTCTTTTCTTTTAATTTTTTTGTTTGATTTTGTTATGTTAAAATGACAATCTAATTCTCTTGGACTATAATGTTAACATCACTTTGATTTGTTCAAATTAAATTGTTCACACTTATTTCTTCTAAAATTTGTTATTTATTTACTTATTAATAAACTAATAATTATTATTACTTAGCTTATTTAATTTTGTAATTCACATTTATTCAAAGCTAGGTCTAATCAAAATGAAAGGAACGTCATTGAACTCATCGCAACAACCTCTACAAAATTACATTATCATTTTTATAATTTTAAATATTTTTCATGAGGTTTTTGTATGCTTTCTGTTCCTTAATTTGCACCTCATTTCATTATTAAAAATGTGATTGGACATATTTTTTGTATAATTTATTTCAATGTTCCTATAGAATTTTTCTTATTTGTTCAATATTTTTTGTTTGGTTTTGTTTATATAATATTGCTTCTATTTATCTCAATTCAAATTTCACATTTAGTAGTAACTCCTAACAAGGTCTGATTGAGATTAAAAAGTGTTACTAAACTCTTCAAAATGATCTATATCAAAATTAATATTTAGTTTTATTTCCTTAAATAATTTATTTTTAAAACTTTTTGCATATTGTTTAAGATTTATTAGTTCATAACTAATTTGGTGATTAAAGATATTTCACTGTTCCATCTTAGCATCTTAAAAAGAACTTTTCCCTATAAATGTTGTTAGGCTCATCTCGATGAAATTAATATAATGAAATAATATATTTATTTTTATTTATTTTATTTTATTTTTTTTTGGCAAATTATATGATACATTCTGATTTGTATAAAATTTCACAATCAAAATGCCACTTTTTATCACCTTAGAATCTTTGAAATAATTTTTTTGGGTATAATTTATCTCATTTTTTCAAAAATTTTATATGATTTTTTTATATTATTGTGAATTTTAAATCTCCTCTCATGTGGCATTTTTAAACTTTTTAGAATATTTTAATGCAATTTATGCGACATTTAATTAATGCTTGTTATATGGCAAATAAAGATACAATTGATCTCCTTAGCTTCTTTGAATAATATTCTCCCATATTGTTTATCACATTTTAAAATTTTTTTTGCGTTGACTATGTTATATTACTATGAAATGCACTTCTCCTCTCATTTCCCCTCAATGTCACTTTTTTTTAGTTTTTAGTACCTTGCATACACTCATCTCATTCCCAGTTTATTTTATATTAACTTAATATTGATAAAAAAATGATTAAAAATATTTCTTTTTTAAATTTTTTATTTTGTAGTATTTTGGATGTAGGTTTATTGGTGAAAAAATAAACATTATAGGACTTGTTGTGATGTGCTCTAAAAAATTAAATATTCATTTTTAAAACAAAATATATTTTCTATGTTTTGCCATAATTTATCAGGTATTTTCATTGGTATGTGCTTTGAGGATATAGACTGTTGTAGTCGACCACCTTAGCATCTTGGAATGTAACTTTTTTTTACAATTAATGTCATTTTCTAAACTTTATCTCATTTCAAATTGGATATTTATACATAAATATATAAAAAAATATTAATTTAATAGTTTATCATTATTTATGTTTTATTGTTAGTAATTCATAGTAATTCAAACATGGTTTAATGGAGATGGCAAGAAATTCATTTGAATCCTCTAAACAAACTACCTCAAATTAAATGTTTATTTTTTATAGTTTTAATTAGTTATTTCTTTTTTTTCATTTATTATGAGATATTTTGATTCATAACTGATTTAAAATAATAGGATATTACACTTTATCTCCATATTATCTTGGAATGAAAAAAATCTTAGGAAATATATCACATTTTTTAATTGTTTTTGCTTTGATTTCATTATACTCGTTTGTAATTCTAAATCTTCTCCCATGAAATCTTTATATCGTATTGATTTAGTTTAATTGTATTAAATAAATTTATCAACTTATGCTTTAATATATATTAACATAATGTTAAGAAAAGAATTCATTATGATTTATGCTTATGTTTTTTGTGATTTATTACAATTTTAGATGTGCTTTGATTGAGATGAAACGAATGTTGTTGGAGTAATTATGAAGACCTCTCCAAAATTAACATTCATTTTAATATTTTTTAATGTTTTATTTACTAGGATTTTTAATGTTTTATATTTTCTAAGATGTTGCTTCATTAGAATTTTGAAGCATTCAAGTGTCATGGAATGCATATTTTCCACAAAATTTATTTCATTTTTTGTAACTTTTCTCTTTGATGAGTTTGTATTATTTCAAAGCCATGATTATCCTCTTCAGTGCTCACCACTTTACGTTAATTTGGTTAGGCTACATTTCTTTAATTTTTCTAATTTTTAGCTTTGATAAACAATAATTTAAAATTAAAAATTAATAATTTGTTGTTCATTATACTAATTTAATTTGTTAATTAGCAATAATTCTGAATGAAGTCATTCTAGTTGAAACAAACAACAATGCAAAAAACTAAACGACCTCTATAAAATAAAATAATCGTTTCTTTTTTTAGATATTTAAATTTCAATGATTTTTTATTATTATTTATTTCTTAAAATATTTTGTACCTATAAAAATATGAATTTGTATATAATTTTATAATCAATGATGTTATAGTTGATCTTCTTAATTTCATAGAATGCACGTTTCCTAAATAATTTATTTCAATTATCCAAAGTTTATGCTAAGATTTTTTTATATTAATATGAAACTCAAATTCTCCTATCGTGTGATCTTTTTTACTTTTAATTGGTTATATCACTCGAAAAGTCTAATTATCTTATCATGTGACCATCAAATTGCTCTAATTTTGTTATATCACATTTCTTTAATTTATTTAATCAATTCTTTAATATTTTTTTACATAATATTAAGACATTAATTTAGTTTTAATTATGTATTTTTTACTTTTGTAATTCATAGTAATTGGAAAACATATTTGATCACATGAAATAAACATTAAGGGCCTCATTCAATGAGGTCGATCTAATTTAATATTTTTAAATATTTTACATTTCAAAGTCAAACATACTTAAACGAAATTTAAATTAGTATTTTTTTTGTTGATCAAGGGTGTGACACTCGATTCAAACACTTTCTTTGAATAAAAATTCCTCATAGAATTTGCCAAATTTCTTCCAATTATTTTTCATTGAATTGGTTGTAACATTATATAATTCTAAATATCTTTCTTATGACCTTTAGATCACTTCGTAATACAATGTATTTCCAAAGTAAATACTTTGTATTAAAAGATAAACTCATTATTATTTAACTTTTTCTACTTTACTAATTTCCTGTAATTCTAAATGTGGTCTAATCAAGAGGAAGCAATTCTAGCTCTAAACATATCTACGAAGCCCTTCTGAAATTTAAATTCATTTATATAATGCTAAATACTATATTTTTAAAATTTTTCAAATGTTTTATGAAACATTTTGATTGATTACTTGTTTAACGATCAACAATGTTACACTCGATCTCTTTAGTATCTTGAACTGTGGTTTTCTCATAAAATTAATTGTATTTCTTCAAATCTTTGTTTTCATAGATACATTTCTGTCACTTTCAAATTAAACCTTATTGTCACTTTCAATTGGTTATATTATGTTTCAAAATTCATGTTAATTACACTTTAATATAGATTTACATAATATTAAAAAATAATTTACTTTTACATATTCCATTCTATTTTACTAATTCAGAGGAATTTTGAATGAGGACTATTCTATTATACTTGTTTAGACATTTTCTTCCAATTAAATATCATTCTTGAATTTTTAAATTTTTTTATGAGAGTTTTACCATTCTTATTATATATTTAATTTTATGCCTCATTAGATTATCTCAAATTCTTATTTAGCTTATTAATTCATAGAAATTCGAAATGAGGTCTAATCAAGAAGATAAAAATATCGATCCAGTCACCTCAACGAGCTATAACCAATTAATTATTCATTTTTCACTTTCTAAATATTTTAATTTTTAAGTTTTTAATGCTTTATGAAAAATTTGGCTTCTTACTTGGTTCGACAATTGAGGATGACACACTCGTTTTTTTAAGAATGATAGAATGTAATGTTCTCGTATAATTAGTCTTATGTAATAAAATTTTTTATTTGATAAGATTACAATGAAACTCATGTTCCTTTCTCATGCGAAACATATATCACATTGATTTGGTTATTTTACATTACTTTAATTTATTTCCTTTATAATTAAATGTATCTACACTTTATTTTTAAGTAATAGTTTTCGTACTATTTAGGATTGCAAAGTTTCAACGTTGTACAAATTCTAAATGAGCTAGAATGGGATCCAAATAAATGTCATTAAACTGTTCTTGATGAGCTCAATAATAATTGCATTTTTTAAATATACATATATACATATATATATATATATATATATATATATATATATATATATATATATATATATATATATATATATAGTTCATATTTAATTCTATGATTGAGAATGTTATACTTGAACTCCATAGCATTTTAGAATAGAATATTCTCATGCAACTATAATTCTCCTTTCTTGTGACACTTAACATCACTTTGATTTGTTTGTATTAGAATTTTTATGTTGATCTTGTTTAATATTTTTATATACGAACTTAACATTAAAAAAATAATTGTTTTGTTATTATCCTTGTTTAATTTGGTAATCCTCTGTGATTTCATACTATGTCCAACCGAGATCATACAAATGTTATTAAATTTGTCAAGACTTTTTCTAATAATTTAAATGTCAGTTTTTATATTTTAAAAAATTATTTTCGTAGATTTGGTTATATTTTATGAGCATTTCAATGCTTACATAACTTGATGGTGAACAATGTTGGCTCCATTTGTTGTTAATTAAGAATGCAACTTTCCCATGAAATTTATCTCATTTCTTAAACTTATTTGCATTAATTTGTTTTTATATTATTACTACATTTTATTTCATTTAATAATAATTTATCTTTTCTTAATGTGGAAAATGGTTTTGTTTGCATACTTGTTTATTTAATTTTGTAATTCTTAGTTATCTCAAATAACATCTCATAGAGAGCAATAAAATCCCATTAGAGGCATCTTAATGAACTATATCTAATTAAATATTAATTTTAAAATTTTAAAATATTTCATTTCATTGGGTTTTTTGATGTCTTATGAGAAATTGACTTAAACGTAACATGTCAATCAAAGATGTGACACTTCAATACCTATGAGTCATACAATGCAATTAATCCATATAATTTATACAATTTCATCAAAAAGTTTGCTTCGATTTGGTTATATTAATGCGTAACTCAAAATGTCCTTTAGTGTTATGTTTACATTGATTTCATTTAGTTATATTATATTACATCAGTTGATGTTATTTCAATATAAATATATTTTTGAAAAATATTAATATGATAATTTATTATTGTTAAAAGTTTTTATGTTTTCATAAGTCAAAGTAATTTTATGGCCTAACCAAAGATGGCCTAACCAAAATGAAGAAAACGTTGCTGGAAACAAATAAATTTCTATATATAATTAGTTATACTTTTTTTTCTATTTAAATATTATAGAGTGTAAGATGCTTGATCATTTAATCATGTATGAATTGAAATGTTTAGATAGATTTCAAATATTTTTGGAAACAAATGTTCAAGATAATGTAAAAATAAATATTTAGTTCAAAAGATGTAATCCAAACAAGTCAAATGAGATTTGTTTCATCTTAATCGAACCTAATTTCCAATTTTTGCAAATTTTAAGAATAACTAAGCATAAATAAAAGAATATTACTCTTTCAAAATTATGTAAATATATATTAAAACTAAGACAACATAAGCTGGACAAAATATAATTTATCCAAATGAAAGTGATGTAAATGTCATATGAAGAGACAATTTGAGTTTAATAGTGATATAACCAAATAAAAGTGAAAATCTTTAAGAAGGGAGATAAATAATTCCCAAAACTTTGTATTTAAAAATAGTAAGAAAATTGTGTGATAAGCTTGATCATCAAATTAATTAAGAATTAAAATATCCCAAAAGGGTGCAAAGAACATTGAAAAAACATGTCTACAATTATGAAAAAAATTTAAAATTTATATGCAATGAAGCTTGTTTTATCTTGATCGAAACTTATTAGGTATTTCTATAAAAGAAAAATTTAATGATGTGTAAATAATATGAAATTGTTATTCGAATACTTAACAATTGTATAATAAACTTGAAATGAGATAAATTAAAATAATTTAAAATATCAAAATAAAAATGATGTAAGCCACACAAGAGTTGAATTAGGGATTCAGAGTAATATGACCAAATCAAGGCAAACAATTTTAGCAAATGAGATAAATTATATAGAAATGTTGCATTCCATGATACTAATGAGATCTAGTGCAACATCATGGATCATCAAAATCAAAGACAATCCAAAAAGTATCATATTACATGCAACAACCAAAAAAATTATTCAAGAAATTATAAAAACAGTTATGTAATTTTATATAGCTTATCGAGAAGTTTGTTACATCTCAATAAGATATTGCTTGTAGTTATTGAAAATTACCATAATAGTTAGTCGTAAATATGAAAATATTATTATTTCAAATTGAA
The DNA here is from genome assembly GCA_023846275.1 of Vanilla planifolia. Lineage (NCBI taxonomy): Eukaryota > Viridiplantae > Streptophyta > Magnoliopsida > Asparagales > Orchidaceae > Vanilla > Vanilla planifolia. The sequence goes on from JAIUJO010000294.1 coordinate 301,764, forward strand.
GTAAATATATATTATTGTTAAAAAAATGATAAGTTAATGTAATGAAATCTAAGTGATTCAAAATTATGAAGGGGTCGCACAAAATGAGATGTAGAGTTACATTATAAAAAAACTAAATTAAAGTGAAAATCTTGAAGAAAAGAGAAATCCTACAAGAAAGTTGCACCCAAAAAATCTATTGAAACAAACTATAATGTTCTTGTTCATTAAATATGGTATGAATCAAAATATTACATAAAATGTGCTAAAGATCCTATGAAATACTTAAACCATAAAAATAGTTATTTAATTGGATAGAGCTTATCGAGATGTGTCCCATGACAATTTTTTTCCTCTATTAGACCTCGATTAGAATTTTTGCAAACTATCAAAGAATTGAAGGCACATATAATAATAATTTTAAGTTTAATACTAATAAAATATACATTAAAGATGAAATAAGATAAATTAAATCAATGGAATCTAACCAAATCAAAGTGATGTAATGGCTAAATAGGTAGAGATTTATGGCTACATAGTAATATAAAAAAAGTGAAAAATTAAATTAATGAAATAATTATATGTGAATGTTGCATTCAGAGATGTTAAGGATATGAATTATAACGTCATTACTCAGCAAATCATGTATCAATAAAAATGTCTAATAAAATGTGTGAAAGCCCTTAAAAATATAAATATGTAAAAAATACAAAAAATAAATATTTAATTAGATAAAGCTCATTAAGTTCAGTCTAAGAAAGGTTGTTTAGTCTTAATGAAACATTATTTACATTTAGCATGAATTACAAAAGAAAATATGCTTAAATAATTATAAATTATGATTTTAATACTAAGTAAATATATATAAAAAAGGAAGGAGATAACTCATGGCAACAAATTAAAATAAAAACCAACTAATTTAAAAATAACAAGAGTAGATATTTAGGGTTCATACTAATATAACAAAATGAAGGAAAATAATTTCAAGAAATGAGATAAACTATTTCTTCAGGTTGCATTATAAGATAGTAAAGAGTTTGAATGGAATATCCTGGATCATTAAATAAATAGAAATTAAAACTTCTTATAAAATATGGAAAAACCCTAAAAAATAAAAGATGAAATATGGAAAAGTTTAATTAGATAGATTTGTTCAAGACGAGTTCATTGCTGCTTATTTTGACACGATAAAACTTCATTTGGAATTATTGAGAATTATCAAAGTGAATAAACATAAATAAAGACACGTTATTATTTAAATATATTTTAAATCTAAAGTAAGATAAATTAAAACAATGTAACAAAACCAAAACAAAGAGATGCAAATGTCACATCAGAAAATATTTAGAGTTACATAGTAATACAAAAAATGGAAGAAAAACATTTGTAGAAATGTGATTAATTATATGTGAAAGATGCCATTCAAGGACATGAAGGAGATCAAAATTAACGAACTCAATCTTCAAAGCTTGTACGATTTGAAATGTCTTGTAAAATGTTTCAAAATCAAATAAAAATGAAATATTAAAATGATATAAAAGAATCACTTAAGTTTGTAGAAATCATTATTTTGTGTCCAAATTAGTTTGGAATATTCATTATAAAATAATTATTTAAATGAATAGTTTGGACCTCATTCATAATAGATACAAATTACAAAATTGATTAATAATAAATTATTTAATTAATATTAATAAAATAAGTTTTAAATTTGAAGTGAGAAAAATTGCAAAGATATAATCTAATAAAAATTAAAAATATGTAAGGGTTATATAATAAGAAAATTTAAGTTTCAACGTAATATAACTAAATAAAAAAATTGTTGAAGATGTGATGGATTGTTTGGGAAAAGTTGCATTGCAAAATATTAAAGAGTTTAAGTTTAACATTCTCGGTCTTGAACTTAGAAAAGAATCAAAATTTCATAGAAAGTGTGCAAAAATGATAGAAAGTAAAATATTTAAAATTATAAAATAGTATTTAACACTTAGAGCTCGTCGAGTTGAATCAAAAAATATTTATTTTACCTCTAAATTACAATAAAAAACTTAAAATAATTATAAATAATAATAAATTCTTATTTTAGTATTTAGTGAATATATGATTAGGCTAAAAAAAGATAAATTAGAAAAACGAATGAAGAGAAAGTGAAAGTAATGTGAAATTCATGCAAGAATAGAATTAAAGTTTCATTGTAAATTATGTAAATAAAAATAAAATTGATGTAAATGAGACATATTGTATGGGAAAGTTATAATGAAAGGGAGTAAAGAGATCAAGTGTATCATCATGGATAATCAAATAAAATAAAAATTAAAATGTCTCAAATAATGTTCCAAAACCTTAAAAAGTGAAATACTAAAAAATATGTAAATGAACATTTTATTGGATATAGATGGTTAAGATGAGTACAAGGAATCTCTTTATCTTTCTTTTATAACTCTGAATCTCTTTATCTTTTAGTAAGATGACTACATTGTTCTTGGAATCTAAGTATAAAACTTTATCATATAATTTATAGATTTTCTCCAAACTTTCTTCTTTAATTTGGTTATATTGTTATGAGTTTAATTGTTTACATGTTTGACCTCTAAAAGGTTGTGATTTTATGATATTAAATTGATTCAATTTGTGTCATTTCAGCTTTCTTATATATTTACTACACATAAAAATACAAACTTTTTTTATTTATGCTCATTTTTTTGTAATTCATATTAATTAAAAATGAGGCCCAATTAATATGAAACAAACATTGTTGCACTAATCACAACGAGTTTTAATCGATTAAGTAATAATTTTCATATTCTTTTTAGCTTTTTATCATGAAATGCATCTTTCTCACACAATTTATGTCATTTGTTTTATTATTTTACTTTGATGTGGTTATAGTACGTTGCTTTAATTTATCCTATTTTAACTTGAATATATATCTTTTTAATACTAAAATAAGTATTTTTTATTATATTTGTTGATTTAATTTGGTAATTCATAATATTTCCAAATGATGTTTATTACAAAAGAAACCAATTTATTTGACATGTCTTGATAAACACTATTTAATTGAATGTTTTTAATATCTATAAATATTTTTAACTTCAATGGTTTTATCACCCTTCATCAAACATTTCAATATGTAAATAATTTGATGGTCAAGGATGTTACAATTAATCTCTTTAATAGTTTTTTAATATAACTTTCCTTCAAATTTATATTTAAGATTGATTTTTTTATTGTTTCTAATATTGTCTGACCTTTATGTCACATTGGTTTGTTATATAACTTTCCTTCTTTTTAAATGCTAAGCTTAAATACATATCGCATAATATTAAAATAATAGTTTTTTTATTGATATTTATTAAATTTAGCAATTTATAGTCATTTTAAATGATGTTAAATCATGATGGAATAAACATTATTTGACTTGTCTCAACCAGTTCCATCCTTTAAATATTTATATTTTTAAATATATTAATATCTAGGAATTTGGAATTTTTTTTGAAGGAATAATACATTATTTGATGATGGAAGATGTCATTCTAGATCTACCTTCATGTCTTGGAATGGAGCTTTAATATCAAATTTTCCTCATTTTCTTAAAGTTTTTTCTTTCATTTTGTCATATTACTTTGCAACTTTAATTCTTACCTCTTATCACCTTTGAAATGCTTTGAATTTATTTTATTATGTTATTTAAGTTTATCTCATTTCAACTTCATTATATATCTACATAATATTAAATAACTATTACAATACTACTTATGGTTTTTTATTTTGGTAATGTATGGTAATTCCAATGAAGGTATAATGTACGTAAAACAAATGTCATTAGACTCATCTCAATAGATTCTATTCCATTAAATATTTATTTTTATATTTTATAATATTATTTTGTGTTTTGGTCATGTTTGTTAAACATTTTGATTTATATTTAATTTAATAATCAATGATTTTAAACTCTATCTACTTAGGGTCTTAGAATACAACTTTTTCAAAACAATTTGTAACATTTGAAAATTTTTTGAATTCATTTTGTTATATTACTATATAACTTTAAAGTTTCTCACATGTTACATTTAATTCACTTTTATTTTGTAATATTATATATTTCAATTTATCATATTTTCATTTTAATATGTATTTATATAATATTTTAATAACACTTTATCATCATTTAATTTTTTTTTGGAAATTTGTAGGAACTCCAAAGAAGATCTAATTAATAGAAAATATATATATGTTGTCATATCAATGTGTTCTTATCAAATAATTTTTCATTTTTTATATTTTTAATATTTTTAATATTGTTTTCTATGATTTTAGCATGTTGTATGAGTTATTTTGATTCTTATGTGATTTGCAGATTGAGCATGGTACATTTTATCTCTGTAGTAGATTTGAATATAACTTTCCACATAATATGTCATTTTTTCAAAAGTTTGACTTTGAGTTAGTTATATTGCTATGTAACTCAAAATCTTTTTTCTTGCAATCCTTAACTTGCTTCAACTTATTTTATTCTAAATTTATCATTTATGTACTTATTATTATTATAATAATAATATGTTAATAATTATGTTTATTTTATTTTGTATTCATAGTAATTCAAAATAAGTTTCGATCAAGATAAAGCATACATCATAGGACTTATTTGGAAGAGTTTTGTGAAATTAACTCATTTTTTAATAATTATGAATATTTTTTTTAGATTTTTGGCATTCATTACAAGACATTTTACTTTGTACTTGATTTGATTTTCATTGATATTGCACTCAACCTGTTAAGTGAAATGGATTGTAACTTGTACAATTTATCTAATTTCTTGAAATATTTGCTTTGCTTTGGTTATGTTAAAATTTATTGTAAATCATCTCTTATGTAACCTTTGCATTACTTTGATTTTATTATTTTATATTGCATAAATTATGTCATTTCTAGTTCAATATATATATTTAGTTAATAGTAATAGAATAAATTATTATTATTTATACTTTTTATGTTGGTAATTTCTATCAAAAGCAAAATTTGTTTGATCAAGATAAAATAATCATAATTGGAATTGTCTTGTTTAGTATTATTCAAATAAATATTTTTTTATATTTTGAATATATTATTTTTTAATGTTTTGGGGTGCTTTGTGAGGTTTGGATTTGTACATAATTTAATGACCAAGGATGTTACTCTTGATGTTTTGATTACTTTTGAATGTTGTTTTATCAGATAATTTATCCTATTTCTACAACTATTCCACTTTGATCTCTTTCTTTTACTATGTGACTTGAAACATTTTCTCTTTTGACCTTTTAATCATATTGATTTTGTTGTTTTACAATACTACAATTTATGTCATTCTAACTTTTATATATATCAGCTTAGTGTTAATTTAATAACTTATTTTTTTTTGTTGTTGTTTACATGGGTAATTAAAAATTAATTCCAAACTAAGTAGGAGATAAAACAAATCTCATTAGATTTATGTTGATGAGCTCTACCAAGTTAAATTTTCCTTATTCTATTTTTAAATATTTTATTTTATACAATATAGGCATACTTTATAAAGCTTTTTGAATCATACTTGTTTTGATGATCATGGAAAAAACAACCAAAATTTCTTAGTAACTTAGAGTGTAATTTTTCTATACAAATTACCTCCTTTTTTCAAATATTTTTCCTTTTTTTAAATTGCCACGTAACTCAAACTTGTCAATTTTTTATGCTTTACAACATTTTTATTCTATTATGTTATGTTAAAGAAATATATCTTATTTTAGCTTTAAGACATATTTATCTATTGTTAAAATAAATATTTGTAATTAAATATGCTTATTTTATTTTGTAAATCATTGAAATTTAAAATGTAGTCTAATAGAGGTGAAACAATAATTATTCAAGTCATCTAGATAAGCTATATCTTTTTAAATTATCATTATTATAACTATCAATATTTTATTCTTTTTAATTTGGCATCATTTATATGAAATTTGTATTAGTGTCTTTTAACAATTGACAATTTTACCCTCTGTCAACTTAGTATCTTAGAGTTCAACTTTATTATGAAATTTATCTTATTTCTAAAAGGTTTTAGCTTTGATTATCTTTTATTAATATGTAACTCTAAATCTCATTTAGTTTGAATTTTACATCTTGATTCGGTATTCTTATATGGATCAAATTTGTCTTATTTTAGATTTAATATACATCTACTTCATATTAAATAATATATTTCATTATTAATTCTTAGTTATTTTTAAATCAAATATAAATCCAAAAGAGGCATGATAAAGATCAAACCAATGTCATAAATGTTTTCATTTTGGGCTCTATCCAATTTGAGTTTGAAGTTTTTTTATTTTTAAATTTTTTAATTTTTTAAAATTTTTCTTATATGCTTTATAGGACATTTTGTTCCATACCTTAGTGAATGATTGAGGATGTTACTCTCAAACTCTAAAGTGCCTTGGAATGAATATTTCTTTTATAATTTATATAATTTTCTCAAAGTTTTGTCTTTGACTTAGTTATGTTATTATGAAAGTTTATTTCTCTTATTTGGCATTCCTTATATGTCTTTGATTTAGTTATATTATAGTGCTTCAATTTATATCAATAGAACTTTAATACACATTTCCCTAATATTCTAGTAATAAATTATTATTATTATAATTAATAAATTTTGTTATTCATAGTACTTTAAAATAAGGGATAATTGAGGCAAAATAAATTTTGTTCAACTTATCTCAACGTGATCTATCTAATTAAATATTGATATCTATAATTTAAGATATTTTATTTTCAAGGAGTTTTGAAGTCTTTATAAAAATTTTTTATTACCACTTGATTTGATGAAGGATATTAAACTTAATAACCTTTACATCTTTGATTGCAACTTTTATGCACAATTTTACACATTTATTCAAATATTTTGCTATCATTTATAGGCATTACTATTACGCTTTAGTTCTCAATTGTGACCTTTACATCTCATTGATGTCTGTATGTTATATTGCTTCAAGTTTTCTTATATAAGTCTTAAAATATATTTACATAATACAAAAAGAATAATTTATACTTTGTTATATTTATTTATTTTATAATTATTAATAATTCCAAATAATGTTTGATGGAGAGAAAATAAATGTCATTGGACTCATCTTGATAAATTTTATCTAACGATATTCTAGTCAATATCTTTTCTATCTTGGAAAGCAACTTCTTTGTTTAACAAAACTAATATTTTTTACTTTTTCGCATGAACTTGGTTATATTACTATACAAATTTAAATCTTTTATCTTGTGACCTTTATGACTCATTGATTTGATCTTAATATTTTTCCTTAATTTATCTCAATTAAACTTAAATATAAACTCATTCAGAGTTATAAAAATAATGTATTATTATTTTTTATTTTTGTGGTTCAAGATTATTCTAAACATGGTCTAATTTATATGAAAAAAAATGAATTGATTCATTTTGATGAGATCTATCTAATGGAATATTAAAACATATACATTTAGATCATGAATTTTTTATGGATTTAGCATACTTTAAGAGTTATTTCAATGCTTACATGATTTGATAATCACCGATGTTACATTCGATCTTTTTAATAACTTAGAATGCAACTTTATGTTAAAATTTTTCTCGCTTCTTGAAATTTTAAACAATCTTGTGTGATATTTACATAAATTTCTTTTAGTTATATTACCTTAATTTAGGTTATTTTATTTAAGTTTTAATATTTCACTTTTTTGTTAAAATAATAATTTATTGGTATTTATTATTACTTATTTGGGTAATTTATAGTGATTTCAAATGATTGTTGATTAAGAAAAAATAAATGTCATCAAAATAATCTTGATAAGGTCTATCCAATTAAATATGTTCATTTTTGAGGTATTAGCATGTTATATTATCTCTTATTGTTGCATGCTTTATGTGATATTTTGATTCAAACATAATGTGGCAAGTGAGAATATTTTGTTAGATAGCCTTACTATTGTTGAAGGCATCTATCCGATGAAATTTATCTAACTTGCAAAAATTTTTTACTTTCATTTGGTTTCTTTTATAAATTAAGTCTAAATGTCCCCTTTTGTACCTCAACCAAGACAAAATGTTATTATATTACATTGTCTCTACTTATTAAATTTATGTTGTAATATATTTCTACTTACAATTAAAATAATAATTTAGTTTTCTTCATGCTTATTTTTTTTTCAAATTACAGAAATTTTAAACAAGGTTCGATTGAGATAAATAGACATTATTAGGATCACTTCAACAAGTAATATCCAAATAGATATTCCATTTTATTCTTTGAAGTATTTAATTTTCCATCTTTTTAACATGTTTTGCAAACTAATTTCATTCATAACTAATTTGTTGATCGTGAATGTTAGACTCAATCTCCTTATGAAGTTGAAATGAAGCATTCTTATGATATTTATCTCGTTTCCTTCAATGTTTTTGCTTTCATTCCATTATATTCTATGAAGCTCTAATTCTACACTCATATGACAGTTACATCATTTTGATTTGGTTCTATTAAATTTTTTCAATTTATCTTAATTTTAACTTTAATATATATATTTACTTAATTTTGAATGAATAATTTATTATATTTGTGGTTATTTAGTTTTGTAATACACAGTAATCGCAAACAAGTTCTGATTAAGTGAGAATTGCTTATCTCAATAAGCCCTATCCTATTGCATATCTATTTTTTTTAAGTATTTTATTTTTTTATTTTATCATATTTAAATAGGCATTTTGAGTCATAACTAATCATATATTTAGAATGTTACAATCTATCTTCATGGCACTTTGGAGTGCAAAGTTCTTCTATAATTTATCTCATCCTTGCCAATTGTTTTGTTTTTTTTGTTATAATACTTTAATGCTCTATTTGTCCTCTCACAAAATTTTGTGTCATTTTGATTTTGTTAGATTAATTGTCTTCAATTTATCTTAATCTAGCTTCAATATATGTTTAGTTCGCATACAAGATAACAACATATAATTATGCTTTTCTATTTTATTTTTGTTATTCTTAAAACTTTTAAATGATGTTTGATCAAGATAAATGGAGGTCATCGAATACATCTAAATAATATCTACAAAACAAATTAATTTTTTTCAAAATTCTTAAATATATTGTTTTAAATCATTTTTTATTTTTTTCAATTCTTCATGTTTTAACTTAAATATTTATTTTACTTAATATTAAATTATTAATTTAGTTTTATTTACTTTTATTTAGTTATAAAATTCTTAGTGGTTTCAAAATTTGATTAATCAAGACAAAACAAACATTGATGGAGCAATCTTGACATGTTGTATGTGATTAAAAATAGATTTATATATTTTCATATTTTCTACTTTAATGTGTTTTGGTAAGCTTTATAAGTCTTTTTGAATCATACCTGAGTTGAAGATCAAGAATATTATGCACAATTTCATTAATATCTTTGAATATAACTTTTTCAAATAATTTATCCGATTTGTGCGAAGCTTTTACTTTTATTTGTTTATAGAACAGTGAAAACATAATTATTTTATCATGTAAGCATTGCACCATTTTAAGTTGGTTATGTTACAACACTTCAATTTGACTCATTTCAACTCTATTATATGTTTACTAAATATTAAAATATGAATATATTATTATTTTTGTTTAACATAGTCCAATTGACAGTTGGCAAAAGTCCTTAGAATTACATCTTTTTAATTTTTTTAGGATTTTTTTATGCTTTATAAGAAATTTCACTTAGTTATTAAATTGAATTTTAAGGATCTTTACATGATCTCCTTCATATCTTACAATTTAACTTTCCCATGAAAAATAACTATTTTTTCAAATGTTTGTTTTTATTTTGTTATGTTACTATGAAATTTTAATTATCCTCTCGTGTGACCTTTACACCAATTTGATTTAGTTATATTCATTGCTTTAATTTATCTCATTTTGAATTTAATATTTACTTGCTAAATATTGTATTTTCTTAGATTTCATCATTCTTTTAGGAATATTTTCATTCATTTCCAGGTTTTGACTTCATTATAATATATTGTCATAACTTATGCAATTTAGCATTATCATATATGTACTAAATTTAAAAATAATACATTATTATTATTTATTCTCATTTATTCCAATATTTCATAAGAATTCCAAATGAGGTCTGATAAAGAAAATAGATGTTGCAATTCTCATAATAGGCTCTGTCAAAGAAAAATAATAACTTTTATTATTTTAAATGTTTTATTTTCCACTTTTGATTTCTATTTTATTTTGCATTTTAATTCTTACTTGTTTTGATGATTGAGTATGTTACACTTAATCTCCTTAGTATCTTGGTATTCAACATTGTAATACATTTTTATCTCATTATTTAAATATTTCTTCATAATTTTGTTATATTAGTATGAACTCTTAATCTCCTTTATATGACCTTTACATTACTTTAATCTATAGTAATATTAGATTGTTTCAAATTTTCATGTCAATTATAATACATATTTACTAAATATTAAAATAATGTTTAGTTTTTTTTTATAATTGTACTATTTTGTAATTCATAGTAATTTTAAATGAGGTTTGACGGAGATGATACAAATGTTGTTAGATAAGTCTACATTAGATCTATAATATTAAATATTTATTTTTTGGTATATTTCTTAGAATGTTTCATTTTAAAAGGTTTTGGCACTTTACAAGAGTTTTTAGTTAATATCTTAATTTATGGCTAAGGTTGTTAAAGTCATACTCAAAATCTTCTAATAGAACACTCTAAAATAGTAACTCACTTCAAATTTTTTGCTTTGATTTTTAACTATGTAACTCTAAAACTTCTATTATATCAACTTTACATAACATTTATTCTATTATGTTAATTTTCAAAACTTTATCTCATTTTCGAATTATTATATTTTTCTTTAATATTTAAAAAATAATTACTTCTATTCAGGCTTATTTATTTTGATAATAACATTAATTAAAAACAAGGTCAAATTAAGATGTAATAGGCATAGTTAGACACATCATGATGAGCTATTTCTTATTAAATATTAATTTTTTAAATTATATTATTTTTTAAATGTATTATTTTTTTAAATATATTATTTTTTAAAATATATTATTTTGTAGAGTTTTGAAATTTGTTATGATTCAATTTAAATTTTTTTAATTGTAGTTTATTTTTATATTTCATAGATTTTATGTGAAACTTTGGTAGACACCTAATTTGATGATTAGTTTTCGCTCAATCTTCTTAGTATCTTGAAATACAACTTTTCTATATAATTTATCTTATCCTTCAAATTTTTTTTTAATTTTCTATATTGCTTTGATACTATAGGTCTCCTCTCATGTGACAAAAGTTTCACTTTCATTTAGGTATACTATATTGCTTAAAGTTGTCTCCCTCCATTTTTTAATTTATGTTTAGTTATGGAAAATGTCTTAACAAAAAAATTATTTTTTTATGAATTTGTAACTCATAGTAATTTCAAATGAGATCTTAGGAGATGAAACAAATGCTATTGGACTACCTTGAGGAGCATTATAATTTTAAATGTTCATTTTTTCATTTTAAATATTTTTTGTTAGGGATTTTGCAGCATTTCCAAGAATTTTTAATTGTACCATAATTAACAATCAAAGATGTTATTCTCAACTAGTTTAATATCATGGAATGTAGCTTTGCAATATAATTTTCTTCATTTCATTAGATTTTTCATTTTTAGTTTTGTTATAACATTATAAAACTTCAACTCTACTAATTTGTTAACTTTACAGTATTTTGATTTAATTATATTATGTTATTTTAATGTATCTTATTTAAACTCCCAAACAATTAATATTATTTTGTATAATATTTTTTTTATTTGGTTATGTTCCTATCTAACGCAAATTATGCTAACTTGTGACCATTAGAAGTCTTTGATTTTTTTGTATAATATTTTTTTAGTGTAACAAACTTCATCGTTAATATACATTTACCTTAATTTCAAAAAGTAATTTATTATTATTTGCTATTTACTTTGGTCTTTCATGGTAATTATAAACAATCTCCAATCAAGATGAAGCAAAAATTTTTTGAAATTGTCTCGATGACTTCTATTAAACTCAATATTTATTTATAAAGTTTTAGTTATTTTATTTTCTACAATTTTTACATACTTTATGAAATATTATAAATCCTAATGGATTTGATAATTGGAAATGATGTACTAAATCTCACTAATATCTTCAATTTGTCTCATTTCAGCTTTGATATATATGTAATTAATATTAGAATAGTAATTTAATATTATTTATATTTAATTTAAAATTTGTAGTAATGATAATTATTATTAAATAGAGATGAAATGAATGTCATTAGATTTATTCTAATGAGCTCTAACTAATAAAATATTTATTTTCATGTTTTTTAATTGTTTTACTTTCTAGAGTTTGAAGAATTTATGAGGCATTTTGTTTCGTGCAAAATTTGACAATGAAAACGTCACACTTGATCTCTTTAATATCTTGGAAAGCTACTTTTCCCAAAAAAAATTATGATTTCTTCAAAATTTTTTGTTTGACTAGGTTACATTATTTAGGAGCTCTAAATCCACCTCTGTTGTGACTTTTCATTACTTTAATTTTTTTAAGAACACTGCTTTAATTTATCAAAATTTAACTTTTGTATATATTTACTTGATATCATTATTATTGTTTTTTTTTGCTTATTTTCTTTAGAAATTGACAATAATTTTACACTTGGTCAGATTAAAATGATACAAATAATGTTTGGTTCATCTCTATGAGTTCCACCTAATTGAATATTCTTTTTTAAATGTTTTCATTTCTTTCTTTTCTAAGGATTTTTCATTCTTTACAAAACATTTTATTTGAACATGGTGTGACGGTCAAGTATATTATACTTGATGTCCTTAGTTTTTTGAAATGCACCTTTCCTTTATAATTTTCCTTAATTCTTCAAATTTTTTGGTTAGTTTATCATATTACTATCTAACTTAAAATTTCCTCTAAAATGACCTCTACATTGCATTGATTTTTCTATATTATAACTCTTTAGTTTATCTCCTTTTAGCTTTAATATTTATTACTAATAATTAAAAAAATAATTTGTTATCATTTAACATATTTTCTTTCGTAATTTTTAGTAATTCCATACAATATTTGATATTTAAGAAGCCAACATCGTTGGACTCAACATGACATCTTCTTTAGAACAAAATATTTATTTTAATGTTTTTAATATGTTTTGTTTGATTTGATATATTTTATGAGAAATTTCAACTCATAAATTTTTCATTAATACTTAGAATAAGTCTTTTCTATTCTATTTCTCTCCATTCTTCAAATTTTTTAGTTTTATTTGGTTGTATTACTTTGAAAATTTAATTCTCCTCATATGTGATCTTTAGATTCCTTTGATTTTGTTATATTGGATTACTTGAAAATTATCCTATTTTGACTTTAATATATATATATGTTGATGTTAAAATAATAAATTATTTGTATTTATGTTTAATTATTTTAGTAAATCATGGTAGCTCCGTAAAGGTTGGACTGATTTAAAAGTAATGTCATTCGAGTCATCTGAACGAGTTCTTTTCGATTAAATATTTTTTATATTTAAAATATTTTATTTATTGTTTTCACTTGCTTTTATGAGGCATTTCGTTATGTATCTTATTTAATGATCAAATATATTACCAACATTATTTAATGTATCTTGGAGGGCTGTTTGGTCATAAATTTATCAAATTTCTTTAATGCTTCTACTTTGATTTGGTTATGTTACTATGAAATGAAAACTCTTCTCATGTGCAACTTCTACATTTCTCTTATTAAGTTATATTATATTTCCTTAATTGATCAAAATTCTATTTTAATATTTATCTACATAATATGAAAATAAAAATTTATTATTATTTATTTTTTTAACTTTATTAATTCATATTATCTCCAAATAGTGTCTAAAGAAGATGAAATGAACAATATTGGACTCACCTTATTGAGAAAATAATATTTTTTTACTTTTTTTTATTGATTTTATTTACATGGATTTGGGATGTTTTTTAAGATATTTTGATTTATTCCAAATTTGATTACTTGAATTGGCCCCTACTAGCCTCTTGCTGGTTAGAGGTCATTTTAAACACAGAGGATTCTCTTATACTATGATTTATGATGCCAAATGGCTTTTTCCTTAGTTTGAATGGATAAATGCATAGCTTTTGAGAACTATATGTAAAATGGCATGCTAATACTTGCTAGAGTTTAAAATTTGAAGTTCCAAATAAAAAACATAGATATTTATATCATTGAAATTGACAATGCCATTAATTAAAAAGACATGTAAACAAAAATATCAGTACTCATGCATTAATACTAGACAAGATAATTATTAGAAAATTATTAATAGTAATGATTTTATTAGCAATAACCCCTAAGAAATTAGAAAACATATTAGAATAATAAACATTAAAATGAAGATATAAAGAAATTAAAAAGCCACACTAGGAATATTATATCTAGGATAGAAAATAAAATTGAAGAAACCAAAGAGTAAATTTATGATTATTCTAGTGGCTTCAGCTCAAGAGAAAAAACTAACTAAAATAGTGACATTATAAAATTTAATTGTTTAAAGAAATTACTAAAGACAAATAGGGAAAAATGGAAAACAACAATAAAAGTTTAAAGATCAAAATATAAACTTATTTCTAAAGAAATAATTTGTAGAAAAGGGAAAATGAATGAAGAAGAAAGATTGTTAAAGCATTACACTAAACCCATAATTTCTTATGCAAATCACAACAAGATAATTCACATAATGTTAATACGCTCTGTGGCACATGAAAAAATCTTAAATAAAGGATTGCTTTTTTTTTTCTTTTCATTTAAGCCTTTTTATGGTAGCAATGAAGAGAATATATCGAAAAGAAGAAAGTAAAAAACACTAATAGTCTTAATGGACGATAGTTATAATAATCTTTGATGGAATTTATTAGAAAGTGAAAAGTAAACATGAATGACGGAGAACAAATAAGTTATCAAATGCTTGGTCATACCATTCTAGCCAATAACCATTATAAAGAAATATTTATTAAAAAATATCAATCTTATAGTAGACAATTATGACATATATTAACTAGATATCACTAAATTTTTAACATCATTTAGGATAAAAATTATCAAATCATATCTATTGACAAACTTTAAGGAATATAATTAGATATCTCCTTAGTACAGCCTACCCAAACATATATCCCAAACTAGGCATGATATTTTGCTATTTGCCATGATAGAGTTTGTTGTAGATTTTTTAGTCATCATGTAGCCTAATAAGTGAAGATTAAAAACTGACTAATTTTCAGATGCTAAAGATCTTACCCTTATGCCATAAAATATTTTAATATTAGCAATGAATTATAGAAAAAGGATGTAGGTTTTTAGGTTGTGTTTCATAACTATGAGTGGAGAAAAGATTTTCCTAATTTTTGAAAAGTTTATGACGTCGAGTCTTTAAAGCCATATTATTCCTCATCCTAAAGAATAAAAAATTCTTGAAGCATTGTGGTACCCCCTTTGATTCTAAATGTAATCCACGTTCGCAAATCAAAGAAAAAACAAACCCCTTCTTGGAAATGAATTAGATAAACATGGCTTCTTAGTGATGAATACAACAAGTTGTGCTAATATGATAGTAGATATGCTAGGAACTTTCAATGTCTTCTAGTCGCTAAACACTTACCAGATCACTAAGCACACCACAATGAAATATACTTGAGTTGAACATAATCATTTCACTTTTTTAAGAAGAGTAGAAATAAGAAAAAAAGAGATATTATAGAGAGCAAAAAAAATAAAACAACTTATGAACTATATTTTTATTATGAAGCACTAATCCTTACAAATTCCAAAAATTACTATATATGTGAGAAGGAGATTCCATAAATGCATTAATCAATTTTAGCACATGGAACCCCTAAAAAATGTTTAATTCGTTGAGAATTTGCTTGGAAAAGTAGCAAAAATATTATTTTGTAGTATGAAATTATCATATCTCGAAGATTTTGAGTAAATATTATTAGCATATAATCCCACAAGTGATCCTAACCAAATTCGACAAATTATCATAGGCACAGCCCCTAGTTTAGGATAGAGTTTTGCAAGGTCAAACTATGAAAGACATAAAATGATTGCCAATAACATCTTTCAGTGATATATTACCTATTAAGAAAGATTGTTAAACGTAGTAGTAAAAACAAGTAGATGTTTTATAGATGCCGCATTATGAGATAAGTATTTTAGTAAATTACCAAAACCACTTGGAAAATAAATTCCTAAAAAATGGAATGATTAATTAGATTTTAAGAGTATTGTAAGAATCAATTCTAAGATTATTTTTAATTTTAATTACCCCAAAAATAGAAATGCTTGGAATAGGTAGCTAATAAAAAAATAAAAGCTTTAACTATTGTAATAAGATGATGATACCAACATGTTATAGTGCTAGCATTCAATGCAAATTATTAAGAAGCAAGCATTATAAATATGGTAGACCTATGAGAAACGAAATAAAAGGTTTCAAAACAAATAAACCACCAACCAAAAAATGCAAGTCCATTATTTGTGAAGAAATAGGACATCTTGCCAAACATTATCGAAATATTATTGCAGACAGTGGAAAGTTAAACATGTATGGAGAAGACATTGAAGAAGGATATGATATTGTAAGCTTAAATGGAAATGAATCAAGATGATATAGTGATAACTTTATTTTTAGATGAGGAAGTTATACTAGAAGATATAGACCTAGATCTTTTAAACATGAAAATTAAAGAACTTTTGAAATAAGATTACCACACCCAATATCACTTTAAAAATTCTAATTTTGAAAAATTAGATTTACAATATGATCATAATTTTGAAGATTTCAGAACTACCAATAAATAGAAATGTGATGAAAGTAAAAATTTTTTCATCAAAAACATAACACATGTATGAGGTGTAACCATGATTTATATAGGTTTTGTGCTTAAAATTAAAGATATAATTTGACAAAATTCTACAAAAGGTTAGAATGTAATTTGATATTAGAGATCATGATACATGTTAAAAAAATAAGATAAATTCATATTAGAGTAAAATCCAAAAAGCTAGACCTGTCACAATATATAAATATAAGACAAACACAAACAAGAAATAATATCTCTTTAGTCATAAAAGAGTTATTCAAATATAATGATTTTAAATTCCTTAATATACAATATAGTTTCAATAACTTAATATATATCTCCGACACACCTGAATTTGATGACGGTCACACTGTTACATAGACTGATATGTTAGATACTAGAGCACCATCTAGTCATTTGGAAAAAGGAAAGAATCCTTTTCAACTTACTTGAACACATGCATACCAAGGAAGGAAATTCTATGCAATATGAAATGAAAGTATAGTGTATAAAATCATAACCTATTGTCATACAAAATTTAACCTACAATAGTGTCATATATCGTTGACATGGGAAAATAAAATAGATTTTAACAAAGTAGAAATCATTATTTTATCAATATTACATAGTAGATATAACTTTTATAGATTTTAGACTAGTAGTTTTTAAAAGATTTGATGTCATATTATCAGGTCCTCTTGTGGAGTTTGAAGACATTATTAAAACTAAATGATTTTAGTTTTAACAAGCAAATACAAAAATGTAATGTTTTGAATGACTACAAAGACTACAATGAGTTAACATAATATTGGATAAAGTTAGGTAAAATATTACATAAATTTGATGAATTACATCTTTTAGAGGAAGTCCCACTAGAACAATGGACTAAAAATTAGAAATGATGTAAATTAGGAATACTCAAACTTAATTCAATCATTTCAAAGAAACAACCATATGCCAACCTTAAAAATTTAGAGGAATATCAGATTCATATTAAAGAATTATTAAAATTAGGACTAAAATGGAAAGTAATAGTCACACCAAATTGCTACAATTATAATTAAAAAACATTCTTAACTAGTACAAGGAAAACAATAATGGTATTTAATTATACATGTTTAAATGAAAATATAGTAGTTATTCG
Organism: Vanilla planifolia; assembly: GCA_023846275.1. NCBI lineage: Eukaryota > Viridiplantae > Streptophyta > Magnoliopsida > Asparagales > Orchidaceae > Vanilla > Vanilla planifolia. The sequence continues at coordinate 319,862 of JAIUJO010000294.1, forward strand.
TAATATCGTACCTTGCAAATGAAATGTTCTACATAGGATTTAACATGGTAATATTTGTAGTAAATTTGAGCTAAAATTAGGATTTTGTTAGGAAGCAAAGGACTAATAAAGTATACCATTGACAACATTTATAGTTTTCAATGATATTATAATTGTTTTGTGTTATCCTTTGTTTTAAAAATATGTAGCATCTATGTTTCAATAAAAACTGAACAACTATTAAAACAAAAAAAAATTCATAGCTGCATACATAGATCATATGTTTATCTTTAGTCTAGACCCTTACTTATTTAACTCATATAGAAACTTTTTTAGAGATATGTTTAGATGTTATTGCATTATCAAAGAGGAAGATAAAAAAGGAAAATGATATGTAAAACTTTTGGGATTAAACATTGGAAATGAAAGAATAAAATATTTGGATCTTATATGCAATTCTACCTTTGACATGCTTAACAATGTCATACACATCAAAAGTTATCCTAAGCATTCTCAAAAAACATAATTATGAATGCTCTTTTATTCCTAATTTAGCAATACTTGTATGACCCATATGTGCAAAGACAAAGTTGAAAGGTGGACAATGCTTCTATGATCAAGATGTCATGTTGGTAAGAAGGATAAAATAGATTGTCAAAGAAATATCTCTTTTACAACTAACTCCTACAAATAGTTATTTAATAGTAGAAGTAGATGAATGTCTATAAGGTTGGAGAGGTATATTGAAATTGGAACGTTTCAAGGAAGCATCCAAAAAAGATCCACTTATAAGATTTGGTTTTGGAGAAATTTATAAGAGTAAAGTAACAACGACAAATGTCAAAATTTTAGCGTCTATGTGTAGCTTAGAAAGCTTGAAATTATTGCTAAAAAATAGGAAAGAATTTTTTTTTTGGACTAATTCCAAGTTAATTATAAAATTTTAAAATAAACTTAGAATTACAAATTAGCCACAAAGAGGTGGCTCTAATTTACTTATTTTATTATTAATAATGGATATAATATATACATCAAATATAAAAATAGAAAAGATAATAGCTTCACTAATCACCTTTCACCTTATAATTAAGGACAAAAACCTCCTTAAAAACGACACTTAAAAAGCAACAAAATAAACCATTGGTAAACAAATGGCCACAAAAGAAATTAAATTATATGCTAAATTGGACAAAAAGCCTTAAACTAGTAGTATTAAAAGCTATAAGAAGCCTTAAACGAGAATTTTTATAAAGATATTTTATTGTGTTAGAAACTTTGGCACTAACATATTTTGTAAGAAATGGACTACTCAAGGACTCCTTTTCCAAACCAAAACTCTTTTGGGTTTCATCTAACTGAAAATATTTCCTCAAAGCTCAAATTTAACTTATAGACCTCAACATCCAATTAATAAAGCCAATTAGTTCTTTTTTGATCATTATTGTAATGACACAAGAAATAAAGCTTTTCATATATATCATGGATATTCTTGCTAGTTCATGTTCTTACACAAAGTTTATTAATGAAACATCTTCCTCACCAATAAGTCAACTTTGTGCCCCACATCAAGCATTAGCAGCTGAACAAAAACATAAATTAGAATAGGAAATAAAGATGTTAAAAGCTAAATTAACCGAAAAGTGGTACAATGTATGCTTCCTCTTGGAAACACTACAAGAGTAAATGGAGGTACTTTATTTTATCAAGCAAGAAGAACAAAGGTTATCAAATGTCGTGGTAGTAAAACCCATGAAATCACTCGAATCAAATAGAAGATTCTAAATTAAATTCTCCAACACAATGTAGAGAAGGACACGAATACAAAGTTTGCTTAAATAAATCCTCTTAGAAATTTAATTTGCACCAAAAGATGTCTAAAAATATTGAGAGTTTATCATGCCTCTATGAAGAGGGCTTTCAATTTGTTCATCCCAACCTAGACGTGTCATCATGAAAAGCTTGCATGGGCCTTACTAAAGAAGTTAATGTTCCTAAACTTTTAAGAATGGGATTCATTTAAAGGATTATTAGTAAAAAATTAGTTCAAGTTAACAAATTTAGTTGCAATATTAACAATAGCTTGTGTTTATTGGGCTTGCTTTAAAATTTATTTTGCTAAAAAAAGGCTTCATTAATCTCATCATATAGTCTACCCCCAAAAGAATTAATTTATGGAATCCTAAAGGTGTAAGAAATGATATAATAGACAGTGCAATTAGCCATTCCCAAACACAAAGATTGAGAGTGTTCTATGTAGTAAATGTCATGATAAATATTTTAAAAGACATTAAAGAACAAATATGTGCCCATCTTTGGGAAATTCCATCTCTAAAAGATACCAGCTTCTTTCTGAAGAAACTAGAGCCAAAACATATGGGGACAAACATCTTTTAAGGTAATAAATTTATGTACCCATTGTAGGGCAAACACACCAAATTCCCAAAGTTGCAGTAAAATTTTTTGAAACATAAATCAATATGAAAATAATTTAAGATGAGGATTACAAAATTAATTTTTTGTATCCTAAAAATGATGACTCTTATAATTTCCCTTAATCCAAAAAATATATAGGTCTAACGGATATCAACGTCTACTAAAATTTTAATAATATGGAAAATAGAATGGAGAATTGATGAGATCAAACAAATTGAGCTTATCTAGATAGGTGGCATTAGACATGCTGATGGACTTAACTAAAATAAAGTAATGTTGTAAGAGTCATAAAGGTCGCCTGTATAATAGGTGAACCGATAGGTTTAGTGGTTTTACCTTTCTTGTGCTAGGGGTTTTGGTTTTTGTTTAAAGATTTAGAGAGAAGCTAGTTATAAATAGCCATGCTAACTAGTAATAACCCAGCCTTACTAGTTAGTGCTCTCATATCCATTTTGTCTTATTCTTTTTTCAATATTTTAAAAGATACTAGTCCCATAAATCATTGCGCTAATTTCATCACTATGAATCTTGTATTTAAAAAAAGGAATTCAAATTTCTTTTGGTCTTTGGGGTTGGCATCTAGTTGTTTCATTTTTTACACAAGAGGATACAAATCCTATTGGTATGAAATCCTCTTGTTTTTAATGTCTAATTCCATATACATGTTTAATATTTGTCTATGTGCTTTATTATTTTGACATTATTTGGAAAAATGACATGTTTCTCTTTTGATAACCAAAGACAAGAGGCTATTATTTAGTGATTTTCATATCATTAAGGAATATATTGAGGTGGACTTACTTTTAGATTGATTTTATTAAATTGGTCATCATTAGCTTAGCCAAAACATGTATGAAAGTAGCTATGAATTTGATATGGGTTTTCTATTTGTTCATAAAGGCCTTACGATTATAGCAATTAAAGGATTACATAGAAAAAGACTTAGTACAAGAACACTTATGTTCTAAAGTGAAAATAATAACAAGTATAGATAGAGTTTATTAGAAAGTTTAAAGGAAGACATGAATGACTCAAGATTTTTTACTAGTTCTCCTTGGAGTCTTGGAATTCAACTTTCCTATACAATTTAACTCATTTTTTTAATGTTTGTGTTTTGTTTTGTTATATTACTATGAAGTTCCACTTTTCTTCTTATGTCACCTTTGCATTTCTTTGATTCAGTTTTATTGCATTACTTTTATTTGTCCCGTTCTAGATTCAACACATATTTTCTTAATATTAAAATAATAATTCATTATTATTTATGTTTCAATTGTTTTTGATGATTTGTATTTGTACGAAATGAGGACCAAACTAGATGAAACAAACATTATACTAAATTTTATCCCATTTCGTCAAAAGTTTTACTTTGATTTGGTTATGCTTGTACGTAAATCTAAATCTCCTATCAAGTGACAGTTATATTGAATTGATTTCATTTACATTAGTTCACATTAATTTATCTCATTTGATGTTTAATATATGTTTTTTTAATAATAACAAATAATTTATCATTACATATGATTATTTATTTTTTTGGTTCATAGTAATTAGAAATGATGTTGAATTGAGATGAAGCAAATGCCATTGGAGTCATCAACATAAGCTATTTCAAAATAGATACTCATTTTTTTTATTTTTAAATACATTTTTTGTTGGGTTTTCACATTTCCTTTAGAAGATATTTTGTTTTGTGCAAATTTTGATGATAAAGGATGTTATTCTAAAAATCCTCAATATCTTTGAATGCAACATTGTCATACAATATATTTCATTTCTTCAAATTTTTTTTCTTTGATTTGGTAATATTATAATGATAATCTAATTCTTATCTCATATGATCCTGACATCACTTTTGTTTCTTTGTACTACTTTACTTCAATTTAATAAAATTTAGCCTTATTACATATTTAAAAAATATAAAAAATTTAATTAATATTATTTATACTTATCTAACTATATACAGCACCTCTATGTGAATTCTAGGGCATTAGCATTCTCTGTAGAAGTCCTCATTTTCAAGTACTATAAATTATAAAAGTAATTAGTATAATTAATAATAAATTATATTTCAATGTTATGTAAATATAAATTAGAGTTAATATATGTTATGTTGAAGCATTGTAAAAAGTTATGTGAGAGGACAATTTTAGCTTAGTTGTAATATACCAAATCAATGTAAAAAAGTTGAAGAAATGCCCCAAATTATATTGAAAAGCTACACTTTAAGATACAAAAAAAGAGTAAAACATCATCAATCATCAAAATAAGTTCAAATAAAAATCACTTGTAAAGCATTCCATAGTAATAAAAAGGAAAATATTTAATGTTTTACAAAAAAATATTTAGCTTGAAAATGATTCCTTGGATTACTCTAATGAAGTTCTTTTCATTATGGGAGAACCTTGATGGGCATTTTTTTGATTAAGAAAGTAAATAGGCATAAATAATAAAAGAAATATTATTTTAATATTACATTAATATATATTGAACACCAAAATATGTATGAATTGAAATGTCCCAAAAAGCATGCAAAATCAAAGAAACAAAATATCTTAAACATAAAAAATATGATTTTGATTCAATAAAGTTTGTTAGGATGAGTGCAACAATTTTTGTATCATTTAGGTTAGGCCTCATTCTTAATTAATATCGACTACTAAGATAAAATCAGCATAAATAAAAGAAAATTAATATTTTTAAAATTTTTAAATAAATAATAAAGTTAACATAAGATCAATTGGGATAATACAATGTAAGAAAAGCTAAGCGATTTAGAAGTCACATGAGAAGATAATTCATGTTTCATGTTAATATAGCCAAATCAAAGGAAAAAATTACAAGATATTAGTTATATTAAATGAAGTCTGAACAAAAATATCTCTAAAAGAAAAAACTAAAGAAATTTAAAATTTTAAAAATTTAGAAATAAATATTTAATTTATTAGAGTTGGTTTACTCATGACGAACAATATTTGTTTCATGTTCATCAGAGTTTGTTTTGAGTTACAACAAAATTCAGAGTAAATGCACGTAAAAAATAATAAATTATTATTTTATTATAAAGTAATTATATATTAAACCAAGAATGGGATAACTTAAAGCTTTGTATGGTATCCAAACCAAATTATTACAAAAAGTCATATTAGAGGAGAATTAGAGCTTCATATAAATATAACTAGATCAAAAAGAAAAATTTAAACAAATGAGATAAATTATTAGAGAAAGGAGATCGAGTGGAATGTCCTTGATATCCAAATGAGCTACATGTTAATATAATTCATAAATTAGTCTAAACCCTAGGAAAAAATATTTAATAATATAAAAAATGGATTATTTAATTTGGTTGGGCTTGTCGAGGTTAGCTAAGTAACAGTTGTTTCATCTTGATTCGATCTCATTTAGAATTACTAAAAACTACAAAATTAAACAATCATAAATAATAAAAAATAATTTTAAAATGATATAAGTTTATATTAAAAATAAAATCATCAAAAAATTAAAGAATTTAATATATCCAAATTAAAGCAATGTGAATGATATAAGAGAGGAGGTTTATATTTGCATATTAATATTTCCAAATGAAAGCATAAAATTTTAAAAAGTAAGATTAGTTGCATAGGAAAGTTGCTCTCCATGATAATAAAGTGCACGAAATTAACATTCACAATTGTCAAATAAAGTGTGAATAAAAATATCATGTAAAGTGCATCAAACCCTTAAAAAATAAAATATTTATCAAAAATATAAAAATAAATTTTTAGCTTGATAGAGTGTGTTAAGACAGGTCGAATGACATTTGTTTCACCACTATTGGATAACATTTTCAATTACTACAAATTTGAAACATAAATGAGAATAAATAATATTAATTTTTTATTTAAATTTTAAATAAAAATATATCAAATTTTAAATAAAAAATACTGAGGAAAGTTGTTTTTATTAAATGAAAGTGATGTATTGTTGCATAAGTGGAGAACTAGAGTTTCTTGGTAAGATGACAAAAAATAACAAAATTTTAAAAATTGTGATAAATTTTTTGGGGAATTTATATTTTAAGATATTAAAGAGACATAGTGTGACATCCTTGATCATCAAATTAGGAATTAATCAAAAAATCTCATAAAACATGCTTAAGTAATAATAAAAAAAAATATTTGAAAATAAAAAAAATAAATATTTAATTGGGCAAAACTCACTGAGAAGTGTCTAATGACATTTTTTATTGATCAAATGTCTCACAAAATTACAAGATAATTCAAAAGTTAATGTATATAAACGATAATAAATTATTAATTTTACAATAAATAAATATACATTAAATCTAAAAAAGATAAATATTGGCAACATTATCTTACTAAATCAAAGCAATGTGGACTTCACACATGAAGAGATTTAGAGTTATGTCGTAATATAACAAAATCATAGCAAATGATTTGAACGAATGAGAGAAACTATAGAAAAAATTACATTCAATGATATTAAACAAGTATCATTCATATTAATTAAATAGTCATTTTTTATCTTTAAATATTTTATTTTTCATAGTTTTTACAAACATTACATGATATTTTATTCATCCTTGATTTGATGATCCAGGATGTTTCAATTTATCTTCTATTTATCTTATTTATTAAATTTGTTTTCTTTTATTCGGTTATTCTATTGTTTAACTCTAAATCTTATTTCGTGCTACTTGTAAAAAATTGATCTTTTTATATTACTTTGCTTCAATTTGTCATAGTTTAGCTTAAATATGTCTATTTCTATAATATTTAAAAAATAATTTTAAAAAATTTATCTTTATGTGATTTGGTAATGAATAATAATTCAAAATAAGGTTAGTTTTTGTGAAAACAATCATCACTCAAGCAATCTCGACAATCTCTACCAATTTAAAAAAAATTATATTTTGATTTGACTAATTTTTTATTGTTTTGGTATGTTTTTAAGACATTTTAATTTAAGTTAGTTTGACAACTAAGAACATTACAGTGGATGTACTTAATAACTTCTAATTCAACTTTGCCATGTAATTTTTCTAATTTATTCATATTTTTTGTATGATTTCACTATACTGTTGTGTATCTCTATGACTTGCATTGTATGACCTCTACATTAATTTCATTTAATTATATTATATTTGAATAATTTATTTTTTATCATTCTTATATTTACTTAATATTTAAAAATAATTTGTTATCAATTTTAAGTACTAAGGATGCTTTATTTAATATCCTTGGCATCATTGAATGTAACTTCCTTATTCAATGTTTTTCGTTTCATCTAATATTTCATTTTGAATTTGGTTTATTATCATGTTATTCAACATCCCCTTATGAGTGAAATTTACATTGCTTTGATTAGGATGTATTACATTACTTTAATTTATCTCATTTTTTCTTTAATATAAATTTAAAAAATATTGAAATATTAATTAATTGTTATATACTCTTATTTTTTTTAATTCTTATTTACTTATTTTTAAATGACTAAATTAAGCACACGTTGATGAGCTTTATCTAATTGAATATTTATTTTCATATTTTAAAATGCCTTATGTCCTAGTATTTTGTCATATTTTACAAAACATTTTTATTCATGCCCAACTTTGTTAATGAGTACATTATACTTGATTTCATTAGTATATTGGAATGCAACTTTAATATAAAATTTATTAAACTTTTTCACTTTGATTTGGTTACATTACTACACAAGTCTAAATGTCCTCTGGTGTGACCCTCACTACGTTTTGATTTGGTTCTTTTACATTGCCTCAATTTATATTAGTTTAGCTTAAATATGTATTATTTTTGCCTATTTAATTTTTAATTCATTGTAATTCAAAGTGTTATCCGATTGACACCAAACAAACCATATTGGGCTCTTCTCAATAAGTTAATTCAATTAAATATTCATTTAAAATTGTCAAAATTTTATTTTCTATCATTATAGTATATTTTACGGAACATCTGTTTCATATCTGATTTGACGATCAAGAATGTTACACTCGATCTTCTCAGTATCTTGGAGTATAGCTTTCTTCTATAACTTTTCTTAAATCCTAAAATTCTCATTTTGTTTTTTTTCTATTAGTATATAACAATAAATCTTTTGTCGTGTAACCTTTTCATTCCATTGATTTTCTTATTCTACATTAACTTAATTTATCTGATTTCTTCTTTATCTCATTATAGTTGATTGAAAAAGTAAATAAACATATGTAATTAGAAATTATTATTTAGATATTTAGTGAACATATATTAAATTTAAATTTAAATTAAGTTTAATATTTTTAAAAAATTATTTTTCTATTGTTTTGCACGTTTGGTAAGGCAACTTTTTTCTTACTTTTTTAAACAATTGAGGATATTAAACTCGATTACCTTAGTGTCTTCAAAAGTAGATTTCATGTTATTTTATCTCATTTTTCGAAATGTTTTACTTTGATTTTGTTTTTTTATTGAAAAAATTCTAGCTCTCACATCGTGTGACCTTTATATCTCTTTGATTTAATTTTACTACAATACTTTTTTGTATAATTCATTTATTTATTATATATTTACTTAATGTTAAAATAATGCTTTATCATTACAAAATTTGGTAATTTGTTGTAATTCCATGAGTGTTTTATTCTGATGAAATAGAAATTATTAGTTTTTTCCTGTTGAACTCAATTCAAAAAAAATCTCGAATTGTTAGCTTTGATTTGGTTATATTACGATGTAACTTTAATTTTTCACAATTGTGACCTTAATATATTTACTTAAATGATAAATAATAATTTATTACTATTTACATTTAATTACTTTGATATTTTGCATTAATTCCAAACTTTGTCCAATCAAGATAAAACCAACATCGTAGGATGTGTCTCAACAAACTCATAATTGTTTTATTTTTAATTTTTTTTGGCATGGATAACTACACATTTTGATTCATACATGTTTAAAAATTCCAGTGCTGTACACTCAATCTTTGTAATATCATAGAATAAAAATTTCTTATGCAATTTTTCTTATTTCCTTAAATTTTAAAATTTCACTAGTATGTAAGAATAGATCTTTTGTCTTGTGACATTTTACATCACTTTGTTTTTGCATTATATTACTTAAATTTATCTAGTATTGTTAATATATATATTCACATATGATTATAATAGTAATTTGTTATTATTTATGATTAAAAATTTTATTGGTTCATAGATGTTCCAAGTGAGGTCTTTTTGAGATGAAACAAATTTTGTCGGAGTCAACTTAAAGAGCTCTTTTAGATAATTTATTCATTTTAAATTTTTTTTAAAATTCTATTTTGTATGATTTTGGCATGGTTTATTAGACTTTTAAAGTTTACAAATTTTTCTAATCTATAATGATGCACTCAATATTCTTAATATCTTTGAATAAAACAATCTTGTCAAATTTAAGTAATTTCTTCAATTGTTTTACATGATTTTGTTATCTTGCGACATAAATCTATTTCTTTTCTTGCGTGACCATTGTATAACTTTGTTTTTGTTGTATTACATTGCCTCAATCTATCATGTTATAGATTTCATATATATTTACTTCATATTAAAAAAAGATTTACTTATTATCAATTCTTATTTACTTTGATAAATTTAAATAATTCATTATTATCATCATACACATTTAGAAGAGTTTTATCCAATTAAATATTCATTTTAATATTATTAAATAATTTTTTATTTTATCATTCTCTTGGTAGCATTTTGATTTGCACCTAAATTAGGTATTGATGATGGTATAATTGATGCCTATAATATTTTGAAGTGTTACCTGCATATTAAATTTGTCACATTTCATTAGTGTTTTCTCATTATTTTTTTTAGATTACTATGTAACTCTAATTACCCTCTTATGTGACTTTCATCACTTTAATTTGGCTACATTACATTGCTTTAATTTATGTAATTTCATTTTGATACTTAGTTTGTTAATATTAAGATCATAACTTAATGTATTTTTATACTTTTTTACTTTCTAGTTCAATGTATTTTCAAATGTGGTTCAAGAATGATAAAAGAAATGTTGTTAAACTCGTTTATATGACCTCAATCTAAGTTGAAAAACTCAAATTTATATTTTTAAATATTTTATTTTTTGTGGTTTTTTGATTGTATATGAGTCATTTTTATTCATAATATATTTTATACTCAAAGTTATAGCATTTGATATACTTAATATATTGGAATTCAACTTAGCTAGTTTCTAAAAAATTTATCATTGATTTTGTTATATTTTCTCATGTGATGCTTACATTCCTTCGATTTGGTTTTATTATATGCTTCAACTTATCTTATTTTAGCTTATTATATACTTAATATGAAAAAAGTAATTCATTATTATTTATGCTTATAGAATTTTGTATTTCACAATAATTGCCAAGAGGATCAATCGTGATGAGACAAACTGTGTTGGACTCATCTTGATGTGATCTATCTTATTAAATATTCCTTTTTTATATTTTTTAAATATTTTATTTTCATTGTTTTTGCATGTTTTATGTGATATTTTTATTCATAAGTATTTTGATGATCTCCTTAGAATTATAGAGTACAACTTTCCTTTATAATTTATTTAATTGTTTCATGCTTTTCATTTTATTGTAGTTATACCACTATGTAATTCTAAATCTTCTCTCGTGTGATCATTCCATGATTTTGATGTTTGTATTTAAAATTAGTTAAATTTATATAATTTTAGCATTATTATATATTTACATTATATTAAAGTAATAATTGTTTGTTATTTATTTTTATTTATTATTCATTCCTATCTTCAAATTATATTTTAATTTTTATATTTTAAATATTCTATTTTCTATGGTTTTGGTAAACTTTACAAGGAATTTCTAATTATAACTGATTTGTTGGTCAAAGATGTTATAGTCAATCGCTTAATATTTTGGAATGCAAACTTATTATGCAATTTGTCTCATTTATTTAATTTTTTTCTTAAACTTCTTTATAGCATCCGGTAAGTCTAATGTTTTTGTGACGTTTAGTTGTCTTCTCTTTTTATAGCTTGTTGCTTAAATTTATCTCATTTAACTAAATCATTCGACTAATCGCAAAGGGCTCCATCTATTAATTATTTTTTTGTATATGTTTTTTTCAAGGGTTTTGACATGCTTTATAATATATATTTATTCATGCCTCAATTGATGTTTAATATGCTACACTTAAACTTTTTTTGTATCTTGGAATAAAAGTTTAATATTTGATTTATTTAATTTCCATAAATTTTAGCTTTGATTTTATTATATTACTTTGAAACTCAAACTCTTCTCATTTGTAAGAATTACATTAAATTATTTTTTTCAATTGTTTCACTTCAATTTATGTTATTTATGCATTAATATATAATTTATAAATATTTTTATTTATTTCTTTTATAATTCATAGTAATTCCAAATAAGCTTTTCTAAAAAAGAACTAAATATGATTCGACACAACTTAATGAGCTCTATCTAGCTAAATTTTTTTTTTATAATTTTAAATACTATTTTTTCTATAGTTTAGGCATATTTATGAGACATTTTGATTCAATCCTCACACAACAATTAAATATTTTATACTTAAAATATTTAGTGCGTTTGAATGAAACTTTCTCAAAAAGTTTTCCTAATATTTTGAAATTCCTTGCTTTTATTTTGATTATATTACTATGCAACTCCGAATCTCAACTCATGTGACGTTTTGTGAATTTTATTTTGTCTCATTATAGTGCTTCTAGTTCATCTCATTTTACCTTTAATATATATTTAATTAATATTAAAAATATTTATTATTATTTATGCCTATTTGCTTTTGTAATCCATAATACTTTTATACTTTGTGTAGTTGAGATAAAACAAATGCATTAAACTCATGTCACTGACCTCTGTTTAATTAAATATTCATTTTATATTTTTGAATATTCCTTTTTTTAAGATATCAGAATGCTTTATGAGATTTTTTTTATTCGTGCAAAATTAGATCATTGATGTTGTTTTTTCAATTTTTATAGGAACTTGGAATACTAAATCATCATATAATTTATCTACTTTTTTGAAAATTTTTTCTTTGGATTGGTAATATTACTATGTAGTAGTAAATCTTCTCTTATGCGACATTCACTTTTCGTTTATCTTGTTATGTTATATTACATTAATTTATCTCAAATTAACCTTATTATAATTTTTTTTAATATTGAAATAAAATTTTGTATATTTTATTCTTATTTACTATAGTAGTTCTTAGCAATTACAAACGAGGTCCGATTGAGAAAAAACAAACATAATTGCGCTAGCTCATTTTAGACATATCTAGTTAACTATTCGTTTTTATATATTTAAATATATTAATTTCTAGGGTTTTGGCATGCTTTATGAGAAATTTGATTTCTATGTTATACAATAATTTTGGATGTTTCATTTCAATTGGGTTATATTACAATGTAACAAAAAATCTGTATTCTTATTTGATTGATGAAATTTAAATATTCAAAAATATTTACTTAATATTTAAAAATTATTTATTATTATGTATCATTATTTACTTTATAATTAATTAAAATTTAGAATAGTGTTAGCCTGAGATCAAATAAACATCATTTCACTCATCTTAATGATATTGAAGTAATTAAAATTTCATTTACATAGTTTTCAAAATTTTATTTAATGTAGTCCATAGAGTCTTTATAAGGTATATTTGTTTTAATTTTATTTCATGATTAAGTATCAAACACATGATCTACTAAGAGTTTTAGAAGGTAACTTTCTCATAAAATTTATATTATTTTTTTAACTGGTTTTCTTTTTTTTGGTTATGTTATTCTATAATTTTTTTATGCATATACATCATGTCTATATAGATATATTATATTTCTTCAACATATCATAAATTAGCTTCATTGTATATTTATTTAACTTTAAGAAAATAATTTCTTATTATTTACTTAGCTAAATAAAATAATTCTTATTAAGGTCTGATCAGCTAAAAATAAATATTGTTGGACTCATCATAATGATCTCCATCCTATTCTACATTCATTTTTAGATTTTACATATCATAACTTTAATTATTTTGTCAGTTGTTTTAAGACATTATGGTTCATACTTGATTAGATAATCAAGATTGTTATACTTAGTCTTCTTAGTAAGTTCAAATGCTTGTTTCTTGTACCAATTAGCTCATTTCTAACACTGTTTGCTTTGGATTTGTTATATCACTATGCAATCATATATCTCCTCTCATGTGATCTTTCCATAGCTCTAATTTAGATATTTTATATTATTTTAATTAACTCTTGGAATTCATAGTAATTCCAAATGAGGTCCAATAGAGATAAGTCAAATGTCACCGGACTCCCCTTAACGAACTCCATATATAAAAATATTCATTTGTTATGTTTAAAAATATTCTACAATCTAGGGTTTTGATAGGATTTATTATTCATTTTGATTTGTACATAATTTAATGATGAAGGATGTTTCATTTGATCATTTTAATATATTGGAATGCAACTTTCTTAAATAATTTATTCAATTTCTTCTAATGTTTCTCTTTGACAGGGATGTATCACTATGCAAAACTATAAATCTTTACTGATGTACATTTACATTGCTTTGATTCAGTTAGAATACAAATATTCATTTTATTTCATTTTAGGTTTATTATAAACTTATTATTAAATGATAATTTGTTATTATTTATACTTAATTTTTTGGTAATTCACAATAATTCTAAATAAGTTTGATCGATATGAAATAGACATCTTCGTATAGTCTCGAAAGGCTATATAAAATTAAATATTAAATTTTATATTTTTAATAATTGTATTTTCCTACATTTTGGTAGGTTTTACTAGGAATTTTTAGTTAAACCGTGTTTAAAAATAAAGAATTTTACATTTGATCTCATTAGTGTCTTGGAATATAACCTTCCCATATAATCTATCTCATTTCATCAAATCTTCTATTTTGATTTCGTAATCTTATTGTTAGACTTTACATGTTGTCTTGTGTGATGCTTATACATTTGATATCTGCCTATGTTATAAAGCTACAATTTATATTCTTTCAGTTTTATTATGTATTTACTTAATATAAAAGACATGATTTATTTATATTTATTCCAATAAACTTCCACAATTTTGAGTAATTTCAAATGAGCTTCAATCAAGAAAAAAAATAAAATTTTACTCATGACAACAAGCACCATATATTAAACTAATCATTATTATATTGTTAAAAGTTTTATTTTCAAGGATTTTTGTAATCTTTTTTAGCTATTTTGATTGGCAGTAGATTTGATGATCAAGGATGTTAACATTTATCCCCTTAGTAATGTCGAATGAAACTTTTCTAAACAATTTATATAATTTCTCCAAAGTTTATCTTCTGTTTGGTTATGTATTTCTCGATGTTCTATTGTGTGCCTTTCACATGACTTTGATTAGTGAACTACATTGCTTTAATTTATCTTATGTTATTTTCAATATATATATATATTTACGCAATATTAAAGTAATAAGTTATTGTTAGTTATACTTATTTACTTAGATAACTCATAGCAATTTCAAATGTAGTTTGATTGAGATGAAACATTGTTCCACAGGTCTCGATGAGCTTTATTCAAATAAATATTAATTTTGGTATTTTCAAATATGTGTCTTCTTTTGTTTTGGTTAGTTTTATGAGAAAATTAAATTCATAACAATTTTAATAATTGAGGGTGTTACTTTTGTTATCTAGAGTGTCTTATTATGCAACTTTAAATTATAATTTATCTTACTTCTTCAAATTATTTGCTTTGATTAGGTTATATTATTATGTAACTCTATATTCACTTTCATCACTTTTACATCAATCTAATTTAGGTATGTTATATTGCTTCAAATTTTCTCATTTTTCCTTAAAATATCTTTATGACGTCCAATAGAGATCAAATAAATTTGTTTAAAGTAGTCTTGAAGAGCACTTTTCAATTAAATATTAATTTTTAATATTTTTTTAATTATTTTATTATTTTTATTTTTTTTGCATAATTTGGAAGACTTCTTGATCCATACATGATTTTATGTTCTATGATGAAACAGTTGATCTCTTTACTATCTTAGAATTCATATTTCATAATTTATTTCTTTTTCTAAAATATTTTTCTTTTATTTTTTTATCATGATATAACTCTAAGCTTCTCTTAGGTGAACTTTGCAATATTTTAATTTTATTATATTAAATTTCTTCAATTTCTCTTTATTTCTTTAAAATATCTTTATTTAATATAAATATTATAATTTATTTTTTCAATACTTTTTTTAATTTGTTAACTTGCAATAATTCCATATAAGGTATGATTAGTAAGGAACAAACACAAATTTGGTCTTCTTGACATGCCTTTTTGAATTATATATTCATTTTCTTTATTTGATATGTTTTATTTTTGTTGGGTTTTATTATGCTTTGTGAGATTTTTTTGATTCTTCTTTAATTTGGCAATTATTCATACGATTTTGTTGTATCATATTGCTTCCATTTGTCTAATTTTATGTTTAAAGTAAATTTACTTCAAACTAAAAATGTAATTTTCTAATATGCATTTATATTGTTTTTGTAATTCAAAATATTTCCAAACTTGGCCTAATCTTCGTGGGAACAAATGTTGTTAGGGTGATATTGATGAGGTCTATCTAATTAAATATTTATTTATTATATTTTTAATTTTTTTTTTATTTTCTTTGAGTTTTGGTATGAGTTACAAGAATTTAAACTCATATTAGATTTAATGAGGAAGGATGTTGCACTTATTTTACTTTGTATCCTATAATACAAGTTTTCCTTATAATTTATCTCTATTCACATTTTTTATTAGATTTAGATATGCTACTATACATGTTAAACTTATATCGCTTCAGTTTGGCTATATTACATTGTTTCAATTTATCTCATTTCAGGTTTAAACTTTTTTTCCAAGGATTTAAATATTAGTTTGTTTTATTTTTTCTTTTTTACTTTGTTAATTGGAAAAAAGTTTGAAAGCAATCCATTCTGGAAAAATAGATGTCGTTGGAGTCATGTCAATGAACTCTATCGAATTAAATAATTATTTCCATATCTTCAAATATTTTTTATGTTTAAGGTTTTGGTACACTTCAAGATACATTTTGATATGTTTTTTTAATGATAAAGGACATTGCACTTGATTAACTTAATGCCTTTGAATGCAACTTTTATAAGTAATTTATCTTATTTTCTTAAATATTTTTGTTACTCTAATCTCCTTTCATTTATCCTTTACATAATTATAAATTTTGTTAAATTATATTGCTTTAATTTGACTAATTAAAGAATCAATTTTTAATAATATAATATTAAAAAAATAATATTTTATTTTTTGTGCTAATTTATTTTGTTAACTGTTAGTAATTCCAAACGATGTCTACTTAAGATGAAAAAAAAATTACTAGACCTATGCTAATGAACTCTATCAAATTAAACATATATTTTTATATCAATATGTTTCATCTTTTTCAAAGGTTTTGATTCACTTTATGAGACATTTCTACTTATACTATATTTGGTAGTTTGAATGTTACACTCAATCTCTATGATATATTGGAATACAGCTTTCTTATATAACTTATATAATCTTTTAAATGATTTTTATTTAATTTTTTTCTTAGTATATTAGTAGAAATATTTTGTTATTTGACATTTACATCACATTGACTTGGCAATAACATATTGCTTATGATAAATTCAAGTATTATAACATAGCGAAATCAAAGAAATTTATAGGTCACACCAATAAAGTTTTAGAGTTTAAAAGGATTAAAATGATTGAAAAGTGAAACATATGAAAGAAAGAGATAAATTGCTCTCAAAAGTTGCATCCCATAATACTAAGGATATTGAGTGTAACGAGAATGATCATCTAACTTGGTATGGTTTAAAATATCTTTAGATGCATGTCAAAATATTATAAAAAAATATTTAAGAAATTGAAATTTTTTTTTAATTAAATAAAGCTCGATGACACTAGCTGTACCATGTTTTAAGGTCTATCTAACTTCGTCTTAAATTATTAAGAAATAAAAAAATAATAAATTAATAATAAATTATTATTATAATATTATGAAAATATATTTGAAAGTTAAAAAGAGATAAATTGAAGTACTATAGCATAATAAAATATATGTAACGTGAACATCAAACCATAAAAGTTTTAGAGTTACATATGTATATATCCAAATTTATAGAAAAGTTTGAAGAAATAAGCTAAGTTATATGGGAAATTTCCATTTCAAGAACCAAGTAGATTAAATCTCCTTAATCTAAAAATCTTGTATGAGTCAAAATATATTGTAAAACTTGCCTAAATGATATTAAATATGTAATTAATTACCAATGTTAATAAATATAAATAATCATAACTTAATATTTCAATTTCAAGTAGCTATATATTAAAGCTAAAATAACTTAAATTAAAAAAAATTAATATAATGAAACAAAAGTAATGTGAATGTTACATGAGTGTAGAATTAATGTTTTATAATAGTATAACCAAATCAAACAAAAGCTTTTGAAATTTTATAATAAATTATACAAGGAAATTGAATTCAAAGATATAAAGTGATCAAATGTAATATCATCAACAATTAAATTAGGTACAAATCAAAATATCTCATAAAGCATTCCAAACCCTTAGGAAATAAAATTTTTAAAAATAAACAATTGATATTAAATAAGATAAATTTTGCTAAGACTTTTCCAATGATCTTTGTTTTATCTCTGTCAAACCTTGTATTAAAATTACTATGAATTATTAAACTAAATTAAAAAAAAATATTGAAATATTATTTCAAAAATAAAATTATTGTTTGTGAAAGCTAAAACAAGGTAATTTGAAGAATTGTAATAAAAAAATCAACACGATGTAAAGCTCTAACGAATGGTGATTTAAATTTGCATGACAATATAACCAAATCAAGGTTAAAAACTTAAAGAAATAAGATAAATCATACAAAAACATTGTATTTCTAGTTACTTTGGAGTTTGGCTATAACATCCTAATGCAAACTATGTGTGGTATATCTAAGGCATTGGGGTAATTGCATTTTTAAAGTTTTTTTAACTTTTTAGTTATCTATTTTTCAAACATTTCTTCATAGAAATAATATTTAATTTTTAGATTTCTTGTTTAATTTTTATTCTCTGTGATAAAAATAAAAATGGTAGACCAAATTTTTTATGTGTTTTAGTTTGAACTACAAAACATGTCCTCGTTAAATCAAGGGAAAACTCCTTTATTAAAAGAGTTATAATTCGGGTTTTCCTTCATAGGACATCGTCAGCTTGAGATTTTTTCTTATGGTACATCTCTGGCCTACTTGAAGTCCTTTTTTATGATTCCCTTCCTAGATAGTTGAGGTTTTTAGTTATGATTTACAAAGAATTTACTAGCTTTTTTAGGTTTTACTATAATCGAAGTTTATGAATGCTAAACCCTAATTCAATTTTAAGAGAAATAAAATTTAACTAGACCTTTCATATATGTTATGCTGTCAAAACCAAAAGAAAAAGAAACTTTAAGGAAAACTATTGTCTATTAAAATATAGAACTTCTTAAGCTTTTTAATGAATATAGTAAGGTACAATGATGTCATACTTATTAGGAGAAGTAAGAAAATAAACGTTAAGAAGTGTTAGGTTGTTCATAAGAATTCGAAGTTTGGATTAGCAATAAGTCATAGTGGTTGTCACATGAGTTCTATAGTAATAAAATATCACGTTGTACTCTATTGAGATTTTAAAATCTTCTTGACTTTCATTTGCTATTTTATTATTAATAGTTGGGTTCATATAAAAACTTTTTTTATCATTGTCTTTAAAAATTAAAATTAAATTCATTCCAAGTGCTACAACCACAAGCTTAAAAAGGACTCAAAATTAGTTTAAAATATTTCTTTCAAAACGGCTACATAATGCCTTAGTAATTAGCTTTCAAGTAGAATAAGCCAACGTCTTTTGATTTGATCAGAAAATTTTTACACCATTAGATCAAAAACTATAAAAGTACATGAGTTATGGATGGTTGAGTAATGATGGATTAGATCTAGCCAATCCAATCACATTGGATTGATCTGGATCACTCGATTAATGAGTGATAAATGTGAGAATGATTATAATTGTAATATTAAAAATGGATAATATTGAGCCACTCAATTCAATGACAAGCTTTAAAAAGAGTTAAATTTGACTTAGACTAAAGCAACCAAATCCAAGGTTTCAAGAAAAGCTTTTAGGCATGTTTAAACCATAGCCATTAGATTAACAATTTGATGTTACAAATTCAAGCAAAATCATCAAGTCATTAGACTTGGTGAAAACGTTTTGTCCTAACACCAGAATATTAAACAAGTTTGTTCTTTATATAAGCCTTTGAACACCTTTTATTCTAGCTAAAATTATGGCTGCCTCCCCTCTTGTGTGCTCAAGAATTAATGACTTGGGCCACTCGTATGCATATAGGTTTAAAATCACTTAGGTCTTGACTAGGCCCACTGCATACTTTATTTTATTTTTGGCTAGCACGATCCTTCCTATGCCTTGCTGCATCAAGGTTTCAAGATGACACCATGACTTGAGACTTGGAGTATAGCCTATGCTTGGTTGACTTTAGAGCACATTCAAAATTATTATGAATAAAAAATTTAAATATTGCGAAATTATATTAAATTACCATTGTTGTTTTCAGAAAGTACATATTAAACATAAACTAAGATAAATTAAAGATAATAATATTGCCAAATAAAAGATATGTATAAAGAAAAGTTGCACTATAAGACACTAAGGGGATTGAGTTCAATGACCTAAATTATAAAAAAAGATATAAATCAAAATCTCTAACAAAGCATGCAGGAAAAATAGGAAATAAAATATTTTAAAATAAGAAAAGGAAAGTTAGTTGAATAAAGCTGTTAGAGATAAGTCCAACAATATTCGATTCATTTTCATCAAATCAAATTTTGAATTACTACTAATTACCAAAGTTAATAAGAATAAATAATAAAAAATTATAATTTTAGGTTAAAATAAACAAAAATTAAAAAAGGAAAAGAAATAAACTTAAGCAATTAAATATGTAAAAATCAAGGTAATATAAAGGTCACATAATAAGGGATCTAGAGTTACATAGCAACATAACAAAATGGATGCAAACAATTTGCAGAAATGAGATAAATTGTATAAGAAAGCTCTATTAAAAGATACTAAGAAGATTAAGTATAACATTTTTTAATATCAAATCTGTTATGAATAAAAATGTCTCACAAAACTTGTACGAATGCTCCAAAATATACTTATTGATAATATTAAATTTAAAATTTATTTTTGATAGAGCATATCGATATGAATAAAACATTTTATCTTGACTTGATCAGAACGTATTTTCAAATATGATAAAGTACAAAATTATGTAGGTGTAAATAATAATAAATTATCGTTTTTAATATTTGAAAACTATATATTGGAGTTGAAATGAGTTAGATTGAAATATTATAACATAGCAACTTCAACGACATGTAAAGCTTCAGTAGTAGGGGATTTAGAGTTACATTATGATATAACTTAATCAAAGTGAAAATTTTGACGAAATTGGATAAATAATATTTTAAAGTTATATTACAAGATACTATATAGATCATGCATGACATCCTTGGTTGATAAAGCTGGCATGAATCAAAATATATGGCAAAATATGAAGAAAAATATTAAAATAAAAATTTTAAAATATTAAAGTACAACTAATTCGATTGAACTTATCAATATGAGTTTAATGACATTGATTTCAGCCTGATCAAATATTGTTCGAAATTGTAATGAATTTTTAACATAATCAAACATAAAAAAAATATTATTTTAATAACAAGTTAATATATATATTAAAGCTAAAATATTATAAATGATAGCATTGTAATACAACCAAATCAAACACAAGTACATATACAAGAGAGGATAACTAGAGTAACATTATTAAATAATGAAATCAAAGAAAAATATTTGAACAAATGAAAAATTGTGCTAGAAATTTGCCCTCCAAGAAACTAAGGACATCAAACATAACATCCTTAGTTGAAAAAGCCCTAGAAAAAAAATATTTTGAAGACAATATAAAAATAAATATTTAATTTGATAGAAATTGTTGTGATGAGTCTATGGACATTTTCTTATCTTTATTAGAACTCATTTGGAATTAGGATGGATTGGAAAAGTAAATAAGCATAAAAATACAAAATTATTATTTCAAATTTAAGTGAAAATATTTTAAAGCTTTAATAAGATAAATTAAATTTTTAAAATAAAACAAAATTAAGGAGGTGGAGGCTCACATTAGAAGGGAATTAGAGATACATATTAATACAAATATTGAAAAGTGACAATTTTGAAGAACTAAGACAAAATGTATAGAAAAGTTGTATTCTGAGATACCAAAGAGATCGTGTGTAACATCTTTGTTCAAGAAATTAGGTGAAAGTCAAAATAACAAGAAAAACATGCTAATAAAACTAGAAAGTAAAATACTTAAAACTATAAAGTAGATTTGTAATTTTGTATATAAGGAGAATTCTAATGACATTTATTTCATCTCGATTAAACATAATTTGAAATTATAACAAATTACCAAAGTAAATAAAAATAAATAATAAGAAATTATTCTTTCATATTAATTAAATATATATTAATATTGAAATGAGATAAATTGAACCAATACAATCAAAAAATGGAAGTGATGTAAACGACACATGAGAGAGGATTTAGAGTCACCAATATAACCAAATTAAAGTAAAAAGTTTGAAAAATGACATGTAACTAAGAGAGTTAATGCAACATTAATTATCATCAAATCTGGTATTAATGAAATGTCTCAAAAAGTGTGCAGAAAATTTGGTGAATAAAATATTTTCAACTTATAATAGATAGTTTTTTATATGAAGCAAATTGAGACTAATCAAATGATGTTTCATTTGAGTTAATTTGGGCTGGTTTTCAATTAATGCATATTACCAAATTATGTTAGCATAAATAATAAAAACTTATTCTTTTTAAAATTTAGAAATATATTTATTGATATTGAAATGACATAAATTAAAAATATTTTGATATAGCCAAATCAAAGATATTTCAATGTTGCACTAGAAAAGATTTCGAGTTACATAGTAATATGATATACTTGAAGTAACAAATTTTAAGGAGACAAATTGTATGAGAAAGTTCTATTCCAAGATACTACAAAGATTGAGCATAAAATTTTTTATCATCAAATTAGGAATGAAATGAAATGTTTTGTAAAGCAAGCAAAAATAATAAAAAATAATTTAGTTTAAAATATTAAATCAAAGAAAAGCATTTCAATAAATGAGATAAATTCTATGAAGAAGTTATAAAGCAAGATGTTGTGGTGATCAAGTGTAACATTATTAATCATCAAATCTTGTAAATTTTTAAATGTCTTATAAAAGAAACAAATAAAATAGTAAAAAAATCCTTAAAATATTAAATATAATACTCCATTGGATAAAGTTCATTACGATTAGTCCAATGGTGTTTGTTTATTCTTGATTGAACCTATTTCAAAATTACTATAAATTAACAAAATAAATAAATGATTTAATAATAAATTATTAAATTTTTATAATGCAAATGCATAATATAGCTATAATTTGATGAAATGTAGAAATGAAAACATTAAAAAGCAAAAATGATACAAAGGTCACACGAGTGTAGGATTAGAGTTTTATTATAATATTTCAAATTCAAATTGAATTATTAAAAAATAAGATAAATTGTGTGAGAAGGCTTTATTCCAAGTAATTACATGCATTAAAATATAAAAAAATAATTTTATATTTAGACATCTTCACGACAAGTACAACATGGTTCTTTTCGTCTCAATTAGATCTTTATTTTAAGTACTCCAAAATTACTTAAATAAATAGGCACAAAAAATAACAAATTATCATTTAAATACTAAGTTAATTTATAATAAAGCTAAAATGAGATAAATTAAAACAATTTAGTAAAAAATTTAAAGAAAATAAAAAGCTTTTTATAAAAGAGTTAGTGTTCATAGGAATATAACAAAATAAAAGCAAAACTTTTGAAAAAAATGCAATGAATTATTCTTAAATGCCACATTCCAAGATGCAAAGGGGATTGAATGTAACATCCTTAATCATGAAATATGATTTAACTAGAAATTCCTTATAAGTAATACTAAAACCTTTTAAAATATATTTTATAAAAAAATCTATGTATATAATTAAATAGAGCTGATCAAAATGAGTTCACTGATTTTCTTTGCTCTTATTCCTCCCTCATTTGAATTACTATGAAATTTTGTAATACAATCTACTGAAAACTATATAGAGCTTACACAGAAGGAAATTTGAAGTTATTAAGAAATATAACAAAATAAAAGCAAAATAATTAATGAAATGAGATCAATTTTAAGGTAAAGTTGAATGCTAAGATAATAAGGGGATCAACTATAAAATCTTTGATCATCAAATTCGTTATAAATCAAAATATTTTATATAGCATGCCAAAGCTCTTAAAAATATTTTAATTTAAAAAAATAGATATTTAATTTTGTTGACTTCATCTAGATGATTGTAATGACGTTTTCTTCATCACGATAGGAACTTATTTTGATTTAGTTTGAATTACCAAAGTAAATTAGCATGAATGATAAAGTTTTAATTAAATGTGAACTAAATAAATAATAAAGCTATAATGTGATAAATTGAAGCAATTTCAAATAAAAAATACAAATGCATTGTAAAGATCGTAAGAGAGGAGATTTAAGGTTAAAAAAACATAAAAATAAACAATAATAGTTGATAATAATATTATGTAAAAAATATAAATTTAAAAAAATTGAAGAAATTTAATATACCTAAAAAAGAAATGTATAAGTCACACAAGAGAAGAATTAGGTTTCATAGTTATATAACAAAATAAAAAATATTACTAGAAATGAGATAAATTACACTGAAAAGTTGATTTTCTAAATATTTTGGCAATTGAGTGCAAAAATCATGATACTAAAATAAGGAAAAAAAATAAAAAAGACTTTCAAAACTTAGTAAAACCTTGGAAGAAAAGTTTAAAAATAACATAATACAATTAAAAATTTAAAAGTTTAACTTTATTATGATGTAGCCAATCATGATGAGCCCAATAATGTATGTTTTGTCTTTATTCGGAGTCATTAAGAATTATTCTAAATTACAAATGTAAGTAAACATAAAAATCATAAATTATTATTTTGCTGTTAAATTAAAGTATATATTAAATTTAAAATTAAATCATTTTATGAAATATTATATAATAGAATCAATGGTATATAAAGATCCAACAAGAAAAGATTTAGGGTTATATAGTGATATGACAATATTTCATCATTAAATTTGGAGAAATGTGATGAATTGTAAGAAAATGCTTCATTTGACATAAAAAGTAGATCGAGTGCAAAGCAAATTATTATCAAATAAGTTTGAAAAATAAATGTCTCTTAGAACTTGCCAAAATTCCAAATAATTAAAAAAAAATCAAAATTATAAAAATAGTTCTTAATTTGATAATATTGGTCAAGACAAGAAGAGGTTTGTTTAGCTATGATCAATCATTATTTTGAATTATTGTTAATTTTCAAAGTAAACAAAAATAAAAAAAAATAAATTATTATTTTTATAATAACTATATACGTATGAATGCAAAAATGAGATTAATTTTAGCAATCTTTCATATCCAAATAAAAGATAAACATAAGGCTACATGATTAGAGATTTAGAGTTAAAATAATATAACTAAATCAAAATAAAATATTTGAACAAATGAGATAAATCATCTCAAAAAATATATAAAAATACTAAAAACAATATTTACAAATATAAAAAAATAAATCTTACTTCAATAGAACTTGTTAAGATGAGTCAAATGACTTTTGCTTCATCTTAACCAAACCATGTTAGGAATTACTGTAAATTATTTAATTTATCCATGAAAATGAGAAATTATTTTTGTAACATTGATTTAGTATATAATAATGCAAAATGAGATCAATTTAAGCAATATAATGTAACTTAACCAAAGACATGTAAATATCACATTAGAGAAAAATTAGTGTTCCATAGTTACATAACTAAATCAAAGAGAAAAATTTGAAAAATTGTCATACATTTTGGTCAAAAGCTATATTACAAGATGCTAGTAGAATTGAGTGTAATATCATCAATTACCAGATCACGTATGAGAAAAAATTTCTTATCATTTGTGCCAAGAAAAGACTATATAAAAATAGAAAGTCCTTTATTTAATTAAGTAGCACTTATAGAGTTGAGTCTATTGATATTTATTCTTAAAAAAACAAATATGTTTTTATTTAATGCAAATTATCAAAGAAAACTAAAATAAATAAGAAAAAAATATTTTTTGAATATCAAGTAAATATATATAAAAACTGAAAATGAAATAGATTAAGTAACATCATATAACAAAAGAAAATTTATGTAAAGGCCACAAGAAGAGATAATTGGAGTTTCGTAGTAATGTGACAAAATGAGAGAGAAACATTTATGAAAACGAGATAAAATCAAATTAGAACAGACAAAAATGTCTCATAAACTTAAATTGATCCAAACAGCACACAAAAGTAAAGGTAGGTAATTTATTCCACAGAAAGAAAAACTTTTGATCAATTGAAAGAAATCATGTGGCAAAGTTACATTCCAAGATATTAAAGAGATTAAAGATATTGTCCTCAATTCTAAAAGTAAGAATGAATCACAATGTCTCATCTAAAAAAGTATACTTAATTGGACTAACCTTGTTGAGATGACTGCTACAACCTTTGTTTCATCTAAAAAAAGTATATAATAAAGCTCAAACAAGACAAATTGTTGAAATAAAATTAAACAAGATGAAGGTGTTGTGAGGGTCATACAAACAAAAAAAAATTAGAGTTTTAAAGGAATGCAACAAAATCAAAGCAAAAAACAATCAAAGAAATAACATAAATTGTGTTGCAAAGTTTCATTCTGAGGCACTAAGACATTCAATACCAACATGCTCAATCACCAAACTTGACACGAATAAAAATATCTCATAAAACGAACCATATATGCTAAAAAAAATATTTTAAGACATTGTATTTTTTTAATTAAATTGAGGTCATCGAAATGAGTCCAATGAAATTCTAATATTGTTCTCCTCAAGTTACACTATAAGTTATTATTACGACTTATGCATGATTTCCTTGAAACAAAACCAAACATTGGAATGAATTTTACAAAAAAAATTGCGAATGAATGACTCAATTTTTTCCTTTAAGTTAATTGTATGGAAGTACTTAAAGACTTATTATAGATGGCTTTTAAGGGTAGTAAGCTCAATGTGTTTCCTGTAGGAAGATTTAAGGTGCTTCAATTGATCACAAGTGAAGGCTATGAAAAGAATAGTTCTTTATTATGTGCAACAAAATGCTTCAGGTTTTATTCACAAATAATGGAAAACTAGGAAGGACCTCAACAAGGGTAATATGCTTTGTTGGTCTATATTATTCTTGTGAAACTTTAGTATTGTAGACAACATATGAAATAGAAGTTATCTATGTATGATTTTAATTTCTAAAGTCTTACATTTTAAAATTGTAAGTCCAACATTTAAAATTAGAATATCTAGGATTTAAATTTGAAATTTCTTAGGTTTGAAATTCAAACAAAAGTTAAGTTTTTGATCGAAGAAAAAAGTATGGTCGAAGTTCAATTCAGACTAAAAGGAACCATAGATAATGTTTAGAATAACTTAGGAATTTGGTATGTGAAATTTCTAAGCACTAAGATTTTATGTGAAGAAAGCTTTAAGATAATAGTTAACGTTTAATTAAGAATATGATATGTTTAGAGAAACTTGAGCACACCCAAAATATGGCCCTCACATGATTTTGTTAAAAGTTAGACATAAATAAGGGCAATTAAGACGGAGGACTCTATGTTGGACATAGTAGTGGTGTTAAGCCTAAAAAATGCACCATTTATGACATAGCTTTTCGCTAAACTTTGACATATTTTGTGCAATAAGTGACATCATCAATAGCCATGAAGTGGTGGATTAAGCCGTGGATTTACATCCCAAATAAATATTTTTGAGGTGTAGGAAACATAGGAGACGTTTTTGGGAAAGTAAGGTGCCATAGGTTGGTTTAAAAGAAAGAAAAACTTAATCGTGATAGTCATGTAAATTATTGTTAAATAGCAAGTTTTATTAGTAAAATTTTTGAAGCTATGGATTTATAAGTAATTGGTAAGGACTGGACACAAGCATATGAAATTTGAATGAAAAAAAATTCCCGAGGCAAACAATGAATTAGTGAAAACTCTAAGTTAGCAAGAAATTTGAGTTGATTTATAAGAGACCTAGATAGTTTATTAATTATTAAGGACTTGAAGAAAATATAGATGTTGGAATAGGATCACACAAGGCAAGTTAAATATAAGTAAAATAATAAATATTTTAATAAAGAATGTCCATTAATGATGACATAAACAATGAATTAGTAGACCTCAATGATGCCCTCAAAAACTAGAGTAAGACAAGTCAAATATATGTTATATTGTTGGACTCCCATGGGGCTACATGCCTCGTTGCTAGGATGTCTTGATAGTTCACGGGTGTTTGTAAGCTTATTTTGGTTAAACACAATAGTTATAAGATTCCATGACTATTGTTTGGTCTGCATGATTTGTAAATCTTTTTTTGGGACCAAAGATCATTAGTACAGGATCGAATATTGGTCATGTGATATAACAAGACATCACTAGAGATTTTTGTTTTGCAAAAGTACTTGTTAGAATGACATGTGGTTTATGATTACTCTCTTAGCCTTATCCATGAAATTTGTAGAGCCTTGATTAAGAACTATGGGATCACGTAATGAGATAATAGTGTCAAACTTCTATGAAGTATCTCACAATCCTAGAGCATGTATCAAATTATTTCTAGTCAATTACATATCCTGTTGTGACCATTTTTAGACTTCCTAAGCCCTTATAGACTTGTGTTAAGGTTTTATGCATTTCCATAGCTTTGTAAGCTTATGAATTTATTTGAGTCATATTTTTTTAGTGTTTCTTTCTATTAATAGGGCATGAAGATTTAAAATTATTCTTTCCTTACATTATTTGCTATAGTAGGGAGTTAGTAATGGATACGATATTAGAGTTGGAACACCACAGAGAGCACGTTACTGTATCAGTCTTCCCTCAGTAATTAGTCATGACCTAGTTTTATTCTTAATTAATTTTAGCATTAATGCTTTAATGTTAGACATTGATATATTTTATGTTGAAATTTAAACTATATGAATCATTATACTTTGAAGTGGACTTTGTAATTTACGTTGTTGCGATGGTCATTGTCTAGATATTAGATACATATCAATATAATGGTTTTTGGGGATATGATTACTTGTGGTATGGATTGCCTTGGTGCCATACACATGCTAGTCTACTAATAGGTTACACAGATAATGGTTGACCAGTTCTTTGCTCAGCTTAGGCCTTATGAGGAAAAGTAATGTTGTTTATTTTGGGTAGCGTGCCATGGCAATGATGGTCAAGTTAAGGGATTGTGACTCCCAAATTTAATGTCAAGGCCAAGGTATAAATGTTTCCTAATCAATAAATGGTGCATAATATAAGTGCATCCAAAGGATAATCACTATAGTAAAAATGATTTCATAGTTTTGGTATCATAACCTTGATTAGAATATCTGAAGTTAGGATAGTTTGGGTAAGAACCAAGAAATTCTTGGTAGCCTAAGTCTAGCCCCATTATTGTGGGGGGTAATAAATTTTTAGTTTGTTTGTAAGTTATATAAGTCATTTTATTTTGTAGTTATTCCTCAAAATATTTAAGTATGTAAGTTTTCCTTGTCATAAATCGTTAGGAGTAATAGTGCTTCTTTGAGAGACACATTATAAAAAAAACTATTACAAAGAGAACTAGAATAAAACTGGCTAGCTAGTTTGGAGACACCCATATTTTATTGTGGTCATAGTGGAGCAACTCTTGGAGGCTTTCATACTATTGAGACCATGATTCAATTTTGGAATAATACATAAAATTATAGTAGGTGATTTCCTTGCTCACATTAAGGAGCTTATTTTATGCCTAGTGGTTTCAAAAAAAAATTATGATGGAACAAGTAGATTTGGTGCTTTATTGGTATGTATAAATTAGTGGTACGCTCAACATCATACTATATATGGGGATTAGAATAATAGTGAGATTCCATGGAACTTCATTGAAGCGGTTTGAGAATATTTTTGTGCTAGAGATAGCCACGGCTCAAATCCATAAAAAGCTCTCCTAATTGAGTTTGAAGAAAAATTTTTGTAGCAAACTATACAGCTAGTTCAACTTCTCTTTGTTATCAAAGTGACTTCTAAAGCACACCACTCTAAGCACTTTATGGAGGGACTAACACCAATATACAAACATCCAGTGGTTTCTTCTTTTTTTTTGAAATTGTAGCTTGCCTGAGGATGCTAAGTTGATTGAGTAGAGGAGCACAAAATGGAGGTTCATAAGGTAGCTAAAAAGAAATGAAAGAACTTTTTAATATTTCCAAAAGAAAGTAAGGTGATAGATTTAGTGGAAAGAAAAGGTACAAAAAGTAAAATTAAAGTATTCAAATTGCAATGATTATAGCTCTTTAAGATAGTGAGTGGCCTACAAAGTATCCTAAATATCAAAACTTTTAATGAAGACACTATAATAGATGGCTTGTAGGAGCTTACTAGTGTAAGAAAAATGTTTCTTATGTCATCATGAAGTGGCATATCAAGAGAATTTTCCTTGAGGGGTTGAAGGTTATTTAGTGTCGTGGTCACATAGGAGGGTAGCTAATAGCTTATGCATTCACTTAGTGATAAGGTATAAATGGTTTTAACATTATAAGGTTTCTTAGATTTTGTAAAGTAACTTTTATAGAACTTTTTGAAATTTTTACTTCTCATTTCTTTGTCTATGAGATTGCTTAGGAGAAAATGAATGGTGATAAAGGCTACCACAAATCTCTAATATATCAATAATGGTCTTCTAGAGATGAGATTTTCTTAAAATTTAATTTGCATGCAGATATAGTTATTATTGACATTGGTTTTGAGTTAGAGCTCATTTTAGCTTCTATGGTTAATTAAACATTTCCATTAAAAATAAATGCAAGTTCCAACATATCGTTGTGAATGATTATTGGGACAAAAAAATCTAAATCAAGGTTTCCAATGGAACTTACATAGTCTATTTTCTAATTTCCCATAATGTATTGCTAATTTAAACAATTTAGACATCAAAGTTGGCTCATAATGGCTGATGACATTTTTATTTTTTTTATAAAAAATATGTAAACATAGCCTCTAGATTAGTGTGATTCACCTGTGTAAAATTATCCCAATTGTTTTTCTAAATGAGAACCTTATTTGCCACCATATCACATGGCTCACTTTTAGTTAAAAGAACTCAAGATTTCAATACAAGACTATGTGGGATCTTTTATGTTATTTGTTAAAAAGAAGGTTGGAAACATTTTCTTGCATATGGATTATCCTTAGTTGAACATGATGATTATTGAAAATTAGTATCCCATGTACAAAAATTACAGAAGCAAAACTATTTAAAAATTTAAAATAATATTTTATTTGATAAAGCTTGTTAAGATGTGCACAATGTCACTAGTTAGGTCCTTATTTGGGATTACAAATTTAAAAATTCGTAAACAATAATAAATTATGTTTTTCTAGTAAGTAAATTAGAGCATTATAACATAATTAAATCAAAGCTATATAAAGTCATTAAAAAATGAGGGTTAGAACTATATAGTAAATTAGATAAATTAAAATGAAAAATTTGAAGATATGAGATAAATTATGTAAGATAATTATGCTCCAAGGTACTAAAGGAATAGAGTGTGAGGTACTCATCAATAAAATCATATATAAATCAAATTGTCTCTTAAAGCATGCAAAAGATCTATGAAAATAAAATTTTTAAAAATATGAAAATAACATTTAATTGGATATAGCTTGTTAACATGTGTCAAATACCATTTTTGCAATCTTAATAAGATCTCATTTGTTAATGTGAATTACAAAAATCAAGAAGAACATGTAATAATAAATTATATTTTTTGGTTTAAGTAAAATATAATAAAGTACAAATAATGTAAATTAGGACACAATAAAACAAAATCAAAGCAACTTAATGATCCCATATTAAAAGAATTAGGGTTTCATAGTAATATATCCAAAGTGAAGAATTCTCTTTGATGAAAAGAGATAGATTATACGATAAAATAGCATTCTAAGACACTAAAGGGATTGAGTATAACGTCTTTGATCATATAATAAGGCACTAATCAAAATGTCTGGTAAAGACGACCAAAAACCTAAAAAGTAAAATATCTAAAATACAAAAAGTTATTTAATAATTGAATTTACCCAGTAGAATACTTTATTAATGATTGCTTCATTATGATTAGATGTGATTTAGAATTTCTATGAGTTACACAAAATTGAGAACAAAAAACATTATTGTTCTAATAGTCTGTAAATATTTATTAAAGCTTAAATAATATAAATTCAGCCATTACAAAAGAATAAAATCAATGATGTTGTACTTTTTTTGAATTTCGATTCGTATCTAATTTGATGATAAAGGATATTGTATTTGATCCTCTTAATACTTTGTAATGCATGTTTTTTTTTGCAATTTTTCTCTATTATTTAAAAAGGTTTATATTGAATTGGTTATATTATTATTTAACTCTAAATCTTCTCAAGTGTGAACATTGCATCACACTGATTTGGCTTTATTACATTACGTAAATTTGTATTGTTTAAGCTTTACTATACATTAAATAAATATCACAATAATTAATTATTTTTAAATGATTGTTTATTTTGATAATTCTTGTACATTCCAAAAAATGTTTGATCGAGATGTAAAAAAATGTTTTGTTGTCATCTCTACAAACTCTAATCAACTAAATATTCATTTTATATTTTTAAAAATTTTTGTCTATGTTCTATTTATATTTTGTAGGATATTTTTATTAGTAAATGATTTTATGATTGATTTTGTTACTCTTCATACTCATACTAACATTGAATGTAGCTTTCTTACAAATGTTTTCTACTTTTTTCTAATCTTTTACCATTTTTGGTTATATCATTATAATGCTTTAATTATCATCTTATGTAACATTTAGATTGCTTTATTTTGTAACATTACATTGCTTCAATTTACCACTTTTAAGTTATAATATATATTTTGCAAATATATAAACAATAATCTATAATTATTTAATTCTTTAATTAATTTTGTTGTTTATAGATATTCTAAATGATGTTATATTGATATGAAATAAACATCGTTAGCATTTGTAAGATTTTTTCATAATTCATAAGACATTTGGATTTGTATTAGATTTGATGATCATTGATGTTACACTAGACCTTTTTTGTTCCCATGAGTTCATATTTTCAAAGCAATTTATCTCATTTCTTCGAAAGTTTTATTTTTACCTTTTTATATTACTACAAAAGTCTCGCTCTCCTCTTGTGTGAGCATACGTTGCTTTGATTTAGTTGTATTGTATTATACTAATTTATCTCACAACAATTTTAATTAGTTTATATTAAAATTATATATCATTAATATTTATGCTTATTTAATCTCATAATTCACAATAAATTAAAAAAAAAATGATTGATTAAAATGGAACAAATGTCGATGAACTAGACTTGACAAACTCTATTTTTTAAGATATTGGCATGCTTTATGAGGCCTTGTATTCATACAAGATTTCATGATAGATGACGCCATGCTCCATCAGCTTGGTTACTTTGTAAGAAACATACCATTAAAATTTTGTTACATCAAATTTTTTGTTTAGATTTTGCATCACTTTCAATTGGTTATATTTTATTTATTCAAATTAACACATTTTAACTTTAATAGATATTTACATAATGTTAATATAACATATTATTATTAATTACGTTTTTTTAAGGAAATTTGAAGTAATTTAACATGAAGTCCAATTTAGATGAAAAAAATGTTTTCACTTGTTTTGAAGAGTATATTTAAATAAATATTAAGTTTTATAATTCTAAGTATTTTAATTTCTTTTTGTATAAGCTTTACAAGGCATTTCAATGTGTAGCTGAATTAATTAATGTGGGTATTACACTAGACATCCTTAGCATTTTGGAATAAAACTTTTCTATATAATTTATCTACTTTTTATTAAAGTTTTTCTTTGATTTGGCTCTATTATCATATAACTCTAAAGTGCTTCTTGTGTGACTTTTATGTCACCTTTATTTTGTTATTTACATTACTTAAATTTAACTTCTTTTATGTTTAATACGTTTTATAAATTATTAAAATAAAAAGTTTTTTTATTATTTGTGCTCTTTTAATTTTGTTTTTTGTTGTATTTTCCAAAGATTTTTGATCATGATGTAATGGATGCCAAAGAACATGACTTAACAAGTTCTATCTTCATAAATATTAATTTTAAATTTAAATATTTCATTTTGGAGGTTTTATGCAAGGTTTCTTTGTTATTTCAATTTATTACTTATTTTTTGTTCAGGGATGTTACACTCGATCCACTTACAGCCTCGTAATTCAATTTTCATGTATAATTTATCTCATTATTTGAGTTCTTTTGTTTGACCTACACTAGTGGGAGTTTTATATGGATGAGATGTGGTTATATAATTTTATTGTTCACAATAACTCAAAAACAGTTTTGATCGAGATGAAAGAAAAGTGGTTAGAGTCATCCTAACAAACTATGTCCAACTAAATAATCATTCTTCATGTTTTTAAATGTATTTTTTTCTTGGGTTTTCAGATATTTTATTGATATTTCTATTTTTAACTTATTTGATGCTCAATAATGTTGTGTGGTCCCTGTAGTATCTTTGAATGTAACTTTTTTGTATAATTTTTCTTATTTCATCAAATGTTTTCGTTCGATTTGGTTATATCGTTATGAAACTCTTATTCTTTTCTTTTATAACTCTTATATTGCTTTAATTTCGATATATTACATTACTTTAATTTATTTCATTTAATCTTTAATATATATTTACTCAATATTAAAATAATAATTTATTATTATTTATTCTCATTTAAAATGGCCATTTAGGTTTGCTCCAAACGAGGATAGATTGAGACGATAAACACCCTTAGAGACATCGTGACAAGTTATAACCAATAAATATTTCAATTTTATATTTTTTAAATAAATTTTTTTTGGAATTTTTAAACCTTCATGAGAAATTTTAATTTGTGGGAAATTTATTGACTAATAATGTTAAACTTGAAATCCATATTATCTTATTTATTAAAATTATTTTTATTAATTTTGATGTATTGTTATATAACTCTAAGTCTCCTCTAATTTTACCATTATATCACTTGAAGTTTTTTTTATTATGTTACTTAAATTTCTCTCATTTCAACTCTATATATATATTTCCCAATGTTTTCCTTATTTAATTTGAAAATTTGTAGTAATTCAAAGAGAGGTGTAACCAAGAAAAATAAATGTCATTGTACACGTATCTATGAGCTAAATTTAACTAAAGATTTATTTTATATATTAAATTGTTACTTTTTTTATTATTGATGCATACTTCAGAAGAGAATTTAATTCAAACCAGATTTTATGATCAAAGATCTTGCACTTAATCTCCTTTGTATCTTAGAATGCAACATTTTTTTAAACTTTGTCATTTGTTGTAATGTTTCTCTATTATTTTTTATATTATTATGAGGCTTAAATTCCATTCTCGTCCACCCTCACAATTTTTTAATTTTTTTATATTTCATTTCTTTAATTTATATTAATTTAGAATTAATATATATTTACTTAATGTTTTCAATTAATTTAATTTTTTTATGTTTAAGTTTTTGGTAGTTCATCGTGATTCTTGATGTGGTCTACTAGAGATCAATCAGACATTATTGGACTTATGTTAAGCATCTTTAATCAATTAAATATTTTTTATATATTTTGAAATATTTTATTATCCATGATCTAGGCATACTTTGGGAGGCATTTTGAATATGGCCTCATTTCATTATTAAGCGTAACTTGTAATCTAAGTTTTCCAGACAATTTAAATGCTTACACTAGGCTTTGTACTTTTTTTACTTTTTTATTTTTTTAACTATAAATCTCTTTATGTTTGAATTTTACATTACTTTTATTTTATTATTTTATTTTTTTTGATAATTTATAGTAATTGTAAATGATGTCTAATGGATTTGATACAAATGTCATTATACTCATCTTAATGAGCTTCATCTAACGAAATAATCATTTTTTATATTTTTAAACATATTTTTTATAACTTTATCAAGCTTTACAAGTCATTCAAATCATACTTGGTTTAACAATCATGGTGTTTTCACTCAATCAGCTCCTTTATTATGGAATGAACTTTTATCATATAATTCGCTCAATATTTCACATGTTTTGCTTTGATTTAGTTTTATTACTTTAAAACTCTAATTCCCCTCTCATATGACCTTTATGTCTCTTTGATTTGCTCATATTACATTACAATAATTTATTATATTACTTATTCAGTATAATTTGACTTTAAATTAAAATAATGATTTCATTTTATTTATGTTAATTTGCACTCACAATTTGTAGAATTTAAAAATGACTACTGATTGAGATGAAAAAAAGAACATTATACTTTTCATGACAAACTCTATCAAACTAAATATGTATTTTTTATATTTCTAAAAATATTTTTTAAATGTTTTGGCAAATTTTACAATGATCTTCAAAACATATTGGATTTTATGATCAAGAATTTTAGAATACAACATTTAGTTATACTATAACACAACTCTTCCATAAACTTTAGCTATTTCTTAAAACATTTCGCTTTAAATTTGTTATAATAGAATGCTACTCGAAATCACACCTCGTATTACTTTTACATTTGCTATATTGTAATATAACTTGTTCAAAATTTACGAGGTATTTTTTGATTTCGTAGATTATTTGATTAATAAGGATGTTAACATTACATCCATATTAGTTTGGAATGCAGTTTTTCTATAACAATTATCTTATTTCTTAAATTTTTTTCTTTGATTTGGTTATATAACAATGAAAATCTAATTATCCTCCTTTGTGATTATTACATCACTTTGATTTGGTTATGTTACATTATTTCAATTAAAATAGTTTCCAACTTCAATTTACATTACTTCATGCTAAAAAAAATTTATTATTATTATTTAGTTACGATTCCAACTTTTAGTAATTGTGAGCAACGCCTAATCCAAATGAAACAAATTTTCTTAGAATCATCTTAACGAGATATTTCTAATTAATATTAATTTTTATATTTCCAAATATTTTATTTTCTTTTGTTTTTGGATGTGTTGTTAGAAATTTTAAATTCTATCTGATTCGATGTTCGAAGATATTTCCTCGATCTCTTTAGCAACTTTTATTACAACATTCCCAAAAAAATTCCTTTAGTTTATTTAAATTTTTCTTTTATATAGGAAAGTTTCTTTCCAAGACAGTAATGAGATTGAATATAATATCATAAATAATCAGGAGAGGAATGAATTGAAGGTCTCTCAGAAATTAATTTTTAAAAAAATATATTTAATTAGATATAGATCCCCTACACAAATTTAAGAATATTGTTTGTCATTTTTAATCACTGTTTGAATAAAAATGAATTATAAAATTAAATAACCACAAATAATAATTCATTATTACTTTATTATTATCAAAATTTATATTAAAATTAAAATGAGTTGAATTCATAAAATTTAATGTAACAAAATTAAAATTAGGCAATGGCTAAACATGAGTAGATCTACGATTACATTTTATTACAATTGAAAACAATTTAAGAAACTAGATAAAATTTATTGAATTATTTCACTCAATGGAACTAAGGCGAACAATTGTATGTTTTTATGTCATCAAATATGCAATGATGTGATATTGTTCATAAAACATTTAAAAATATAGAAAATAAAATATTTAAAATTATAGAAATAAATATTTAATTTTATAGAGCTTATTGAAATTAGAGAAATGGTACTTGTTATGCCTCAATGAGACCTCATTTCGAATTACAACAAATTACTAAATTAAATAAGAAATAAAAATGATAAATTGCTATTATAGATTTCAGTATATTAAAGCTAAAATGAGTTAAATTAAGGCAATATACAATAACCACACCAAAGCAATACAATAGTCACATAAGAAAAAATTTGGAGTAACATAGTAATATAAACAAATTAGTTTGAATAATTTGAAAATTTTTGTTCAATTTTTCAAAAAATTTTCATTCTAATGAACTAAATGGTA
Organism: Vanilla planifolia; assembly: GCA_023846275.1. Taxonomy (NCBI): domain Eukaryota; kingdom Viridiplantae; phylum Streptophyta; class Magnoliopsida; order Asparagales; family Orchidaceae; genus Vanilla; species Vanilla planifolia. The sequence goes on from JAIUJO010000294.1 coordinate 357,777, forward strand.
GAGCATAAAATCAAAGATAGTGAAATAAGGAATGAATAAAAATGACACATAAAGCTAATCAAATCCTTATAAAAAAAGTATTTAAAATGCAAAAACAAAAACTTTAATTCGTTGAGCTTGTTGAACCAAGCATAATGTTGCTTCATTCATCTCTAGTGAACTATATTTAGAATTTGTACAAGCCATAAAATAAAATAACCTCAAAAAAGAAATTATTATTTTCATATTAGATAAATATATGTTAAAGGTTATACTAGATAAATTGATTCGTTGTATGACAATGAAACGAACGACATGTGAAGTCACACCACAGAAGATTTAGAGTTATGTAATCGTATAACAAAAAAAGAAAAAAATTTGAAATGAGATAAACTGTGTAAGAATATTACATTTTATGATATTAAAGAGATCTAGTTTAACAATCCTTATAATTGAGATAAATAAAAATGATATTATCTTATTAAGCATGCAAAATCTTATGGAAATGTAATAGTACAAAAAGTAAAAATGAATAATTATTTAGACGGAGCTCATCAATACAAGTCCAATAATGTTTTCTTCATCATTATCAACCTTGTTCGTAATATTTACAATTGCTAATGCAAAAATAAAAAAATTATAGAAAAATATATATTAAAGTTAACATATATTAAATTAAAATAATATAATATTAAAAAATTAAAACATGTAACAGACACATCATAGAAGATTTATAGTACCTCTAACATAAAAAAGCAAAGCAATGTTATTGAAGAATTAAGATTAACTAAAAAGTAAAGTTACACTCTAAGATACTAAGCAGTTGTGCCATAATGTTATTCTTGAACAAATTAGGAGAGAATCTAAGCGAGTTTAACTATATAAATCACTCATAGATAAGTCAAATGATGTCTATTTTGTCTTCATCAAATCATGATTAGAGTTATTATTATTTACAAAAGCAAAAAAACATTAATAATAATGAATTTTTATTTTAAAATTAAGTAAATATATATTAAAACTAAAGAAAAATAAATTGATATAATGTAATATAAAAAAATCAAAGACACAATGTACACATAAGAAGAGAATTATAATTTCATAGTTATATAACAAAATCTATGAAAAGACTCGAACAAATGTGATAAATTCTATTGGAAAGTTGCATTCTAAAAACTAAGGAGATTGACTGTAGCATCTTCCATCATCAAATTAGTTATGAATCTAAATGTTTTGTGAAGCATGATAAAAATTTTTAAATTTAAATATTTAAAATCATAAAAACTTTTATTTAAATTGATAGAGGATGTCTAGAGAAGTTCCAAAATATTTTTTCCTCTCCATCAAAAATTCCTTTGGAATTACTACGAATTACCAAAAAAATAAAAAAAAATAAAATATAATTATTAACTTAATGTTAAGAAAGCTAATCTAAAATTTGATCAATTAAAGAAATGTAATACATCCAATGTGATGTAACGGTCCCGTAAGAAGAAATTTAGGGTTAGAAATTTATAAAACAATATCGAAGAAAACATTTTTAAGAAATAAGATAATTTGCATATGAAAGTTTTATTCCAAGATACTGAGGAGATCAAGAGTAACATCCTTGATGGTCATATAAAGCACAAACCAAAAATATCTTGTAAATAAAGAAAAATCTATAGGAAAAAATGTATTACAAAATTAAAAAAAATTAATAATTAATAAGATAATGATCACCAGGATGTATCCAATATTTTTTCATCTCGATTAGATCTCATTTAAAATTGTTGTAAATTACTAATGTAATTAATAAGATATAATAATAAATTATTATTTTTAATATTAATGAAATATATAGTATTTGTAAAATAAGAAAATCCTTTAATAATAATCAAAGCAAAATATTGCAAGCTCACATTAGTGATGAGTAAGACTTTTGTGGAAATACAACTATGCAAAATGAAAAGTTTTAAAAAACAAGAAATGTTTTTCGAAATTTTCTTTACTTGATAAAGAGGAGATAGAGTGTAGTATCCTTTACATCAAATCAAACATTAAAGTTTAGTATTTAATTTGATAGAAGACATTGAGGCTGTTGCAATGATTTTTTTTCTTAATCAAATCTCATTTAGAATTACAATGAATTGCTAAAGTAAATAAACATAGATAATAATAATTTATTTTTTAATATTACAAAAATACTATGTCAAGTTCACATGAGAGGAAAATGATAATTTTATATTAATATATCCTAATTAAAGTAAAACAATTTTGATAATATTAGAAATTGTAAGAAACAAATTACATTCCAACATATTAAGGAAATTGAGTGTAGCATCCTCAATAATCAATTTAGTCATAAATAAGTCAATGGCTCATATAGTATACCCAAAATTATGAAAACAAAATAATAGAAACAATAAATGGAACTATGGGTTGGAGCTCATCGATACAACTCCAACAATATTTTTTATTAAAAAACCTAAGTATTAAAAAATTAGAATTTTAAAATTAAATGAACATGCAATAAAAGTAGAAATGAAATAAACTGAAGAAACGTAATATAAACAAATCAAAGCAAGAACTTCTGAGAGATAAGATAAATTGAACATGATAATTGCATTCCATGATACAAAGGAGGTCAAGTGTGACATTCTTGATTATGAAATCATGTATGAATGATAATTTCTAATAAAGCATGAAAAAATTCAAGAAATTAAATATTTTAAAAATATAAAACGAATCATTAAGTTTATACAACTGAATGAGATGAGTCCATCGACATTTGTTTTGCCTCACATTATACAATATCTAGAAAAACTCTTAATTAGCAAACAAAATAAGCAAAAATAATAATAATTTTTTTAATTAGGCAAATTTAAAAAATAAGAAAATTAAAGTAGGTTTATTTAACATAATCAAAGAAATTTGAAAGTCACATAACAAGAGAAATAGAGATTCATAGTAATATATACAAATCAAAGCAAAACATTTATAGAAAAAGATAAATTACTTTGGGAAGATGTAATTTATGATAATAAAAAGATTTAGTATAATATCTTCAATTATTAGATAAGGTACAATAAACATATCACCTAAACCATGGAAAAATACTAAAAAGTATTTTAAAAAAATGAATAATTATTTCTATGAAGCTCATCAGCACTTGTTCCATAGCATTTGTTTGGCCTTGTATATGTACCATTTACAATTTCTACGAATTTCCAATACTAAATAAACATAAAAAGTAATACATTATTATTTCATTATTTTGTATATATATTAAACCTTAAATTATGAAAATTGAAAGAACATAAAGATCACACAAGAGTAGAATTAACCGCACATAGTAACATGACAAAGTAAAAGTAAAACTTTCCATGCAAATATATAAATTAATATGAAAGTAGCACCAAGTTAAAAAGAAAATTAATTGTAAAATTCTTGATCTTCAATTCAGGTACAAGTTGAAGTATCTCATAGGCCATGAAAAAACACAAGTCAAACAAATATTTAAGAAATAAAATTATGAAATTTTCATTTTGATCAAACTTCATTTAGAATTATTTCAAAGTATCAAGATAGAATTAGCATAAACAATACTACAATATTATTTTAAAGCTAAATTGTTATGAATTTCATCAATTTTATATAACTAAGTCAAATCGATTTAAAAGTTATAATGGAGGAGATTTAGAGTTCCATTGTAATTTACTCGAGCGAAAGTGGAAGATTTGGACAAATGAGAAAAATTATATGAGAAAGTTACATTTCATCTTACTAATGATATTGAGTGTAAAATCCTCGATCGTTAAATCTGCTTCGAACAAGTTCTCTCATAAAATATAGAAAAACTTCATAAAATTAAAAATTGATAAATAAAAAAATGGAATTTTTAGAAAAATAGAGTTCATGAAGATGATTAAAATGAGTTAAATTAAATTAATATTATATTACCAAATTGAGGCTATTTAAAGATCTTATGAGAAGCAATTTTAAGAAAAATAGTATTATAACAAAATTGAAGCATAACTTTTGAGGAAAATAAATATATTTTATAAAAAAGTTGCACAGCAAAAGACTAAAAAGATTGAATTTTTTCTTCTCCTTCATGAAATGAAGAACAAATTAAAAATATCACAAAACTATGCAAAATGGAAATAAAAAGGATATTTAAAAAATACAAAAACTAATATTTAGTTTGATAGAATTTGACAGGGCTAATCCAACAATGTTTATTTCATCATGATTCAATTTCTCTTAAAAATCTATGAATTTCCAAAGTAAATAACATTAAATTATTATTTTAATACTAAGAAAATATATAATAAAGATAAAATTATGTAAATTGGAGCCATGTTATATAACCAAATTGAATCAATGTGAAGGTTATAATAGAAGTGATTTAGAGTTACATCATAATATATCAAAATTAAAACAAATATTGAAATAAATGAGATAAAGTGTTGAAAAAGCTACATTGCAAGATGTTGAGGATATCAAGTATAATATCCCTAATCATCACATCAAATTTAAATGAAATTGCTCAATAAAATGTTCTATAATCTTATAAAATAAAATCCATAAAAAAGGAAAATGACTCATTCGAATGCAAGGATCATCGAGATGGGTCCAACAATATCCTTTTGCCTCCATAAGATCTCATTAGGAGATACTATGAATTACAAAAATAAATGTACAAAAATAATTTTTAAATAGTAGGAATTAATGTTAAAGATAAAATAAGATAATTTGAAGAAATAAAATTTAGCAAAATCAAAGCAATAACCAAGTCAAAAGATTAGAGAATTATAGCATCCTTATAATATATAAAAATAAAAGAAAATAATTAGAAAAAATATCGCACATTTTATGTATGAATTACATTTAAACATATTAAAAAGATGAAAAATAACATCTTGAAAAAAATATTATCTTTGAAAAAAATATAAGAGAATATTTCGAGCTACCAAGTAATATACTAAAATCAAAGCAAAACAATTCGAAGAAACGAAAACTTTGTTTAGCAAATTTTGTTTCCAACAGGCTGATCTGTTCGACAGCATACATCCTAAATCATCAAATTTGACATGAATCAAAATGTCTGAAAAAGCTTGGTAATTTCATAAAAAAAATATTTTGAAATAAAAAATAAATATTTAAATGGACTAAGCTCTTTGAGATGTGTGTCTCAAAATATTTGTTTCATCTCTATTGGAGTTTGTCTAGAATTATTAAAAATTATAGATTAAATATATAAAAGTAATAATAAATTTAAATTTAAATACTAATATATATATATATATAGAATAAATGAGATAATTTGATGCAATGCAATAGAAGAAAATAAGTGTAATTGAAAGGTCAAGTAAGAGGAGGATTAGAGTTTCATAACTATAATTACTAATTTATTGAAAAAAATTAAAGAAATGAGATAACTTACATTGGATATTTACTTTCCAATGCACGAAAGAGTTCAAATGTAACATCCTCGATCCTCAAATCAAGTACGATTAAGAATTGTTTATAAAGCATGATAAAACAATAAAAATATAATACTTTAAAAAATAAAAAATGAAAGATCTATTGGATTGTGCTTGTAAAGAAGTTTCGAATACATTTCTTTCGTATGTATTGGATCTCATTCAAAAAATTTGTCAATTATGAATGTGAATAAGAATAAATAAAAAATTATTATTTTAATGTTAGTTAAATTTATAATGAAGCTATGGTTACATAAATTAAAGAAAACTAATACACAAAATCATTGTGATGTAAATGTCACATGAGAAGAAATTTGGAGCTTCGTAGTAATATAACAAAATTTGAAACAAAGAAATAAATTGTAAGGCAAAATTGCATTTGAAGATACTAACAAGATCAAACATCACATTCATAGTCGTGAATCAGATAAAAAAAATAATCTTTCATTAATCATTCCAAAATTGTAGAAAATAAAATATTTTAAATTATTATGAAAGTAAATCTTTAGTTTGATACAGATCAACGAGAGGGGTCGTACAATATTTGTTTCATCTCTCTTCAAACATCTTTTCAATTAACTTTGAATTACTAATATAAATAATCATAAATAAAAATAAATTATTATTTTACTATTAAATAAGTATATATTACATAACAAGGTCAACCATATTTAAAAGTCACTTGAGAGACGAGTTAGAGTTTTATAGTAATATATCTATAAATCTAAGAATGAAATTTTAGGAAATAAAATGAACTGCATAGGAATATTGCATTTCAAAATACTAAGAATACCCAGTTTAACATTCTATGCCAACAAATTGAAATGTCTCATAAATAATGAAAAACCTTAAAAAAAGTTGTAAAATATTAAAATGAGTATTTAATTAGATAAACACCACTACAAGTATTCAATGAGGTATACTTCATCTCAATTGAATCACATTTAGAATTATTGTGGTTAACCAAAGAAAATAAGGATAAATAATAATTCATTATTATTCTATTATATAGTAAAAATATGTTAAAGCTAAAATGACTTAAATTGAAGAATGTAATAAACTTAAATAAAGGCAATTTAAAGGTAACATGAGAATCAACTAAGAGTTGCATATTATTATAATAAAATCAAAGCAAAACATCTTAAGAAGTGAGAAAAATTATTTGGGAAAGTTTATTTTGAGATGTATAGACGTCTTAGTGCAAAGTCTTTGACCATCAAATTAGGAGCAAATTGAAATATCTCGTACACCACATAATAACCAATTTAAATAAAATATGTAAAACTAGATATAAAAATGAATACTTAATTTGATAGTATAAGGAGAGACGACTCTAATAATATTTGTTTCATTGATTTTTGATTTTCTTTGGAATAATAACTAATTACCATAAGAAAATAGCATGGTGAATTAGGAATTATTATTTTAATATTAATAATTATATACTAAATAAAAGTGACAAAAATTGCAAAAAAATTATATAACAAAATAAAAGTAATGAAAATGTCATAAGAGAGAATATTGGGAGTCACAATGTAATGTAACCAAATTAAAGCAAAAAATTTCAAGAAATGGGATTAATTTTATAGGAAAGTTGCATTCCATGTTATAAAGACAATTGAGTGTATTATACTCAATTATCAAATTATTCTTAAAGAACATTACCTCATAAAATATGCCAAAATTCATTAAAATAAATTTTTTGAATATAAAAATGAATATTATAAATGTTAAGGCTATCAATTTTTGGCCAATAAAGTTTTTTCTCATCTCCATTAAGCCTCATTTAGAATTGCTGCAAATTACAAAGGAAATTTAACAAAAACAATAATAAGAGAATCTTTTAATATTAATTAAACATTTATTTATATTAATAAATGATAAATTAAGAACATTCACATAACAAAATCAAAGTGATGTAAAGGTAAAAAGAGGAGAAAAAAAGAGTTTCAATATAGTATTTTTTAGTCAAAGTGAAAAACTTAAATTATTGTAACAAATTTATAGAAAAGTTACAATAAAAAATCTAAGAAATTGAGTGTGACATCCTCGATCATCAAATAAGATACGAATAAACTTTCTTGTGAATTATACCCAAATATTTTCAAAAAATTATTTAAAATAATTAAAATTAATATTTAATTAAATAAAGCTCATTTAGACTACTATAACGAAGTTATTTTGTCTCTAGCCGACATTTTTTTAATGAATTCAAATTACCAATGTAAAAAAGCATGAGATAATATAAAATATTAATTTATTATTATGTAAAAAATATTAAAACTAAAATACGATAAATTAGTGTAATGCATTGTAATGAGATCAAGGTGATATAAGTACCACAAAAGAAGATATTTAGAGTTAAATACCAATATAAGAAAAAAAGCAAAAAACATTTAATTATTGAGATAAATTAGAATAGAAAGCTACATTCTAAAACACTAAGGAGATTGAGCTTAACATTCTCTATCATCAAGTTATGTAGGAATACAAATGTATCGCAAAGCATGTAAAAAACTTCAAAAAAACAATTTAAAAAATTTTTGAAATTAATATATAATTGATATAGCCCAAGGAGATGACTCCCATGATGATTGTTTCTTCTACATAGGACCTAATTTGTAATTAATAAGAATTACCAAGAAAAATAAGCATAAATAGTTATAAATAATAATAAATTATTACTTTAATTTTTCATTTGATAATTAATTTTTTTGTGATTGGTAATATAACATTTCTTAAATTTATCACATTTTAGATTTAATATATATTTTCTTAATATTAAAATAATATTATATTATTATTCATATTTCTTTAAATTGGTGACTTACTTCTAATTAAATATTTATTTTCCAATTTTTTGGTATCTTATTTTATAATGTTTAGGCACAATTTTTGAGGAATTTTTATTGAAAATTTTTTTGATGATTAAGGAATTCATAATCATTCTCTTTTGTATTTTGGAAAGCAAATATTTTCTTGTGTAAACTTTACATCACTTTGATTTTGTTATATTACATTACTTTAGTTTATCTAGTTTTATCTTTAATATTTGTTTACTTCATATTAAAATCTTAATTTTTTATAAATTATGAATGTTTAATTTTGTAAGTTTATATAATTGCAAAGGATCGAGAAAAAAACTAAAGTTATGAGACTTTCCTTGGTATGCTATATCTAATTCAATATTAGTTTTTATGTTATTAAAATAATTTTTACTTATGTTGCCACACTTTATGGTACATTTTTATGTTCATATGGTTTGGCAATTAAGGATATTAGATTGGATCTCTTTAGTGTTATAAAATGTGACTTTCTTATCCGTTTTAACTGATTTATTTAATTGTTTTTTTTAAATTTTGTTATATCTCTACGAAACATGTGCTTTCTTATCGTTTGACCATTATGATGCTTTGATTTTGTCATATTGTATTTCTTTAATTTTTCTCATTTCAACTTTAATATATGATTACTTAACATCAAAATAATATTTTTTTATGCTTATTTACATAAATAATTCATAGTAATTCTAAATGAGGTCTATTCATAATGAACATATCTTTATTAGACTCCTATTGATAAGCTCTACCAACTAAAATTTCAAAAATTATATTTTTAAATTTTTAACATTCTTTATTTTTGGAATATTTTATGATGCTTTTTGAGTTACCACATTTGATAATGAAAAACATCACACCAGATCTCTAAACTATCTTTGAATATTACTTTCTTATAAAGTTCAAATCATTTGTTAAAAAATTTTGTTTTGGTTTCGTTATATTAATATACAACAGCATATCACCACTCTTGTGCCATTTACATTGTTTTGATTTAATGATATTACATTGCTTTTTTTAATTTTATTTCAAATTAATATATATTTAATACTAAATAAAATTATAATTTCTATTTTTTTTGTTTATTTAGTTTTGTAAACAAAAATAATTGAACATAAGGTCTAATACAAATGAAAAAATTTTTGTTAAACTTAACTAAAAGTGTTCTATACAATTAATTTTTTTATATGTCTAATACTTTAATTTCTCTTTTTTTTATTTTTCATAGGTAATTTTTGTTCATATAATGTTGAATGATTAAGGATATTATATTTTACCTCCCGTTGATCTAGCATTGTAAGTATCTCATACAATTTATCAAATTTCTTCAATTCTTTCACATTCATTTTGTAATATTTTAAAGAAAATAAAATAGCCATCTAGTATAAGCCCTACCATTCTTTAATTTTATTATATTATAATTAAGTCAATTAATTATTAAAATGCTTATTTAATTTAGAAACTCGTCATATTCCAAACAAGGTATGATACAGACGAAACAAAGGTTGATCGGATCGTTTTAATGAGCTAGTCAAATTAAATTATTGTTTATAGCTTTTTAAACATTTTATTTAATGAGGATTTGACTCATCAAGAAATGAAATTTAATGAATATTAAATTAAAAAATTGAGGATGTTATTCTTTATTTCATTAAAAGCTTGGAATTAAAAATGTCCTATAAAATTTATTTTATTTTTTAAACTTTTTTTACTTTGATTTAGTTAATTACTATGAAACTCTAAATCTACCAAAAGATGACATTTACATTGCTTTGAATTTGATATATTACTTTGCTGAAGTTTATCTTATTTAAGCTTTAAAATATATTTTTGATATATTAAAAAATAATTTATTACTTTTTTTGCTTATTTTACATTGTAATTCGTAGTAATTGAAAAGGAGTTCCAATCAAGATTTAATAAATACAATTAAAATTATCTTAATAAGCACTACGCAACTGAACATCCTTTCTTATTTTTTCTTTTATATTTGGTTTGTAAGGTTTTTGCATACTTTGTCAGGTATTTTTATTCATAACTAATTTGATGATCAATAATGTTATGGTCAATCTCCTTAGTACCATGAAGTACAACTTTAAAGTATTATATTTGTCCCATTTTTTAATAATTTTCCAATTGATTTTTTTTTATCATATGAAACTAAAACTTTTGCTCCTATGACCTTCAATTCTTTTAATTTGTTATAATACTTAAATGTTTCTTATTGCTATTTAATTTTATATTTATTAATTATTGAAATATTATTTGTTTATAATATTTTAAGATATTTTAGTAAATATTTTGAATTTTATTTGATTTTATGATGTGGGATGTTGAGCTTGACCACCTTTGCATCTTTATAAAAACATTCTTTTACAATTTATGTCAATTCTTTAATTGTTTTCCTTTGACTTGGTTATATTTTTATGAAACATTAATTCTTATTTTATGTAACCTTTGCATCACTTTGAATAGATTATATTATGGTACTTCAATTTTTTGTATTTTAACATTATTATATAATTATCTAAAGAAAAATAATAATTTGTTATTAATTGTTCTTATTTAATTTTTTTTTAATTCGTAGTAACTCTAAGAAAGGTTTGATTGAGATGAAAAATAGTTCATTAAACTTAGCTGATTGAGTTGTATCTAATTAAATATATATTATTGTATTTCTAATTAATTTATTTTGAAAACCTTTTTTCTAATTTGTAAGCCACTTCAATTTTTTTCACTTTTGATGATCAAGGATTTTGCACTCAATCTCCTTTATATTTTAGAAGCCAACATTCTCATACAATTTATCTCAAAACATTAAGTTTTTTACTATGATTTGTTTATATTAATATGCAACTATGATTCTTTTTTCTTGTGACTTTTACAACACTTTGACTAGGTTATATTAAACTTCTTCAACTAAACTCTTTTAACATTTAATATAAAATTTTAATATTAAAATTACATTTTAGTATTATTTTTTCCTTAATTACATTTGTTATTGATATCATTTCAAATAAGTTCCAGAGTAGAAATAATCCTTATTTGTCTATTTTTAACAACCTCTGTCCAATGAAATTTTCATTTTGAAATTTTGAAATATTTAATAATTAAGGGCCTTTCAGCGATTTAAAGCACGTTTCAAATCACACCTTATTAAGTATGTCTCAATGACATCTATCTAAAAAATAACCATTTTTTAAAAATATTTCATTAGTGGAGTTGTTCAAAATTCTATATGAAATGATGATAAAGATTGTTATAATTGATCTTCTTTGGATCTTGGAATGCAACTTTCTAGAGCATTTTATCTCTTTTTTTAAATGGTTTTTTATTTTCTCATGTCATTATGCAACTCTAAATCTCCTTTTGACTGACATTTTTATCACTATGATTTTTTTATTAAATTCCTTCAATTTTACTCATTTCGACATTCATGTTTGTTTGCTTTATATTAAAAAATTATTTTAGTTTTATATATGTTCATATCATTTCTTAATCAAGATTAACTCTAATCCAACTCCAATTAGGAGAAAACAAACATCATTACACTCATCTCAATAAGCTCTATCTTTTTAAATATTAAATATTGTATTTTTTTAAAACATTACTTATTTAGGATTTTGGCTTGTTTTATGAGACATTTATAGTTATACCTTACTTGCCAATAAATGATGTGAACACTTGACCGATTTATATTCATCAATATCAACCTTCCCACAAAATTTGTCTAATCTCTTTAAATTCTTTAATTTTATCGGATATAATGTATGGAGCTCTAATTGATCCCTTGATTTGGTTGTACTATAGTTCGTCAATTTATCTTTAATATTTATTTTCTCAATATTAAAAATAATTATTTTATTAAAAGTTTTTAATTACTTTTATAATTATTAGTAGTTTCAACCAATGTTTAATAGAGAAAAAATAAAATATCACTACACTAGTCCTAATGGATTTTTTTAATTGTTTCATTTCTTTTTATGTTTTTTTTTAATGATGAGTGATTTTATAGGTTTTTCATTGATACCGTGGAATACAAATATCTCATATAACTTATCGCATTTTTTAAAATGTTTTGCATTGATCTAATTTTATAATTATAAAATTTTAACTCTTCTCTCATCATGCCTTTATATCATATTCACTTGGAAATATTGCATTTCTTTCATTTATCTTATTCCAATATTAATATATTTGTACTTACTATTAGAATAATTAGTTATTTTATTTTATGTTTACTATTTTAAGTTATTCATAATTATTCTAAATAAGGTTAGATCCAGACAAGAAAAATGTCAATGAACTAGTCTTAATGAGCTTTGCCAAATTAAATATTTATTTTTATATTTTTTTTAAAAAAATTTACTATTAATTTCTTACATTTTATGAGACATTTAATTCATGCTTGACTTGACAAAAAACAATATTACAATTGATGGCCTTGGTATTTTGTAATGCAACTATCCAACACAATCGATCTCATTTTTTAAAATTTGCCAATTTTGTTTTGTTATATTACCATGCAACCCACTAAAAGTTTCGTGTCACCCTTTTGTCGCCTTGATTTGGTTATGTTAATTTTTTAATTTCTTGTATTTTAGCTTTAATATATATTTACTTAATATTAAAATAATCAATTTTTATTATTTACAATTAATGTTTTTTAACTTAGGATTGCTCAAAAAAAGGTCAATACGAGATGGAATAAAATTTGTTAGAATCCTATCAATGAGCCATACCTATTTAAATGTTTATTTTCATATTTTAATGACTTCTATTTTCTAATTTTTTTGAACTTCTTATGAGTCATTTTAATTTGATGGAATTTGATAATAAAGAATATTATACACAATCTTATATACATTTGTGAATGCAACATTTCCCTATAGTTTGCCTCACTTTTCAAATTTTTTTGCATTAATGCTTTTATATTGTTATTTAACTCTGAACCTTCTGTTATTAATCCTCTATACATTTTTTAATTTAACTGCTTTTATCTTTAATATTTATTTACTTAAAATTAAAAATAATTATTCGGTATTATTTATTCTTATTTAATAGGATAATTAGTTGTAATTCTAAAAGTGAATGAATTAATTTTCCTTTTTACAATCTTTTATTTTTATTTCCTAAGGATTTTGGGTAGCTTTTCAAGAAATTTTTATTCTAGATGATATGATTATTGGTGATGTTGCACTTGATCTCCTTACTTTCTTGGAATGCAAGTTCACATCAAATTTACCTTTCTTGTTAAATTATTTTGTTTTTTTTGATATATTACATTTTAACATTAAATATATTCTCATGTGAGTAATACATTCCCTTATTTTTTATATATTGCAAAGGTTCAAATTTTTGAGATGAAACTAATGTTGCTAGAATTACCTTGATGTGTTCTATTGAACTAAATATTTATTTTTTAAAATCTCTTGAATATTTTTTTCTACGGTTTTTAATTTTATAGGAGATAGTTTGATTTATTCCAAACTTGATTTTTGAAGTTTTGCACTTGATCTACGTGGTATCTTGGAGTGCAACATATTCATACAATTAATAATTTTTTTTAAAGTTTTTACATTGAATTTATTAAAATTTTTATAACTTAATCTCTTTTTTAGTGGAGTTTGATTTTACTTGTACTAGGAATTATTAAATTTTCATTCATAATAAATCTAAACTAGGTTTTATTAAGTTGAAATAAAACTCATTGGGCTCATCTTGATAAACTATATCTCATTTAATATTCGCTCGTATTATTTTTTTAAATATTTACTTTTTATCACATGCTCTGCAAGATATTTTTATTTGTATAAAATATGACGATCAAAGATCTTACCTAGAACTTAATATCTTGTAATGCAACTCTCCCTATCAAATTTATCTCATTTTTAAAAAGTTTTTGCATTGATCTAGTTATTTTCCTTCTTAAATATATATCTCTTTTCGTTCGACAATTGCATCACATTGATGTCCTTATATTACATTGCATTAATTTATCTCATTTGAACTTCAGTATATATTTGTTTAATATTTAAATAATAATTTATTTTTAGGAATGCTCACTTAGTTTTGTAATTCATAGTGATTCAAATTCAGGTTCAATTAAGATGAAACAAATGCCGATTAAATTATATCCTTAAACTTTATCTAATTATATATTCACTTTTTATTTTTTTAAATATCAAAGAATTTTCCATGATTTACAAGGCTTTTTATTTGAACCCAAATTTGATAATCAAGGATGTTATACTAAGTCTCCTAAAATCTTTGAATGCATCTTTCTCTCACTATCTTTGTCATTTCTTAAAAGTTTACATTTTGATTTGATAATATTATTATATAACTAATAATTAACATAATACTACATTTACTCAATTTGATTTGATTTTATGACACTATATTAACTTGTCTCATTTGTGCTTTAATGTTTATTTACAAAAAATTAAATTAATAAATTATTATTATTTATGCCAATTGGATTTTTTAATTCACAATTACTATAAATAAGGTTTGATCGAAATGAAACATTGGTCACTGTATGTAATTAATTATACACTTTAATATGTCGAGACATTTTATTTTCCAAAATTCTTATATATTTCATAAGACATTAAAATTCATTATTGAATTGAAAATCAAGCTTATTGCACATTAACTCCTTTATATCATGGAAAACAACTTTAGCACACAATTTGTCTTATTTATTAAACTTTTTCACTTTGTATTGACTATATTACTATTAAACTCCAATTCATCTTTCTTGTGGTCGATATGTGGCATTAATTTTGTTATATTACATTGATTAAATTTATCTCATCTCTTATTTTATATATTTTCTTTTAATGATAAAACAATTATTTTCTATCAATTAAAAATATTTATTATTGTAATTCGTAGTAATTTGAATGGAGGACTAACTAATTTGTACATATTTTAACAATCCAAGATGCTACACTCAATCTTTTTAGTAACTTAGAATGCAACATTCTCTATTAATTTCTCTTTTTTTTAAACATTTGTTCTTTGTTTAAATTATGTTACTATGAAACTAATTCTTCTCTCATGTCACCATTACATCATTTTGATTTGGTTACACTACCATGTTTTTATTTATCTCGTTTTTGCTTCATAATATGTTTGCTAATTCTTCTCGTCTTCATCTTTTTTGTCATCTTCTTCTTCTTTTTCTACTTCATCTTCTTCTTCTTATTTTATCTGTTCTTCTCTTCTTCTTTTTCTACTACTTTTTCTTCTTCTTCTTCTCCTTCTTTCTTCTTCTTCTTCTTCTTCTACTTCTTCTTCTTCTTCTAAGTCTTCTTTTTCTACTTCATCAACTTCTTCTTCTTCTTCTCCGTCTTCTTCTTCCTCTTCTTCCTCTTCTTTTTCTTCTTCTTCTTCTTTTTCTTCTATTTCTTCTTCTTCTTCTTCTTCTTCTAGATTTTATCTTTAAGAGTGTGGCACTTGACATCCTTAGTACATTGGAATCTATCTTTCCTACACAATTGTCTCATCTCTTAAAATTTTCTACTTGATTTTGTTACATTATATTGTTTTGATTGGTCTCACTTTTTCCTTTTTATATTTTTTTCTAGTGGTAGATTGTAGTAATTCTAAACATGTTTCAAACTATACAAAACAAAAGTCTTCGAACACTTTTCATGAGTGCTATGTAATTAAACTTTTAACTTTCTATTTTTAAATATTTCATTTTTTAGTCGTTTTGATAAGATATTTTTTTTGTAGAATATTTAAATATTGAGAAAGTTACACTAGATGTCTTTGGTATCTTGGAAATCAACTTTGTCACTTAAATTATCTCATTTTTTAAACATTTTTGCTTTGAGTTGGCAATATTACTACCAAACCATAAATCTTCTTTTGTTTACTCTTTACATCATTGTGATTAGGCATTATGATAATTTATTATTATTTGTGCTTATTAATGTTTATAAGTTTTACTAATTACAAACCCGAGAACAAACAAACGTTATTTGACTTGACTCGATAGTCCATATTCCATTATTTGTTGATTTTACTTTTTTACACAATTGTTTTGGGGTTTTAATATGTTTTACAAGTCAATTAAATTTTTGGATTATTTGATGATTGAGAATATTGCACTTAGTATTTTAGATATAGTGAAGTGAAACTTTCTCATACGAATAATTTCATCTCTTCAAATTTTTCCTTTTAATTTGGTGAAATTACTATGTAATACAACATCTCCTCTCATTTTACCTTTACTTCACTTTGATTTTGTATTATTACATAACTTGAATTTATCTCAATGTAGCTTTAACAAATATTTACTAAATATTAAAGGAATAGTTTATTGTTATTTATGGTAAATTTTGCAATTCACCAAAAGTTTGAGCAAAGTTAGATGAAGAAAATTCTTTCACAAATAAATTGAACTTGACAAGCTCTATCATATTAAATATTTGTTTTTTATTTTGTGAAATGTTTTGTTTTCTTGGGTTTATTTAGTTTTTTACTTGGAATTTCAATTTGTACATAATGATGATCATCATTCTTACCCTCAAACTATATATATCTTCGAATGCAACTTTTACATAAAATATATCTTAGTTCTCTAAAATTTTTTGCTTTGATTTGCTTATATCACTATTAAACTCTAAATCCACTCTAATGTCACCTTTCAATTTCTTTTATTTTGTTTTGTTAAATTAAATTAATTTATCTCATTTTACTTTTATGATATATTTACTTAATATTAATAAAAATAATTATTTTTATTTATGCCTATTTAATTTTTTAATTCAAAGAAATTCCGAACCATGTTTGATTGAGATGAAGAAAACGTGACTAGACTAGTCTAATTGAAATCTATCAAATTAAATATTTTATTTTTATTTTAAATTTTGTTATAATTTATCATTATTCTTCAAAGGTTTTTGTTTGATTTGATAATATTAAATTGCATTAATTTATCTTTTTTCAACATTAATATATATTTTTATTTAATATGAAAAAAATAACTTATGTTTATTTTCTTTATTAATTTGTGATAATTCTGAATAAGGTGTTATCATGACAAAACAAACATCGTTTGACTCATCTCGATGGGAACTCTTTTATTTAGTATTCAATTATATATTTTAAATATTACGTTTTCTTTTGTTTTGGTGCTCCCCATAGCTAATTTTGATTCATAGTAGATTTTCACTTCAAGTTTCTTCTGCTACTATATAGTATTTAATCTCATGTCATGTTTCTTTTACATTGCTTTGATTTTGTAATATGACGTCTCAATTTATCCAATTTTAGATTTAATATATAATTACATGATAACAATTTAACAATTTATTATTATTTCTATATATTCATAGTAATGATTTACAATAATTTCAAATGAGATTTGATTGAAATGAAACAAATGACATTGAATTCATATGGAAATGCTTGATCAAATTTAATATTCATTATTTGAATTATTTTGTTTGTGCTTTTGGCATGCTTTATGAAACATTTAGTTTCATACATTACATAATGATCTAGGATATTATACTCAAACTCCTTTGGTTCATGTAACAAAACTTTTCCATAAAATGTATCCCACTTTTTCAATTTTTTCACTTTGATTTGGTTATTTTACTATGATACAAAAAATCTATGTTCGTGCCATTTTTATATTACATAGTTTTGGTTACATTACATTAATTAAATTTATTTTCTTTTAGCTCTAATATTTATTTACATGATATTAAAATAATAATTTCATATTAGTTATGCTTTTTTAATTTCGTAATTTGCATAAATTAAAGGCCAACTTTTATAAAGAAGAAACAAAGTTCATTAAACTAGCTTTGGTAAACTCTATCTAATTAAGTAATTATTTGTAAGGGTTATCACAATTTTTGGGGATATTTAAGTTCACACCTACTTTATTGATCAAGGAAGTTACATTTGATCTCCTTTATATCTTGGAATGAAACATTTCTATAAAATTTATCTCATTTCTTAAATGTTTTTTTAAATCATTTGGTTATATTACATCACTTAAATCTATATAAATTTAAAATTAATATGAAATTTTTTATTATAAAAATAATGTTTTATTAATATTTAATTTTAATACTTTTTTATCTATAATAATTTCAAATTTGATCTGATTGAGTTGAAACAAATACTATTATACTTGCCATGACAGGCTCTATATAAAAAAATTTTTACTAAGATCTTGGGATCATAGATTTACAAAAAAATATATTGATTGTATTAATATGAAACCTAAATTTCCTCTCATTTCATCTTCCATATTTATTTCTCAAATTTTGAAAAATAATTTAATATTACTTATGCTCATCAAAGTTGGTAAAAAAAATAATTTAAAAAGCATGCACTTAGTCATATTAAATTTCCTTTTTATTTGATTTTATTTTTTTTGCGAGTTTTTTCATATTTCATAACATATTTCAATTCATGCATGATTTTTTAATTAATGATGTTATACTTGATCTTCTCCATATATTAGAAAGTAGCTCTCCTCTTTAGCTTGTCTAATTTCTTCAAATTTATTACTTTTATTTTGTTTTGTTATTTTGTAACTCTGAGTCTCCAATTGTGTGCCTTTCACATCAATTTGGCTTCGTAGTTTGACATTGCTTCAATTTAATTAATATTAAATTAACAATTTATTGTTACACATGTTTATTTAATTTTGCAGTTTTTAGCAACTCCAAACATAGTCCAATAAAGATGAAACAAACATTGTTGGATAGATTTCGATGACCCCACGAAGTTAAATATTAACTTTAGAATTTTAAATAACACATTTTATAGGGTTTTGGCATGCTTTGTGATGCACTTCAATTCCATCTTTATTTAACAATCAAGGTTCTTACACTCGATCTGTTTAGTATCCTAGAATGCATATTTGCAATATAATTTATTTTCTTTATTAAATTTGTTTTTGCTTTAAATTATTTGTATTACTATGAACCATTAATTCCCCTTGTATTTGACCTTTAGAAAAATTATATTTTGTTATATTACATCACAATTATTTTTAATTCTCTTGTGTTTTCAAATTCAACTCTCCTATGCAATTTGACGTAATTCTTATGTATTTTGGCTTAAATTTGTTTCTATTAAAATGTCACTTTAAGTCTCATGTCATATGATATTCTCATCTAACAAGATCTATCCAATTATATATTCATTCCTATATTTTTTTAATATTTTTTTTTGGAGTATTTTTTGTGATATTTCTATAAGTACATTATTTAATGATCAAGGGTCTTGCAGTTGACCTCCTTAAATTCATAGAATCAAAATTTCTTATAAACGTTATCTCATTTCAAAGATTATTTTACTTTTGCTTGGTTTTATGGTAATTAAACACTAATAATCATCTCATTCTAGCATTGCATCTTTTCTATTTTAGTTATAATACATTGATTAATTTAAAAATGTGATCTAATTCAGAAAACATAAGTGTTGTTTAATACTTTTTGATGAGCTCTACCCAAGCAAAATAGTCATTATTATATTTTTGTGTGTGTTAATTATTAAGGCTTTGGAGAGGTTTATGATGACTTTTCATTTATACATGTTTTGATGGTAAAATATATTACACTTGATTCCCAAATTTTCTTGGAAGGCAACTTTCTAATATACTTTAACCTTTTTTCAAATGATTTTATTTGATTTGTTTATATTATTTTGAAACTCTAACTCTAATTCATGTAGTAATTATAGCCCCTTGATTTTGTAATTTGTATTGCTTAAAATTATCTCATTTTGCTTTAATGGTATACTTACCTAAAATTAAAATAATATTTCATTTTTATTTATGCTTAATGTTTTTTTGTATGCATAAGAAAATTTAAATTTTGACTCATCAAGATCAAACAAATTTTATTAGATGAATATCAAAGAGATTTACCCACTTAGTCATTTCTACATTTCCAAATGATTTTTTCTAACATTTTGCGATGCTTTAAGAGACATTTTTATTTATATCTTATTTGATGATCACAAATATTGCACCCAATCTATTTATTTTACTTTATTGTGACTTTGTAATATAATTTATCCTATTTCATCAAATTGTTTGTTTTAATTTTGTATTTTTACAATGAAACCATAATTCCCCTTTTGGGTGAGATTTACATAATTTTTTATTTTTTTAGTATATTATAATAATTATTCATTTTAGATTTAATATACAGTAGCTTAATTTTAAAATACTAATTCATTAACATTTTTAATATTAACTAATAGCAATTACATACGATGTTTGATCAAGGAAAAAAGTCTCAGGACCCATCTCGACGAGCTCGTCCAATTGTATATATTTATTTTTTATAATTTTAATATATTTTATTTTTTAGTAATTTGGCTTAATATAAGAGAAATTTATTGAAAATTTAAATTTTAATTTATTACTTATTTTTTTATTTATTATTTTAATTCGCAATAAATTAAAATGAGGTTTGATTGATAACAAACAATATCTTTAAACTCATCTCTACAACTCCATCTAATTGAATATTTATTTCTATATTCCTAAGTTCTTTGGCTCATAGATTTTTGACATGATCTATGAGGCATTTAAATTCTTAATTTATTTAGCAATTAAAGATATTATTATCGATCTCTTTATTTATCTTAGAATGAAACGTTCTCAAATAACCTTTCTCATTTCTACAAACTTTTCACCTTGATTTAGTTATTCTACAATGAAACTCTAATTTTTCCTATATTATATATTTATTTAAAATTTAAATTTTAATTTTTGTAGATTAGTAATTTACAATAGTTCTAAACTTGTTTGAATCAAGATGAAACAAATTTTATTGGACTCAATATTCAATTAAATATTTTATTTTTAAGTTTTTAAATATTTTTTTCTTAAGTTTTGTCATGCTTTACAAAGCATTTCAATTTGTTGTTGATTTTATGATTAATGATGGTACACTAAATCTCCTCGAAATCATGGAATCCAACTTTTCAGTATCATTTAAAACAGTATTTAAATTTTTTTTTTTAATTTTATTATACCACAATGAAAGTCTTTTTCTATTTTAATGTACCTTTAGATCACTTGGATTTGCTAGATTGCATTGCTTCAATTTATCTCATATTAACTTTAATCTATGTTTTCCTAATATTAAAAGAATGTTTTATTAAATTTTTTCCTCGTTTAATTTGGTAATCTCATTATTCGAATGACACTTAATTGAGATGAAAAAAATATCATCGACCTATTCTTCATAAGCTCTATCTAATAAAATAACCTTTTTTATATTTTGCAATATTATTTTTTTAGAATTTTTTTAATATTGAGAAGGCAATTCGATATGTTTTAAATATGTACCATATTTTAAAACGTGCACATCAAACTCGATCTATTTAGGATCTTTGAATGTAACTCTTCTATACACTTTCGCACATTTGTTGAAGTTTTTTTGGCTTTGTTATATTTTTATGTAGCTCAAAATCGCCTCCAATAGGACATTATCCTCACTTTGATCTTTTTGGATAATAATGCTTCCATGTTGTTATTTCAGCTACAATTTTTATGGTTACTTAATATTAAATTATAATTTCTTATTATATGTGGTGACTTACTTTTGGTAATTCATAATATTTCTAAATGGGTATCAATCTGTATTAAATAATGAGCTTTATCCCAATAAATATTTCATTTTATTGTTTTTTAATAGCTTAGGTCTAAGGCTTTGTCTCAGTTTATAATACTTTTTTATTACATTAATTAATGATTAAGGATGTTAAACTCGATCCCTTTAAATTATTAGATGGTAACTTTCTTATATTATTTATCTTATTTTAAGAAAAGTTTCTCTTTCAATTTGATATATTATGATGAAACTCCGATTCTCCCTTTTCTTGCATTTATAATAGTTTTTTAAATAATATTATAAAATTAAATCCTTTTTCAAACTTAATACATATTTACTTAACATTAAACATTATGTTTTTGTTATAATTGGTTATTTATTCTATAAATTCATATTAATTCTGAATGGAGTCAAATTGAAAAAAACAAATATGTTTGTACTCATCATGGTTGATGATGTTACACTTCATTTATTTAGTTTCTTAGAATACAAGTTTTTTATACAACTGAAATCACTTCATCCATGTTTTCGTAATGAAGTTGTTATATTGCTATGAAACTGTTATTCTCGACATGTGTGGGCTTTAGATCACTTTGATTTGATTATATTAAATCACATTAATTTATCTCTCCTATATCTTTTTCTATATTTACTAAATGTTTAAAGGTGGTTCATTCTTATTTATATTTATTTACATCAGTATTTTGTTCTAATTCAAAATGATTTTTAAAATAGATGATATAAACATTTTTGTACTTGTCTCAATGAGCGATATACTAGTAAAAAGAATTTTAATATTTTAAAATATTTTCTATTTTTTTGCAAACTTTATAAGACATTTTAATTTTTAACTTATTTAATGACTGAAAAATTCACACTTAATATCCTTAGTATATTGGACAACACTTTTTTAAATGATCTGTTTCACTTCTTGACTTGTTTTACTTTGAATTAGTGAAATTAGTGCATAGCTTCAAATCTTTTCTCATGTCCCATTTACATCACTTTGATTTGATTATATCGAATTTCTTCAATTAAAAACATTTCAACACTAAAATATATTTACTAAAAAGAAATTTTTTTTTATAAATTTTTATTTGCATTTACTATGGTAATTCATTGTTTTTCCAAATGATTTTCAATCAAGGGAAAATAAAAATTACTAGTCCTATCTCCAAGAGCTCTATAGAACTAAAAATTCATTTACATATTTTAAATATTATAATTTCCTATGATTTTGATATATTTTATGAGGCATTTCCATTTATATGATGATGAAAATGTCAAGGATGTGAGATTCAATCTCATTTGTCTTGTAAAATGAAACATTGTCATATAATTAATCACTTACCTTAAAATTGTTTTAAAATTGTTTATATTTCTAAGAAAATTTAATTTTTATTACACATGACCCAAACAAAGCTTTTTTTTGTTATATTTCATTTTTGATGTTTATCCTATTTAAACTTTAATATATATATATATATATATATATATATATATATATATATATATATATATATATATATATATATATATATATATATATATATATATATATATATATATATATGTGTGTGTGTGTTTTTATATATGCTTTTTTAATGATTTATGCTACTTTAATTTGGGAATTTGCAGTAGTTCTAATATTGGTCTTGAATGAAATGAAACAAATATCATTAGACTGGTTTGACATGTCATATATAATTAAATACTCATATATAAGTTTTTAAATATTTTGTTTTCCATAGTGTTGGTATGCTTTATGAAATATTTAGAGTCAAGCCAGATTTGATTATCGAGGATGCTGTACTTGATGTCCTTAATGTGGTTGAGCGAATGCTTCCAATATACTTTATCTTCTTTTTTAAATTATTTGCCTTTATCTTGTTATTTTACCATAAAACTTTAATTCTCCTCTTCTATACCTTTGACATCATTTTTATTTGTTTATTTTCAATGCTTAAATTTACATCATTTTATCTTTAATATATAACCTTTGAATATTAAATGGATAATTTTTTAATATTCTTGCATATTTAAAAAAAGAATTCTTATTAAATCATAATAACATCTAAAAAATATTAATTAAGTATCTTGGGGTATAACTTTTCTATACAATTAAATCCTTTTCTATTTGAGAAAGAAGGATGATACACTATAAATTTTGTGTCGTGGGGTATAACTTTTTTATACTATAAATCTTGTTCTTCAAATTTTTGACTTTTATTTGTTTACATTACTATGTGCCTCTGAATCTCCTATCATTTGACATTTATTACAATTTGATTAGTTATATAACATTGTTTCAATTTATCTCATTTCAAAATCTTGCATATATTTGTCGAATATAAAAACAATAACTTATGCATACTTTCTTTAGATATTCATAGAACTGTAAATGAGCTTTCATTGAAACGTAGTATACATCATTGGAGTCATCTCGATGAGTTCTACTCAAAATAAATATCCATTTCATATAAATGTCCTTAGAAATTATTTTTTCTTTTGTAGATGTATGTGATATTTCAATTTGAACCTTTCTTGTTGATAAAGTATATTTCAATTTTTTTATTTAGTTATATTAATGTGTAACTCTAAATCACTACTTACATGACAATTTACCACTTTTTATTAGACAATATTACATTGCTTCTATTTGTCTCACCTTAACTTTAATATTTGCTTAATATTAAAATAATAAATATTATTATTTATATTTTTGTTATTAAGATTTCACAAAAATTCAAATTGTGGTTTGATTGAGAAGAAACAAATTGTAGGTGACTCATCTCAATAAGATCTATCTAATTTAAAGTTCATTTTTATAATACTTATTAATATATATTTTAAGATTTTGGCTAATTATGCATTTTTTTATTTACTTTTTTTATAATCAAGGTTGTTGTGCTAGATATCCTTAATATCTTTGAGTACAATATTTTCATATAATTTATCTTGTTTATTAAATGTCTTTGCTTTGATTTAGTTATGTTATTATCTTACTTTAGACCTCCTCACATGTAACATTTACATTAATTTGGTTGGGTTATATAAAAATACTTTAATGTTTTAATTTCAGCTTTAAAAAATATTTACTTAATATTAAAGTAATTATATATTATTATTTATACTTATTTATTATTGAAATTTATAATAATTTTAAATGACGTTTGATTAAGTTGAAACAAATATGGTCCAATTAGTCATACATTTTAATATTTTTATGAATTTTATATTCTAAGGCATTAGCATGCTGTTTGAGACATTTTTGTTTGCAGCTGCTTTGTTGATCATTGATGTTATTATCGACCTTAGTATCATAGAATGTAATTTTGTAAACAATTTATCCCATTTCTTCAAAATATTTGCCTTGTTTAGAATATGTTGTTATGATACTGTAATTCTCTTATCTTCAAACCCTCTTATCTTTTTGATATGGCCATATCATCATAATTTTTTAGACATTATGATTCATTCCAACTATTATAATGATGTTTTTTATATTCAGTCTTCTTAGTATTTTGGAAGTGTACTTTCCCAAAAAAATTATCTCCTTTTATGAGATCTTTCTCTTTTAATTGGTTATATATCTTTGAACACCTTATTATCTACTCAAGTGATGTTTTTATTTCTTTTATTTTTTTATATTATATTGCTTCAATTTAATTTATTTCTGCTCAATTTTTTATATTTTGAAATAAAATATTCTTTTTTTTTTATGTTTATGTAATTTCATAATTCATAGTAATTTCAAATTGTTTATTCTCAATGAGTTAAAAATTGTCAATTATGGTGATCATTTATTAAGATATTTAAATTTGCAACTGATTTGTTTATCAAGGATGTTACATTGATTTCATTTATATCTTACAGTTAAACTTTCCCATAAATGTGATCTCATTTTTTCAAAGTTTTTTATATATGTTATATGTATTATATTACTTTAATTTATTTAAATTAAAATTTTATTTTCATTCACTTAATATAAACATAATTATTTATTATTATTATTTTTTAATTAAGGTAAAAAATATTATTAGTCTCATCTTATGAAATATATGTTTTGAAGATTAATGATGTTTCACTTGATATTCATAAGAACTTGGAATCATACATTTTCATATAATTTATCTCATTTCTTCAAACTTTTCAATTCAATTTGATTATGTTAACAGGTAACTCTAAATCTCCACTCTAGTCACCTCTACATCACTTCAATTTATCTCATTTATGCATTAATGTATCATTTCTCAAAATTAAAAATAATAATTGATTATTTATTTTTCTTATTTACTTTGGTATTATTGTATTCATTTGAAATGATGTCGTATGGATAAAAAACAAACTTCATTGCACTCTTCTACACATGCTTTAAAATTAAATGTTCATTTTTTACTTTTTTTTAAATTATTTTTTCATAAGGATTATTGAATAAATAACATTGGGAACTCATAGTAATTCTAAATAGAAAATGACATAAATTAAATAATCATTACTAGACCGTCTTGAGAAGCATATATTGTATTGAATATTCATTTCAATTCTTAAAATTTTCTTGTTTATAGGATTCATTTTTATTAAATTTTTTAATGCTTCGTAAAATATTTCAATTTGTGCATAATATAATGAATGGTGATGATGCACTCAATTTTTCCTCAATATATTTCAAAGCAGCACTCCAATTTAGCCAATTTAACTCCTTCAAACTTCTCACAATTATTTAGTTTTATTACTTTGTAACACTAAATTTATTCTTGTGTGACCATGGCATTGCATCGGTTTGGTACTTTAACATTGATTTAATTTACCTATTTTTAGCATCAATTTACCTCATTACAATTATTTAGCTTTAAGGTTTTGGCATGCTTTATGATGCATTTCAATCCAAACTTGATTTGGCAATCGATATTGTTACACTTGATCTGTTCAAAATGTTTGAGTGCATCTTTTCAATATAATTTATTTTATTTTGCTAAAGTTTTTGCTTTGAACCTTTTATATTATAATGAAACCTTAGTTCACCTCTCATGTCACTTATATGTAGACCATATTTTGATATATTAAGTTATTTCAATTTATCTTATTTTAACATTATTATATTTTTACACATTACTAAAACAATAATCTAACAATATTATTATTTTTCATAAGTTGGTATTTTCTAGTAATTTTTATTGAGGTATAATCAAGGCAAAAAAATGTCATAGAGCTCATTTCAACTAGTATATCCAATTAAACATTAATTTTTTTATTTGTTAACACACTAATTTTTAAGATTTTGGCATGCTTTATGAAATATTTTGATTTATAATGTTTGATCATGAATATTGCCCCAGATTTAGTTAGTATCATGGCTTTCTCACACAATTTGTTTGGTTTCTTTAATTATATCTCTCCAATTTAATTATTTATACTTATTTAATTTCGTAATTCATAGTAAATAGAAATAAGGTACAATCAAGATGAAGGAAACTAAATGCACTAATCTCAACCTACTCTATGAAATAAAATGTTTGTCTTTATATTTTTAACATATTATATTTTCTATGATTTTAGCATTGTTTATAACACAATTGGATTATGCCTTATTTGATGTTTAATGATGTTACACTTGATCTTTTTTTTTTGAAACCAAGTTTCTTATATAATTTATCCTATGTCTTCAAATTTTTAGTATTAATTTGTTTATAATAAAATATGTCTCTAAACTACTTCTTCTATGAGTTTTACATCATTTTCAATTAGTTATACTTTATTTCTTCCACTTGTCTCATTTTGGACTTTGCAAATATTTATTTAATTTTAAAATTTTAAGTTATTATTATTTATTCCTGTTTCATTTCATCTTTATTGATGCTGATTAAGGCATAAAAAGCATCACTAGACTCGTCTAAACTGGATGTATCGAATTGAAATTTTAAATTTTTGTTTATAATATTTTATTCTCTAGTTTTGTTATGCTTTTTGAGTTATTTTGTTCCTACTTGATTGCATTTTCATGGATGTTACATTCAATCTATTTATTTTCTTGGAAGAAAACTTTCCCAATCTATTTATCCCAAGACTTCAAAATTTTCAATTTAAATTTGTTATATCACTAAACAGAATTCTCTTGTTCTATGGCATTTACATGATTTACATTTGGTTATCTTACATTGCTTCAACATATGGCATTTAAACATTATTATTTATTTATCAAATATAAAAATAGGAATTTTTTTTAATTAATTATTATTATTTAAATTGGCTTTAAGTATATATTCTAAATGAGGTCCAAATAAGGCAAAATATTGTCATTTAACTCGTCTCTATGAGTTTATTACAATTAAAAATCCATTTACATAACTTTATTATTTAATTTTTTAGGGCTTAGGCATGCTTTTGGGGATATCTTGATTTATACTATATTTATGTTTAAGCATGTTACAATCCATCTCCTTATTATCTTTGAATGCAAATTTTAAATGTAATATAAATTGGTTCTTCAAAGTTTTTGCTTTGAATTTTTTATAATTCAAAGTAACTTTATTTTTCTTCAATTATGGCAATTTCATCTCCTTTATTTTTTTATATTATATTTTTAAATTTTTTTTATTTTAGCATTAAAAATTATTTTCTCTTTTTGAAAATAATAATATAATTTTGTTTATTTTACTTTGGTAAATTGCAGTAATTCAAAATAGTTTTTTATTAAGGTAAAACAAATATAGTTGTACTCATGTTGACAAGTCTGTCCAATTAAGTATTCATTTTAATTTTTTTAAAATATTTTATTTTATCCATCTTTGGTATGTTTTGTAAGATATTTCTATTAGTACATTATTTGATGATCGAGAATTAAAAATTTCACCTCCTTAATTTCATGTAATAAAAATTTCTTATATTATTTATCTCATTTCTATAAATGTTTTGCTTTAATTACTTATATTATAATAAAACTTTAATTATCCTCTTATGTTGCCTTTAAATTAATTTAACTTTAGTTATATTGCATGACTTCATTTTATCTCACTTATGGTTTTATATATTTTTTTTCTATAAAATAAATTGAACATTTATTATTATTTTTTCTTATTTAATTTAGTAATTTGCTATTATAACAAAAGAAGTCTAATCAAGAGAAAACAAAAGTTTTTAAATCTTCTTGCTAAGATCTACAAAATTAAATAGGTTTTATGAAATAGGTTTTTAAATCTTATTATGTAACTCAATCTCTCTACTATGATGGAATTTAACATTGAAGTACAATTTATCTCGTTATTTTAAATAGTTTTCCTTAATTTTGTTATGCTACTATAAAACTGCTATTCTTTTATCATGTAATATTTTCATCACTTTGATTTATTTTGATTTTTTGCTATAATTTATCTC
Source organism: Vanilla planifolia (assembly GCA_023846275.1). NCBI lineage: Eukaryota > Viridiplantae > Streptophyta > Magnoliopsida > Asparagales > Orchidaceae > Vanilla > Vanilla planifolia. Next base: position 387,045 of record JAIUJO010000294.1, read on the forward strand.
ATTTCAACTTTAAAATATATTTAATTGATATTAAAATGACAATTTATTATTTTTATACTTATTTATATTTGTAATTATCAAAATCTAAAAAAAAGTTCAATCGAGATGAAACAAACATTATAACCTTTTTCTTGATGAGCTCTATCTAATAAATATTCCTATTTATATTTTAAAATATTTTGTTAACATATGGTATAATTTACAAGGAATTTTTATTTATGCAGCTTTTAACAATTGAGGATGTTGCACTCGATCCCCTAAATTTGACGGAATGAAACACTCTTTCAAAGCATCGCTCATTTCTTTAAATATTTTTTTGTTATGTTATTATAGCCATAAATGTCCTCTTGACTAACTTACCATCTCTCTGATTGGGTTATATATTAATGCTTCAATTTATCTTATTTAAGTTTTAATGTTTTGGTTTTGTAAAATTGAAATGATTATTCTTTATTATTTATGTTCATTTACTTTGGTAATTCATAGGAATTCTAAGCATGGTCTTAACCATATGAAATAAAGGTCTCTAAATTCATCAAAATGAGCCCTACAGAATTAAATATGTAATTTAAATTTTTAAATATTTTATGATCTAGGGACTTGGCTCTCTTTTATGAGACATTTTTGTTTTTACTTCATCTAATATTAGACATTTTTGCACTTGATCCCTTTTTATTCTTTGGTTTCAAGTTTCTTTTAAATTGTCTTATTTGTTCAAATTTTTTAAATTTTGTTATATTATATTAAAACTCTACTTCTTTTGTCATGTAACATTTATAGCATTTTTATTTGATAATATTATATTGAATAAATTTTCTTCGTTTCAACTTTAATATATATATATATATTCTAAAATTTAAAAATATTTTTTTGTTGTTATTATTGATTATTTACCTGCAAATTCAATATAACTACAAATAGAGTCTAACCTAGAAAAAATAAATATCTTTGGACACTTCTCAATAACCTCCATATAATTATATACTCATTTTTTATTTTTTCTAAATTTAATTTTCTATGAAATTAGAATCATTTATAAAAAAAATTTCGCAAAAATTAAAATATTATTTAACTTTTTTATTTTTTCTTATTTACTTGGGTAATGTATAAAATTTAGAAAAGTGGTCTGACAAAAAAACAATGTCTTTACATGGATTTTGGATAAGCCCATCAAGTTAAAAATCGAATTTTTTAGTTTTTAAATATTTTATATTTTATTTTTGTTCAATCTATAAGTTATTTTTATTATTTCATTTTTTCATTTTAAGGATATTATACTATAACTTTTTATTGTTGTATAATTCAACTTTCTAGTCATATTTATCTTTCTTCTCCAAATTTTTTACTTTTATTTGGTTATGTCACTATGGAGCTGCAATTCCCCACTTGAGTGATTTTTACATTATTTTTATTTAGTTATTTTATATTTTTTGCCTTTTGGTTTGGTTTGGTGAAGAGGAAACAAACATTATTGAACAATGTCAAAGTGGCTCTATCGAATAAAATATTTTATTTTATATTATTAAATACTTTATTTTCTTGATTTTTTGCATTCTTTATAGGGCATTTCAATTCAATATTTATATGGGGGTGTTAGATTAAGCACTAAATCTTAATACTATCATGAAATTCAACTTTTTAATAAAATTTATCAAATTGTTTAAAAATTTTACTTTTATTTAAATGTAACAATATGAAGCTTGAATTGCCTTCTCATGTATCCCTAACTTTGCTTTATTATTTTTTATTGTTTCAATTTATCTCATTTCATCATTAATTTATATTTACATAATATTTGAATAATAACTTATTATTATTTTTATTTACTTTATTTTTGTAATTAAAAGTAATTAAAAACTAAGATTAATTAAGATGAATCCAATATTTTTTGGCTTCTCTAACTTCCTCTATCTAATAAAACATTTATTTTTCCACATTTATATATTTTATTTTTAAAATTTTTCCAATGTTTTCTAGACTTTTCAAATTGCTCCATATTAGTTGATTGAGGATGGTACACTTGAACACTTTAGAATCAGGGAAGGAAACTTTCCCACTTGTTTATGTCATTTCTTCAATTTTTGTATTTGGCTATATTCCTTTAGATCTTGAAATCTCCTCTTTTATGATATTGACATCACTTTTATTTTGTTATGTTCATTATTATTTAATTTTTGTTTTTTTTGTAGTTCTTAGTAATCCCAAAGGAAAACCAATCAAGGCAAAACTAATGTCATTTACGTATTCTTAGCAAACTAATTCTAATTAAATATCCATTTTTTATAGACTTAAGTATTTTATTTTTTAAGTTTTTATCATTTTTAACGTGACCTTTTCATTTTTACATATTTTGATGATTGTGTGGATGTTACACTTGATCTCTTTAGTATCTTAGTACCTTGTTTTTATTCATTTTGATATTGCAATAATAACATATTTTTTGTGTTATTGTTTAATTTAATAACTTTTTGTAATTCAAATCAAGGTTTCATTAAGAGTAAACAATAGTCATTGGACTCATCTCAATAAGCTATATCCAACTAAAGATTCATGCTTTCTAAGATATTTTTTTTTACAAACTTTTGGGTCATTTTATAAGACAACAATTTGTGTATGATTTGATGATTGATGATGTCATACTTGATTTCTTGAATATTTTTTAGTCCAAATTTTTTGTATAATTTATATCATTAATATAAAAGTTTCTATTTGATTTACTTATATTACTAATAAACTATAAATCTAATATTGTGTAGTCCTTATATCGTTCTGATTTGTTTGTATAACATTACCTTGATTTACCACATTTTAACTTCGTTGCATTTTTACTAGACCTTAAAATAATAATATTTTTTTTTACCAATTTAATTAGGAAATCTATTAAAATTACAAATGATGTCTTATTGAGATAAAATAATTGTCATTTAACTCATTTCAACCAACCAATTAAATATTCATTTTGATATTTTTGAATAATTTTTTTTCAAATATTTTGCCATGCTTTATGTAAATTTTTTTATTCGCACCACATTTGATCAATGAAGATGTCAAACACCATCTCCTTAGTGTCTTGAAATGAAACATTTCAATATAATTATCTAATGTCTTCAAATGTTTTGCATTTATTTTTTTATTTTACTAAAAAAGTCTAATTTTTTATATTATGACTCTATTGTTTTCATTTAATTATATTACATTGTTTTAATTATTTCTTTTAACAATTATTATACAATTACTTAATATAAAATAATTTTTTTTAATTATATATGCTAATTTTATCTTATAATTTATAGGTAATTCTAAAAAAGGATTGATAGAGATGAAGCAAAATTTAATGGAGTCATCTCGATGAGCTCTATTTATTTAAATTTTTATTTCTATATTTATAAATATTTAACTTTCAAGAGTTTTGGCATATTTTATAAGATATTTTGATTCTTTCCTATTTTAATGATCTTGGATAATTCATCTGATCTTCTTTGCATCCTATAATATGACTTTCTTATGCACTTTATCACATTTTTTCAAGTTTTTTCTTTGACTTTTGTTGCATTAAAGTGTAACTCTAAATCTCCTCTTTTGTGACCTTAACATCACCTTGATTTGTTTAAATTATATTGATTCAATATATATAATTTTGCCTTTCATAAATATAAATTTGATATTAATTTAATAATTACTATTATTTATTCTTATTTCTTTTTATAACTTTTGATAGTCTTAAATGAGGTCTGTTCAAGATGAAAGTAATATTTTTTGACTGGTCTAGATAACTAATATCAAATTAAATATTTATTTATTATGTTTTTAAAAGTTTTATTTTGTTGGTCTTTGGTAAGCTTTACAAGATGTTTTCATTTATGGATGATATAATGATCATGGATGTTTATTTAGTTAAATAATGTTTTTTTTAATTTACCTCATTTTAGTTATAATATATATTTACTTAACATTAAAATGACAATTCATTAAAATTTTTTCCTATTTAATTTTGTAGTTCTTAGTAATTTCCAAATCAAGCACTATTGAGATGTAACAAATGTGGTTGGACTCAACTTGATAACTTCTACACAATTAATTATTCATTTTTTTTCTAAATGTTTTTAATTTTTTTAACTTTAATTGTTTTATTTGATGTTGTATTTTCTACCTATTGCTAACAATTGAGGATATTACAATTGATTTATTTATGTCTGGGAATACAATGTTTTTTTACAATTTATCTAGTTTTGTAAAATGTTTCATTGTGTAACACACAATATCCTTTTTTGTGACTATTAAATCATGCTAAATTTGTTATATAATGTTTCTTCAATTTTTTTTCATTTCAACTTTAATGAAAATGCTATTATTATTAGAGTAGAATTCTATTATTATATATTCTTATTTTATTTTTGTAATTGATAGCAATGTCAAACAAGCACCAATTAAGAAGAAATAGACTTAAATGGTCTCATGTTGAGGAAAACTGTCAAACTAAATAATAAATTTTATATTTTTAAAAATTATGATGCACTTTACGAGACATTTGAAATAATACCTTATTTCATTATTGAGTTTATTACACTTGATGACCTAATTTTAATGGAATATAACTTTCATGTAAACTTTACCTTATTTTAAAGAGTTTTTTCATTGAATTGGTCTTATACTATTAAACTCAAATTCTACTATCATGTCACGTTTGCATTTTTTTGTATTGCTTATGTTAAATCTCTTAAAATCACAAAATTTCAACTTTATTGTAGGTTAATTGAATTTTTAAATAATAATTTATATATACTAATGCTTATTTAAATAGGTTTATACTATTAATTCTAGGTGATGACTGATCAAAACAAAATAAATATTGTTGAACTAATCTTGATTAGCTTTATCCTTTCAAACATTAATTTTTAATATTTTAAATATTTTATTTTCTAGATTTTGGCATACTTAATGGAAAGTTCCTTTTTTACATTATTTTGATAGTTGAGAACATTACACTTAATTTCTTTAATATTTTTCATTACAATTTTCCATTGTGATTTATCTAATTTTTATCTAAAGTTTCAATTTGATTTTTGTCATACTATAATGCAAATGCATATCTCATCTTGTGTGACCTTTACATCATTGTTATTTGGTGATAATATAATGCTTCAATTTATCTAAGTTTACTTTATTAGAATTTCACTTAATAATAAAAAAATAATTAATTGTTATCTAACTTTATGTATTTCATAATTCATGGAACTTACAAACAAGGTCTAATTAAGACAAGACAAGCATGATTGGCCTCATCATGATAAGATCTATCTAGTTAAATATTCCTTCATATATCTCGAAGTTTTTTATTTTCTAAGATGCTAGAATACTTCGCAAGAAATTCACTTCTGTTACTATGTAAAAACATAATTTATTTCAAGTTTAAAAATAATAATTTGTTATTTCTCTTTAGTAAATTACAATGCAATATTTTCGTACAATTTATCTCATTTCTACAAATTTTTCACTCTGATTTTGTTATGTTACTATGTAAAACAAAATATTCTCTAATGTGACTCATCATTATGCTTTAGTTATATTACACAACGTCAATTTATTTCATCCTACCTTTAATATATATATTTCCTTTAAATAAAAACAATAAATTATTAATATTTATGTCTATTTTAGTCAATAATTTCTAGTAATTCAAAATGAAGTGCTATTTTTTATTGTGAAACTCTAAATTTCCACTCGTGCAAACTTGCATCATTTTAGGGCAATTAGTATTTTATCGTAATATAACAAAACGAAATGGACATTTTTAGGAAAAGTGATAAGTTTCACGAGAACATTGCATTCTAGTGTGCTAAAAGTAAAAATATTCAATACTTTAATTACTACAAATGGTAGAGCTAAATAAATATAAACAAAAAAACTAATTATTTTTTAAAATAAAATTAATTGCAAATAGAAATATCTTGCAAAAAATGATAAAACATAGAAAATAAAATAGTGAAAATAAAAATTAAATAATTAATAATATAGAGCTCATTGAGGCAACCTTAATGATATTTGTTTAGTCTAACTCAGACCACCTTTGGATATATTGTGAATTACTAAACTAAATAAGTATTAATTATTTAAAAATATAGTAAATATATATTATGTTGAAATGAAATTAATTGTAGTAATGTAATGTAACCAAGTAAACTGATGTAAACATAACATGCTAGAGGAATTGAAGTTACATAATAATATAACCTAATTAATGTAAAAAAAATATAGAAATAAGATAACCCTTTTACAAAAGTTGTATTAAAAGATAGTAAAGAGATTGAGCGTAACATTCTTGATCAATAAATTAAGAAGGAATCAAAATGTCTCATAAATCTTTTCTTAAGAAAACATAGAACATTTTAAATGTAAACATTAAAGTTTTATTGCTTGGCCCCATTTAGATGAGTCCAATGATGTTTATTTTTTCTTAATAATAACTCATGGAATTATTGTAAATTATGAAATTAAATAAGATTAAATAATAGCCAGATATTTTTTTAATATACAGTAATTGTGTATTAAAGGTTAAATATGATACATTAAGATAATATATTGAAATGAAATCTTCATTACCTAAATATCTTAGAACGTAACTTTTCCATTAAATTAATCTCATTACTTCAAACATTTAACTTTAATTGTGTTAAACTATAATTCTTAATGATGTTCGATCAAGCTGAAACAAACATCATTAGATTTACCTCAATGAACTCTATTAAATTAAACATAGATTATTTTTTAGTTTTTAAATATTTTATTTGTATCATTTTTTCATACCTTACATGTCTTTTTTATTTGTGCCTGTATTAACAATATGGAATGTTATACCTATATCCTTGGTCTCTTAGTATACAACTTTTACATATAATTTATCTCATTATCAATTTTTTTTTATTAGTTTATAATATATATCCTCAATTTGTCTCATGTAATCTATAATATATATTTATTTTATATTAACATGAAAATTTCTAATTTTTTATGATTTATTATATTTGTGATTAGTAGAAATTCAAAACGAGGTCTAATAGAGATTAAAAAAACATCAATGTGTTGATTTTAATGAGTTATATTGAATTATCAAAACCTTTGTCTATTTTTAAATATTTAATAGTTTTGAAATGCTTCATAAGGCATTCAATTCATAACTAATTTGAGGATAAAAGATACCATGCTTGAAATACTTAGAACCTTGTATTAGAATCACATACAATTTATCAAATATTTTATTAAGATTTATTTTTATAATTCATTGTAATTCTAAATGAAGTCAAATATATGTGGTACAAACATCATTGGACCTTTGGTGATGACCAATATCAATTTAAATATTGATTTTTTATTTTTAAATATTTTATTTTGCATGTTTTTTGCATGTTTAGGAGATATTTTCATTCATACTTTTTTAACAACCTAGAATGTTAAACTATATCCCTTTAGTATCCTAAAATATAACATTCATGTACCATTTATCACATTTCTTCTATTTTTTCCACTTATTTTGATTATATTACAATATAAAAAAATCTTAATTTGTTTGGCCTATAAAAATCTTTGTTTTCTTTTATTAAATTGCATAAATTTATCTCATTTCACATTTAGCATAAATTTAATTAATATTTAAATAATAAATATTATATTTTATACATATTTAAATGTGCAATTCACTATTATTTGAAATGAAGTCTGATTGAGATGTGATAAATGCCATTAAGATGAACTCTTTATCAAATAAAGTAATTATTTATTATATCTTTTATATTTTTTTCTAGTTTGTAGACACACTTTTCTAATATTTAAATTCATTATTGAATTGATGATAACAAATGTTACACTTGAACTTCTTGGTGTCTTGGAATGGAACTTTTCCACATAATTTATCTCATTTTTTAAAATATTTTTCTTTTATTTGGTTATATTAATACATGACTCAAATTTGCCACTCATATGACATTTTTGTTAATTTGATTTTGCTATATTTCAAGACATAAACTTATCCTATTTTAGCTTTAACTAATCTTTTCATAATATTAATGTGCAATTTCAATCGAGCAATTAAAAGTAATTTTGAACCATGTCTAATCGAGATGAATCTAATGTCATTGAACCCATTTATAGGATCTTTATCTAATTAAATATATGATTTTTTTCTCATTATTTGCAAGACATTTTAACTCATATATGATTTGTCATTTAAGAATATTAAACTCTTTTAGAATGTAGGAGACTAACTTTTCCTTCTAATTTTGTGCATTTTTTAAAATGCTTTGCTTTGATATCATTAAAATACTATAAACATCGAAGCTCCTCTTGTGTGACATTTATATTTATTTAGTTCGAGTATATGTCATTAGTTTGGTTTATCTTATTTTACTTTAATATATATTTTCTCAATATTAAAAAATTATTTTATTGTCATGCTTGCTTTTTTTTTTGTAACTTTAATGCAATTTTAAATAAGGTATAATAGAAATGTCATAAACATCATCATAATGATCCTAAAATGTTTAATTGAATTAAATAAACATTTCTAAATTTTAAATATTTTATTTTCAAAGGTTTTTTCTACTGTATCAAGTATTTCTATTCATACCTTATTTGATGATTGAAATTTTTTCAATCAACATCATGATTATCTTCCAATATGATTTTTTGTATAATTTGTCACATTTATGGAAAAAAGATTCAATTTGATTGTATTAATATGGAACTCAGTATCTTCTATTATTTAACATTTATATTTTTTTTATTTTGTTATATTTTATTATATCAAATTATTTCATTTTTAGTTTTATTATAAATTTCAATAAAATTAAAATAATATTTTTTTGATATTTAATTCTTATTTCACTCAACAAGCTCTATCTAATAAAAAGTCTTTTTATTTTAAATATTTGTCAAATTATTTGTTTCATTTTTTTAATTATTATGTAACTCTAATTCACATCTCGTGTGACCTTGACAACTTTTTGATTTGTTTATGTTACATTTCTTACTTACATGTAAATTTGGACTTATTACTTATTTACTATCAATTAAAATAAAAATTTATTATAATAATTACTTGTTTAATTTTGTAAACAATAGTATCCCAAACTAAGTGTGATAAGGATGGAACATAGCTCATTAGACTTAGCACGATGAGCTCTATTAAATTAAATATTTACTTCAATTTTAATGATATTAATTTGTAAGGTTTTGGTAAACCTTTACTAGGTATTTTCTTACTTGCATGTCTTGCTAATTGATAATATAACACTCTACCTCCATAATGTCCTTGAAATGCAGCATTCCTTTTACAATTTATTTAATTTTTGAGAATCTTTTTTGACATGGTTGTATCATCTTTCTTAAATTTATACTTTAGCTTCTATATATACACAACTAATAATAAAAAAGCCTTAGTAATATTTCTAATCTTTTAGATTTACAATTCATTACAATTTTGGATGAGGTCCATTGGAGATAGTAGAACTATCATGATAATCATCTCTAAAAGATTTAGAAAATTAAATATTAATTTTTTATTTCAAATATTTTATCTTCAAACACTTGGCATAATTTATGAGGCATTTAAACTTCAAACAAGATTTCACTATTAAGGATATCGGCTCTATCTCTATACTATATTGGAATGCAACTTTCACATTAAAAATATCAAATTTTCTAAAAGTTTTCATTTTGATTTAGCTATATAAATATGTGGCTCTAAGTCTCCTATTATGTGATATTTATTGATGTTTTAATTTGTGATATTATCTTGCATCAATCTATCTCTTTTCATAATTAATATATATTTTTATAATATAGAAATAATAATTTATTATTATCTATTCTTATTTTTTTGGTATTCTTTGTAATTCAAAATAAAGTATGATTTAGATGGAAAATAGTTTTTGACTCATCTCAACGAAATTAATCAAAATAAAAATATATTGTTATATTTTGAAATATTTTACTTTGTAAAATAATGTCATAATTGTTATATATTTTTATTTGCAATTTATTTTTTTTGACTCATCTCAACTTCAAATGACATTAATTTTCTTATGTTAAGGTTCTTCAATTTATTTTTTTTAACTTTGATAAATACATATATATATATATATATATTGAAATATTTATTTTGTAAAATCATGGTATAAGTGTTAGAAATTTTTTCTTATTACTATTAAAATAATAATTATTTTTTTATTAATTATTTAATTTTGTAATTCATAGTTACTCTAAAATAATTCTATTTGAGTTGTAATAGTCCTTGTTTGAATTGTCTCAAAAAGCCCTATCAGATTAAAAGTATAATTTTATATTTTCAAGATCATACTTTTTATGTTTTGATCATGCTTTATAAGATGTTTTGATTTCTATCTTATTTGATGATTGAGGAGTTAATCTTGATCTCTTCAGTTTCTTGCAAGGCAACTTGTCTACACAATTTAATTCGTTCTTGAAATATTTCTCTTTCATAAGGACATATTGCTATGAAACTCTAACTTGCCACCCATTCCACATTTATGTTATTTGTTTTTACTAAATTTCATTCTTACAATTGATCTAAATTTATCTTTATTTAATATTTAAATAAAATTTCAAAAATTTAATATTATTTATGCCTATTACATTGACAATAATAAAAATGGCTAATGATATTATATCAAAATGAAACAAATGTCACTCAAAATGACTTGATGAAATATATCTTATTAAATATTAATTTTTATTCTTTAAATATTTTATTTTTTAGGGCTTTGTGAGGACCTTAGTAATGTTTTTGATTCATTAATGACATGATGATGGTGATTTTACACTCAATTTCATCGATGTCTTTGAATGCCAGTGTTTCTATTAATTTGTTTTATTTCTACAAATGATTTTATAATTTATTATACTATCATGAAAATCTTATTCTCTTGTTATCTGACCTTTAGATTGTTTAAATTTAGTCAAGTTAAATTTATTAATTTGATATCATATAGGCATTAATATATTATTTTTTAAAATTAAAAATAATTTTTTTGCTTATTTTTGTTGTAATTTGTAATAATCCCTAACAAGTCCCAATCAAGACCAAGTAAACAATACTGGAGTCATCTGAACGACCTCTATCTTATTAAATATTTATTAAAATATTTTGAAATACTTTGTTTTGTTAGGTTTTTGCATGTCTTATGACACATATGATTCAGACTTGATTTGATGGCCTAGGGTGTTAGATTTGTTCTTAATAGAGTCTTTGAATTTAATTTTTTTTTTTTTGGAAAAGTTGCATCATTTCTTTTATGTTTTGCTCTAACTTGGTTGCATCAATGTGGAACTCTAACTCTTTGACGTGCCCTTTGTGTCAATTTACTATCACCACATTACATTGATTTAATTTATCTAATTTTAGTTTTAATATATATTTACTTAATATCAAAAAAATAATTTATTCTTCTTTGTCCATATTTTCATTGTTAATTGAAAAAAATAAAATACTGCCAAATATAAATGAAACAAGCTTTCTTGGAAATATTTTGACAAACTGTATAAAATAAACTATACCTTTTTGTATTTTAAATATTTTATAAGGTTTTTAGCTGCTTTCCAACATTTTATTTTTACCTAAATTGATAATAATTGAAGCTACATTTGATCATCTAAGTATCTTGGACTTTCATTTTCATATAAAATATTTATCATTTCCTCAAATTCTTTTCTTTCATTTGGTTATATAATAATAAAAATTGAGTACTCTATGTGACATTAACCTCTGTTTCATTAGGTTATGCACATTGAATCAATTTATTTCAATTTAGTTTTAAAGTATTTAATTAAAATTAAAATAATAATTTATTTTATTTTTTCTTATTTTATTTGGTAACTTATGGTAACTTTATATGAGGTTTTGATCAATAGATGTAAAACATCATTCGATTAGTCTCAATGGGCACTATATACGTAAATTTTTATTTTTTTAAATTTTTACAAAATATTTTTTTATAGTTTTGGCACTCTTTATTTGACATTTAGAGTTGTATCTTTTTTGATGTTTGGAGATGTTAGGCATGATCTTAGTTTTAACCTGCAATGTAATTTCCTAAACAATCCATCTCAATCCTTCAAATGTTTCCCTTAATTTTTATTTTATTATTTTGAAACATTAAATCTTCTTTCAAGCCACATACACATACCTTTAAATTAGTTGTATTATATTGCTTCAATTTATCCAATTTTAGAAAAAACTTAAATTAACTTAATATAAAAATTGTAATTTATTATTATTACATTTGTTTAGTTTAGTATTTTATTGTAATTATACATGAGTTTTGAATAAGGGAAAAAATGTTGTTAAACTCATTTAATGTGATCAACATAACTAAATATATATTTTAATATTTTTAATTATTTTTGTCTCTAAAGACGTTTTGAGTCTTACAGGATTTAACATCATGGTTGTTCGACTCAATCTTAATATTTTGGAATGCATATTTCGATATTACTAAAATTGTGATAGTCCTGTCTTGTGATGTAAACATTGCCATAATTTCATTATATTATGTCGTTTAAATTTATCTAATTTTAACTTTGATATATATTTACCCCTTAAAACTTGAATAGTATTTACATAATATTGAAATAATACTTTATTATTATTATTATTATTTATTTACATTTGTAATCATACTAATTCTAAACATGGTCAATCCAAAATAAAACAAAGTTTGTTAGAATCATCCATATGACTTTTATCAAATTGAATATTCATTTTTATACAATTAAATATTCTATTTTCAAGTTTTTCCCACATTTTACATGCTATTTTTGCTTTAATAAATTTAATTATCAAGGATGTTCCACTTGAATCTCTGTGCTATCTTTGAATGTAACTTTCTTATGCAATTAATCTCATTTCTTCAAAGTATTTTCTTAGAATTGTTTATTTTACTATAGAATTCTAATTCTATAATGATGTGACTTTCAAATTGATTTGGTTATATGACATTGCTTAAATTTATCTCATTTCATATTTAAATATTTTTTGATTATTATTAAAAATAATGCAATATCGTCATTTATTCATATTTACTTTAATAATTTGTAGTAACTCCATACTAGGCTTCGTCGAGAAGAAACAAGCACTGAGAAACTCATCCTAAAGGGCTTTATCCTATTAAAACATTCCATTTTATATTTTCAAATTCTTCATTTAAAGTATTTTGAAATGTTTTTGGCTATTTTCTAATTCTTACATGATTTGAAGAATGACCATGTTAAGCTGAATCTGCTCAGTGTCTTAGAATAAAACATTCTATACAATTTATCTAATTTCTTCAAAATTTTAATTTTTATTTTATTAAATTACTATGTTAATCAAAATAATATCTTGTGTAACCTTCAAATTTCCTTGACTTAGCTATGTTATATTTCTTTAATTTACCTTATTTTAAGCAATGAAATGCTAATGTTTTTTAAAATATTCATTTTATATTTTTAAATTATTTTTAGTTTAAGTATTTTAGAATGATTTATAAGACATTTTGATTCATACTTGATTTCATATTCGAGAATATTAAATATGATCTTCTTATAGCCAATGCATACAAATTCCCAAAAATTTTATCGAATTTTCTTAAAGTTTTTCTTTAGTTTGCTATAATACTAATTAACTATGTGTTATATTTCTTATGACAAATACATTACTTTTATTTTGTTTTATTTTATTACATAAATTTATCTTATTTGAACTACAAAATGTATTTACATTATACTAAAATGATAATTTGTTATTACTTCTAGTTATTTAGTTTATAATTCATAGTAATTCGAAATGAGATTTGATTAAGATGAATAAAACATCATTTGAATAGTCACAATGGCTGTATCTAATTAAAAAATAATTTTTAATATTTCTAATTTTCTTTATTTTTTATTGTTTTCAAATGCTTAATAAATATTTTTATTCACACATAATTTGATGATTGAGACTGTTAGACCATATCTCATTAATATCTTTAAATGAAACTTTATTGCTAAATTTATCGTACTTGAATTCGTAATAATACTATGAAACTAAAATTCTTCTTTCATGTGACCTTTATATCACTTTGATTTGATTATTTTTAAATTAGTACAATTTATAACCAATTCTACTTTAATATTTATATACTTATTATGTTAATAATTATTTATCATTATTTAAGATTATTTACGATTATTTACAATGGCAATTCGCAGAAATTCTAAGGTGGATCTATCAGGAAAAAAATCAATGTTAATGGACCCAACTTATTGTGCTATATCAAATAAAAATTTTTTATTATTAATACTTTATTTTTTACTATTTTGGCTTACCTTTCATGAAATCTTTATTTTTATCTTATTATGCAATTGAGAATATTTCACTTGATATTGTTGGTGTCCTGGAAAGACATTTTCTTATATGATTTGTTTCATTTCATCAAAGTCTTTGCTTTGATTTGATTATATTACTATGATACCCTAATTCTTCTCTCTCATGACCTAAACATAACATTGATTTGTTTATACAAAAATTTGAAATTTATTTTATTTTAGATTTATTTTTTTTATTAATAATCAAATAATAAGTTTTTTAAAAAATTTGGTAATTTGCATTAATTTCAAAGAAATAAACAGGACAAAACAAATAATGTTGCACTCATCACAACAAACTTTATCAAATTAAGCATTCATTTTTATATTTTTTTTAGACTTCTTTCTAAGATTTAGACTTGTTTTATAATTAATTTTTATTTGTACATGATTTGGTAATTGACAATCAAATTTCCTGAACTGTATATCTCATTTCTAAAAATGTTTTGTAATGATTTGGCAATATTATATTTTTTCATTTTATATAATTTATCTTTCATATATATATATATGAGTAATATTAAAAAATATTTTATCTTTATGTTTCATTTTTTTACATTTCTATTTGGTGTTAAATTCAAGCAACATCTAATCATGACGACACAAATTGTTTTTATATATTTTATTTTCTATTGTTTTTTCATGTTTTATGAGACATTTGAATTCATATCTTGTTTGATGATAAAAAAAGTTGCACTCTTCTCTATATTATCTTGGAATACGAGTTTCTTTTGTAAATTATCTTATTTTTTTCAAATATTTTATTTTTATTTGGTTATATTACATTTCAACTTTAAACCTCTTATAGTGTCAAATATACATCAATTTCAATTTCTAACATTCTATTGCATCAATTTATTTTATTTTTGCTTTAATCTATATATTTGTTTATTATTAAAATATTTATTTATTATTATGAATGTTTTTTATTTTTATCAATCTTCGTAATTTAAATTAACATGTGATCGAGATGAAAAGAACACTATTGGACTATGTTAATGAACTCTATTAAATAAAATTTATTTTTATATATGATGCCCTTGCTAATATGAAATGCAACTTTCCCACACGGTTAAACTTATTCTTTCAATATTTTAACTCTGATTTGCTTATTAGTCCTTGCTTTAGTTTGTCTCATTTTAGCAATAGTATATTTTTATATAATATTAAAATGAACATCATTGGACTTACCTTGATCACCTATAGGTAATTAAATATTTTGTTTTATATTTTAAATTATGTTTTTAAAGACTTTATTTACTAGATATTTTGAGTCATACACACATGAACAATCTAGAATATTACAATCCAACCCCTTAATATCTTCGAATGTAACTTTTTGGCATAATTTATCTTATTTCTTCCAATACTTTTCTCTAATTTGGCTATATTATCATATGACCATAAAATTGTAATGGTATGAATTTTTTGATGCTTTATTTAGTTATACCATATTCCTTAAATTTATCTCATTTCTAATTTAATATATATTTAATAATATTATTATTTATTATTATTAACTTTGTAATTCAAAATAACTATAATCATATTCTAATCAACATGTAACACAGTTCATTACACTCATTTCAAAACCTTTATCAATTAAAATATTCCTTTTCATGTTTTTAAGTATTTTTTTCTAGTGTTTTGCAATTCCTTATAAGAAATTTAACTTTGCAACCAGATTTAATGATATGGAAAATGATGCACTCAATCTGTGATGTATCTTGGAAGAAAATTTTTTATATAATTTTTCCTCATTTCCTTATAGGTTTTTCTTTGATTTGGTTATATTAATATTTAGTCATACATTGATTTGAATTCGTTGTATTACATTACATGAATTCAATTAATTTAAGCTATAACATACCTTCACATGATGTTAAAATAATAATTTATTATGTTTTATGCTGATTTACTTTGTTAATTCATATTAATTTCAAATAAGTCCCATTTGAGATTAAAAAATCATTTGATTCAATTCAAAAAGCGTTATCCAACTAAAATATCTACATGCATATTTTAAAATTTTTATGATTTTTGCACTTTTTCCAAAACATTAAATCCATATCTAATTATATGATCAAGAATTTATATTTATATCCTTAGTACATTGGAATGCAGCTTTGCTATGCACATTTTGTTAAGTTTTTTAATTTATTTCATCTAAAACTATGAAGCTCTAATTCTCATCCATGTATCTATAATATCCTCTTTTATTTTTTAAATATTATGTTAAAAAAATTTATCTTATTCTAGATTTATTATATGCTAACTATTTATTAAAATTAGAGTTTATTATTATTTATAGCTATTTAATTTGGTAATTAAAAAAATTAAAATTTTTGTTTGATTGAAATGAAAGTTGAGTTGTCAAACACATCACCTTAAGCTCCATAAATTTAAATATTGATTCTTTATGTTTAAAAATAAATTTTGCATTGCTTTGTCATGCTTTAATCACTATACTCTTTTATACTTGATTTGAAGATCAAGACTATTACAAATTATCTTATTAATATTTTAAATGTAGCTTTCCCAAATAATTTATCTCATTTAATCAAAATTTTTCTCTAATTTTGTTATGTTATATCGCTTCAATTTATCATATCTTAGTTATTATGTAAATTTACTTTTTATTAAAATGATAATTTATTACTATTTATAAATTTCTATATTGGTAATTCATAGTAATTCGAAAATTGGTGTTATTAAGATTAAGAAAATGTCAATGGACTTATGTAAATGAGTTATATCAATTTAAATAATCATTTTTTTTTATTTTAAAATATATCATTTTTCTAATATTTTTACATGATTTACGAGTTATCTTAATTCACACATATTTAACTGATAAGGTTGTCACAGTTTTTCTACTTGGTATCTTAGAATGTAATTTTTTTATTTAATTATATTGCTATGTAACTTGAAATCTCCTCTGTTATGATATTTACATTTCTTTGATTAGGTTATATTATATTCTTTTAGTTTATCTCATTCTAATAATAAAAA